>CM061918.1:7109973-7255674 GCA_031002005.1 Vandiemenella viatica | reverse complement strand
TAGTACAACTACTGGATTAAATTCCAGTTTAGGTGACAAACCAACAGTGATACGCTTGGTGTCACTGCTGTTTAACTTGTAGCATGTTGAAAACAGGAGAACCTCACTAGCCATAGTGAACTGGACTTGACGATCGCCGACCGGGAACTGAGGGCTAGCTGGCTGGTGTGATGGCCTTTATACTCCGGCAGTGACGTCAACACCCACTTCTTTAGCTAGCTTGACATCTGTATCAAACAGTATACATCTGAGAGGAAGTGGATTCGTGACATCATGGAGACCATCATACTCGATTTCCCGATTAATGGATGAACTAATCGTCCATTGTCTACTTAAACCAATGGGTCCATTTAAACTCCTCGAAGATAAGACTTTAATTATATTTAAGTTACTTGGTAAAGGTGGAATTGGTATACGCAACACACGATGACCACTAGGAACTAAAGTGATAGACGAATCCATAGTTTTGTCGCCACGATACAACTTGTCTGACGTCCGCATTCCAGAACAGGGAACGGCTAATGGAGAGCAGGCCAGAGCAGTGACAAATATTTGTACGAGACCAAAATGATGCATGCCACGCCATCTTCTAGTCACCCAAAGAACTAACGGTCCAGCGCCACCTAGCCGCCGATCGGTGAACTAACGGTCCAGCGCAAGCCCGCCCGGTGCCGCCATCTGTGCGGCCCGTCGAGGAACTAACGGCGGCCATCTTGGCCGGCCAAAGAACTAACGGTCCCCGCCATCTTGGCCGGCCAAACAACTAACGGGGCGGCCATCTTGTGACGTCACGGGTTTTCCCGGTTTCTTCCTAGCTAAGACAAACTCCTCCTACTACTGGCCAATACAATTTATGTTGGGATAGTGTGTGAAATACACTAGTATGTACAGGGTATATACAGAGTGCGCAGGAATTATAGAACAATCCTGCAATCGCAAAGAGGACATACCATTTCCTACTATACGACAAAATTTTATTTTAGTAAAAGTCTCACCATTTTCGAGATATTGAATTTTTTAATATTTTTTCGAAACATGTGACTTTGTTCTATTTATTCCATGACATTTCTACAAATTAAGACTTTTTGAACCCTATTTTTTTATTTTACTCAAAGATATTTCAGTGATCTAAGACAATGTACCTTTTTTCTTATAACGTTAAAAAACCCAATGAAAATCGTAAATAGTATAATTATTTTATACTTCTTTTAAAACGATTGTTTTTTTGTAGTTAAATATGGTAAATAGACCACTGTGCATTTTAAAAATGTAGTAAAAAATGATTTAAAAATTTTTTTTGACGTTTTAAGAGAAAAAGAACATTATTTTAGACGACTGTAACATTCTTGAGGCAATAAAAAAACAGGGTTCAAAAAGTCTTAATTCGTAGAAATGGCATGGAGTAAATTGAACAATGTCACATGTTTCGAAAAAAAATTAAAATAATCCGTATCTCGAAAATAAAATTTATTTATATAGTTGGACATGATGAGACCCATCTGCGGTTGCAGGATTATCCTTTGAATCCTGGACATCTTGTGTAGGAGGGCAGTGAGTACAGCACACTCACTGAGTGACAGCAAAACGTAGTTTCATTTGGAGTCAATAGGATATCGGAGGTGGGCGGTAGGGTATGGGGCATATGATAGTGACGATGCGCGGATGAATATTGCTGTCCTACCCTCTAGCTATTGGCACAAAAAACAAACTTCACTGTTAGGTAATCTAAGCGAAAACTTATATTGCTACATAGTTAGAAAACGCTGTAAACTTTAAAGTAATATACAAACAATTACTTTTTGTAACTATCAAGAGGTCTCTATTGAAACTCTGCAATACATGATGCAATGAGTGTTTCGTAGTTATCTTACTGGCTTGGTAAAACAGATTTTTAGTTGTTCGATAATATATTTAAAAATTCTGTAAAATTCTGTAATAATTTCAGATTTATGTGTTGGAATTGGATACTAAAGCAAAATTACTGTTTATTAGCTCATATTATTAAAATTTGAAAAATTTACAAAGACGCCGTAAATTTTTCAATTCAAATCTAAATATGCAAACTGACTTTTATACCAGAAAATTGCGGCGTCAAACATTACTCATGCACAGAGGTGAGGCGTACGCCTCATCTTTGAAAAAGTGACGTCAGGTATAAGGAAGTAAGAAAACATTGTATTATAGATAAGTGAATCAGGGATAGGAATAGATAACCGACAGAAATGATGAACAGTTTATCTGAAACGTTCGCAGAATTTAAGATAGAAATTGGTGAACTAAAAATTGGCTGAGTGGTCGTGAGGCGTGGGCTCCATCAAAATTAAAACTGGCTGTCGGGAACGACCTTCAGCGACGAAACCATTAAAAGTTTTGTTCTGCGTTCCTTTTGACCTCGTCCACGCCATGAATGCTTTGCAGAGCGCGTACTGAATACCAGCATCGCTGTCGGCGAATACCCCGAACCGGGGGAGTATCAGCCTTCCAGCTCATCTCCGATAAAATTAATTTCCTGCCTTAATTAGCTGTCCCTGGCGTTTCGGCGTAGCGAGTCGTCCTCCTCAGGCACGCTGTGCTGTATTTATTACCTGCCTCAAGACGAGCTGCGTTACGCACCCATTGTTCCCGTTTCTAATCACAACTCGTGTTCCGAGGACTAATTATCTTAATCAAGAAACAGAGCAATGATAACAGGGACAAAATGACTGTCGAAGCGTTCGTATTACTTCTGCAACATCAAAGCTTACCTATCCCGTGACTTCGTTCACGTAAACACCCCCCCCCCCCCCCGCTAGATTAAATTTTACAGAAATTTCGTAGTCACTGGGGACTACCGACGGAAGTGAAAACTTAAAACTATGAAATAACAGTGGTTTTTTGTTTTAATTTTCAAATTGATTGTAGTATCAAAACAAAAAAAATCGTAATTTGTAAAGTAAAATAACTAACATTAGTACGATTCTCACCTCTGTATCTACAAAATATAAATATAAACTATTTGACATAATAATTAATATACACTTATACTCGTATTATTTATGCATAGTACACGTATTTGCATTTATTTGAATTTCAGTGAACTTAATTTTCATCATTATTTTAACTGTTTGCATCATCATTTTAATTACTTTCAACAATACTTAAGTTATTTGTACTATGAATCATTTAATTATATCCTAAAAAGGATACAATAGATAACTGAAATAAGAAAAAAGGTATACATATTTTCGATAGTATACGCTGATAAATTTAAAATAAAAGTCAGTTTGCATATTTAGGTTGGAACTCAAAAATTTAAGTTTTTTTTTAGTAAATTTTTCAATTAAAAATTTTAATAATATGAGCTAATAAACAGTAATTTTGCTTTAGTATCCATTCCAACACATAAATCTGAAATTATTACAAAATTTTTAAATATATTATCGAACAACTAGAAATCTGTTTTACCACGCCAGTAAGATGACTATGAAACACTCATTGCATCATGTATTGCAGAGGTTCAATAGAGAAAAAAATTTTAAAAAAATTCCAGCTGAGATCGGCAATCAGACTGGAGACCTGGCGTTCCCCAGTCACGGGCCTTAGCCAAGAGAGCCGCCATCTAAGAGCAACA
Source organism: Vandiemenella viatica (assembly GCA_031002005.1). NCBI lineage: Eukaryota > Metazoa > Arthropoda > Insecta > Orthoptera > Morabidae > Vandiemenella > Vandiemenella viatica. The sequence continues at coordinate 7,252,064 of CM061918.1, read as the reverse complement.
CCTCGTACTTACAGCTACGGATATACTCTTAATGTCAGCATGTAGGAGACGCGAACTAGTAAGATTTTACCCATCCAAAAATCGTCCAACGCACCAAAAGACGTTTTCAGTTCAAAGTTGCTCGAATCTTCCAGAAGGAGATGTAACAAGCTATTGTGTCAGATACAGAATGTCCAATTCCTTTCCTCAAGGACCTACAGTTTAACGTGGTATCAGAACCATAGAACGTCCCGGCGTAGCTCATATAATAAAAAATAAGTCCAAAAATTTCCTGCTCCCCACGGAATTTGATCCCAAGTAAACCCCTTAACCACTGAGCTACCAGACCGCGATGTTTTGAAGTATACGTGTGCTAAGTACTATCAAAATCGGATAAAAACTGTGGGTTTGTATAAAAAACATTTGAAAAAAATCAAGGAGTGTGTAGGAGAAAACGAGGTGACTTTTTTTAAAAAAAAAATTATTTTCTTTTTTATCCATAAACCTTTCCAGGCACTCTCTCAAGAGCACAGTAAAGTTTTATCGCAATCGGAAGAATAGGAACGCATACAAGAGGAACGAACGAACGAACAAACAAACCAAAAATATTCACTTTTACATATGGGATTCTTCAAGGAATTGGCGCCATAATACTGCAGTATTCAAACGCAAGACACCGCTAGAAATACTTTCCGACGTACATTTAACGGTGTCAGGCTGGTCCAGGGTGTATTGAAACCTAATTTCTGCTTAAAAATAATGATACAAGCTTTATTTATTACAACTACTGCTTGAAAATAATACGTCTCGCGATTGACTACAGCAGTATTATCACGTCATTACTAAATGATTAGACCCTTATACTTTAGATTTACAATCCATACTTTCACTGCTGTGGAAGCGCAACGCATCACACTTATATCCACAGACATATTGACTGCTATTACAGCATATCGGAGCCGCGAACTCATAGAGTTACCCACATACAAAACTCGCCCAACGCAACTGCTGAAGTTTTCCCTTCAAAAATTAAATGTAGATTTTCTCTCAACATTCTGTTGGTGTTAATCTTCTGTGGGAATTGATAAGTTCAGTGTAGGTCTAACTAGTGTGGCCATCTATTGAATTTAGATGTGAATAGCCAATACCAATACAAGCAGTGGGTATTCGGCGCTGCAATAGCTTCATTTACATTCACAACACTCGCTGGCTGCTCCATCAGCAGTTGCACCAACGCAATTATATACACCTCACATTTTAGACCACACGTCACTCTAAAAACTCTTTCAATGTCTATAGATTTGTAGTTATGCTAATGTATTGGCAAACGGGTTAGATGATCAAAACTACAGTTTTATGTTGTGTCGCCAGAAGATGTAATATACCTTTAGTTTTAAGCCAGAATTTAAGGTCAAATTGTTTGGTCTATATCTTTTGGTATTTAACAGGTTAATGAGCATTTATTATTCAGTCATTGGTCGCTTTATTCATTCACTAGTGGCGAATGTATTTTACAGAAATGTTACAGCTTATTCATGTCCATATCTGACCTAGTTACTAATTGATCAAGATAAATCTCCAATATTTACAATTTTAATTTAAAAAAAAGACCTTTGTTTCCTGGAATGCTCAACATAACTGTTTGTTTTTCCAGCGAATCTGCGACTGCATTTGTACTAAAATTTCTTTCTAAGATTTATCTGCCACAAGCAGGCTCTCGTTGTGTGATTCCGTATTTTCACAGCTGAGATGCTTAACTGCCACTTAACTAATTAACATTGTAACGGAAACTGTTTAGTATTCAAGCTTCGCATGAAAGATCCCACGAACACATTCGGTTATATAGTAGAGACGAAACGGATAGCTGTTTAGCTGGATACCGGTTATCCGGCCATCCCAGCCGTTATTATTTGAGGTTAGGAAAAATAAAATTGTCTTCAGTAAAGAATAGATCAACTATTTTGGAATATTTTGATGTAAATAATGACAGTAAGTTTTCGATTTTGGGTTACTTTTCGTGAGGCACTTCTCGACGCGAGGTTTGAATAATTTCCTTTTTCTATTTATGGACTTAAAGAAAACAGAATGGCGTATTTTTTTCATTCTTCGACCAAATACCTCCGCCATGACAAACCACTTGAAAATGAAACATCCAGTAAACTTTATTGAAATGAGCAAAGCTTCAGCCGCTATCGTGCGTATACTGCCTTTAGCCATCCTCGGGACAAGTTCGTCTTCGACAGTGAAAGAAAAGCGATTGACATTATCAAAATTGTTAGATAACAATGAGAAAGAAAAAGGAACTTCTGACTTATCATACATGATAGCCTCTTTAAAAGCTGAATTAAAAAGTCGTTTCGGCTCCTTAAGTGAAGATTTAAAGTAATTGATTGCGACCTTCCTACAGCCAAGATATGATACTATTTATTTGGGATTTTCTGTGTTCGTCAGAAGGTTATATTGGAACCTATACAAAAAAGTCTTGCCAGGAATCTTCCACCAGAAGCAGTTCATCCTCAATGGCTGTTAAAAGGAGTATATGGGACGAGAAAGCATCAACTGTGACTCGCGAAGTTCACGACACGTTTTAAAAGTATTTTAACGAGATAGCCAGAATCACCATCGAGAAAAAAACCGTGATTGCTGGCGAGATTGACTTTTATTTAAAGAAATCTCGAATTGATCGGAAGCGTGACCCATTTATTTGGTGGTCAGCTGATACGACACAGTGCCCGAATTTCACAAAATTTGGTAGAATTTATTTTTCAGAGCCTTGCAGTAGTGTATATAACGAAAGACTTTTCTTTGAACGTGGCTTTGTTAACGAGGACAAGCAAAACTGATTATTACCTTGTATTACAGAGAAAGTGGTGTTCATTCAGTACAAGAACTAATTTTAAAAAAACAATAATAAACGGTATTTTGTTTTGAAGACATAGTGTTTTTATTTGTGTTTAGATTTACTAAGTACTTAGCATTTGTGAATTCAAAGAAAATTTTATGAAATTTTCGTAATTTACTGAGAATTCGATACCAGCTGGATATTGACCTACTATCCGGTATCCGGATATCCGTTTCACCTGTGATGTATAGTGTCGGTGTAGGTTTAAGTGGTGTTATTTTGCTTGTACAGACAGCTCTTGGTAACAGAAGGTGCCTGACTGGGAAAGGTCTTAGGGGTCATCCATAAATTACGTGACACCTTGAAGGGGGAGGAGGGGGTCAGAAAAGTGTGACATCGTGTGACAAGGGGGGGGGGGGGACGTGTCATAAACTTTGTGACATCACATGCATAATTTGTATCACTGTTTGGCTCGTGGCGGAAGATGAAGATGATGTTGACACATCATCGAATGTTCCCAACACTATCGAAATCAAGACTGAAGTGACTATTATGCCAATAATAAACAGTATCAAGGAATGGGTACAAAATCCATGGACACATGACGACTCAATTTTGTATCATTAATTCGATTTTTAAGTTTTTTTTATATTTTGTTAAGTGTTTGATTTATTGTTGATATGATTTGTTAACTTTAAATACATAAATCATTGTGGAAGTGCTGTTTTAATTTATAAATTTAAAATTGTAAAATATGTGAGGGAGGGGTCAAAAAATCATGAAATTCGTGTGACGTAATTTGTGGAAGGCTCCTTAGGGCAGTGCCTGGGCAGAGGACTAACATGGAGGTTCTCGGTGAAAGACCCACAGCAAACGTATGTTCTTACTGGGAAACACCACTCAGAAACTTAATATTTTCTCCTTGAATGGTAGAAATCCACAAAAACGGAAAAAACTGGGAGGCCGACCTTCTAAACACGCGCCGTGTGCCAGCCTGTTGTGGACATGCAATAGCGCATGCGCACGCTGGTGTTCTAAGGACATTTACGTCACACTGTACTTATAATTATCACGAGCTAATAATAAATGAGTGCTAATACTACTCCTCCCTGATTTCCTTGTTCATCCATATATTAATGAACACGTGTTATTTTTCTAAGGGTTGGAAAATTTAAATGAGTGTTACCTCATTATTGATTGGATATGCAGAGTTTAATTGTGACATATGGCACAGTGTTAAAATGCCAACAAATATAATTCACTCGGACAAATACTTACATTTACAAAAGCCCTCATGTACTAAACAGCACACCATTAAAAACACATCTAAAACATATTTAAAACTAAATTTTTTTTTGTATCGTTTGCAGAGACGCTAATGACTAATTCCACCGTGTTTAAGCTGTCGTGGCGACATCTATCTCTTCTCGTATAATAATAACCAGCGCGCGCATTTGCTATTGCATGTCGACAGCGCGTGCTTAGAAGGTGGTCCATTTAGTTTCTCCTTTTCTAGGAACCTCTACCATTCAAGGAGAAAATATTCAGTTCTTGGGTGATTTCCCCATTCCTTGTTTATGTTTCAGGTCAAAAACATCATCCGAAATGAAGTGTCTTAGATCAGGAAAAATTTGAGGAACTTCATATCGGATGATTTTTTTTTTTTTTAACAACATTACGTAGGTTTCTCTGTCATTCACCAGCGACAGTACTGCCATTGTTTTATAAACTTTTACTTGAGTCTCATCTCAGACTTTGCCACTCAGTGTTCTCGAACTATTCCACATGTGTATAGAGATGGTGAAATATTTCTTCTTGACAACCGAGGTATGTAAACCTAGATATTTGTTCTGTTGGTTGATTGTCAACCACTATTTTAATTCCGATAGGATATTTCTATTACTATGCTATAACTTTTTTTTACGATACAGCTGCAAATTGTAATCCTTACTATTAATACCTAACATGTATATTAATTTTTGGAGTACATCTTTATTTTCCTGTAGGATAAATATCTGAAAATAGAATAGTGTTTATATATGCACTGTCGCTTTTTTTATTTTCTCCCATTTCCTAACGAGGTCATCTACCATCTTTGGTCGTTTTTCCCCGTAACGTGGCGACGTCACTCTCGCGGCCTCCGATATCGAACTAACAGCTGCCAGAGATGGAGATTATGCGCGCTACTCAATAAAAAGTTTATCAAGCAAACTATCTGCGTAGAAATGAATGAACAAAACACTGAAAGCAACGTGTGCATCGTGTTTAATTTAATATACCAATTAATAGATTCTTTTTATTTATTTACATTCGTTCGATTTAGATGTTCTCATGAAATTGTTTGACAGTAAATATATAAGATAAAAGTCTCGATTTTCCAGCAGCGATGTAGGAGGAAGTTTTTATTGCTGTAAAATTTAGTCTGGGTCAGAATTGCATCTAGCATTTGACGTCACAGCAAAGGGCACAAGTAATTTAAGTTCTTTTAAAAAATAATGTAAGTTATTTTCGTGAGTACATTGTTACTGCAAATAGTTTTTCATGTGAATGAAACGATTTGCACATTTACCGCGATCTATACAGCCTAAACGAAGATTAAAACCAATGTTAGGCGCCATAACGTAAGTTGCCAAATATAATTTTTAGTTTCCTTTCCTTTCACTGAAGTCTATTATTTCAGTTCGTGGTTAGGTTGAAATTCAGCCTGGATAAGGATGAAACTGAAACTTTTTGTTACGGCTTAGTCCACGAGGAATTAAATTGAGCGCTATTTTACAACAATTCTGTTGAGTTAAGGAACTATGCAGAATTGGCTTGGAAGAACACTCGTACCAAACTGTCATTTTTAACAGGCTTGCAGGATCATATATATATATAGTAAAGAATGTTGGAGAGAGCCCACAACCTTGTCCCAATATTTGGGTAATTGTTATCTCCTTCTTCTACTAGCTTCCACCGCAGATCTACAACATTTGTCTTTTTGCACATATACTGGGTAACTTGTATTAAATGTTTGAGACATCCGTTATATTCGATTATTTTCTTTACTTTAGCGAACTATTTTTAACATTCGACAAAGCGATGTAAGTATTTAGGTTAAATTCTCTTCTCCAGTATCTGTTTGAGCCAAAATATGTTATCCATACAGAATCTTCCTCTCCTATGTGTACATCGTTGTTCTAATAGAAGAGCATATGTTATAATCTTGAGCCTGCTTTTCATTATTTCTTTATATATTTCATATCCAGTGTTTAATATACTAATTCCGCCAAAGCTATCACATGAATTACTACCTCCTTTCTTCAAGAATGAAACAGTTTTTGCCTTCCGCCATTCTGCTGGGATGATTCTCCATTTCCAATACATGTTAATAAAATCTAAGTATCTGAAATTTAGAATCATTCCCTCACATTTAATCTGTTGTATTAAATTTAGTCCACTCCAGGAGCTTTTGTGTTTTTGAATTATCTTAATGCTGCATAAACTTCACTGTCTCCACAAGATCAATTTATTTAACAGCGGCATGACCTGTATTTTGATCCTATTCATCCTCAACGTGATTTCCGTTATATCATAGCTCTTTATTTAAATTTACCCACGACTCTTATTCAGTTAAATTTATGTTAGCAGTTTTCTTTTCGTTTTTGTAAGACTTTTCATAAGCATATAAGCCACTATCTGTTGAACTTTTAACCCGTTAACCCTTTGTTTCAGAAATTTTGTTATTACCTTAGTAATATTTCTTCTTATTTTATGCTCATTTTCTCGGTATATTATTTTGAGATTAGACTTTTGTTTCACTGCTTCTACAACTTTCTATTCGAATTTTAAGTCCAGTTTTTCTTTCCTTTTATTTTCATTAGCTTCGACTGTTGCTTTAAGTATTAATGAAAATATATTTCGTGTTCTTTGTCGAAATCATTACTTGTTAAATTTCCCAGTAAGCAATCTTGTTATCGGATTTGATATTCCTTCATCTTGTAACAGATAAATCTTAGAAACTTCTTTGTATATTTTCATTCGTCCTTTTCTCGCGTTTAGCAAGTACTGTTATTTTAAGACAATGAGGTAATTATCCGAATATACACCATTGACTCTCTACATCTGAAATTAATTTTCTTACTGACCATAACATGTTCAATTATACATTTTGCTCTCTTGTTGTCCACGTAAGCTTATGAACATACAATTTTGCAAAGAATGTAATGGTAGTTTTTAATCTAAGACGCAAATTCTCTTAATTATTTTGCATTTTCATTTTACTTGTATTCGCCTTTATTTCCCACTAAATTTGTAATTGGCCTGTTTCCTACTCGAGCATTAAAATCAGCAGATATAATTACAATATTGCCTTTACTAATCTTATGTATCACCAGTCAAATATTTCCACGAAATTTTTCTGATTCCTCTCGTTTGCTTTATTCTGGGGCATATGCGGCGATCAAATGTAGATTACCTCGATTTCTTTCTTTCTTAGAATTTACACTCTTCCATCGATCATGGCGTGACACAATATCTTATATTTCAATTTCGTATCCACTAATATTTCCACTCCTGCTACATCTCTTTATTCTCGTGCGACTCCGCATGTATATTTATCGATTTCTCTTGTTCCATGCGCATTCGTTTTTGTAATATAACAATATTAATTCCATTTTTAGATAGTTAAGTGTCAAAATCTTGTTCTTTATTTTTTATACCTTCCATGTTTCATGTTGCTATATTGCAGTTATTTTTAATTCCGAATAGTTTGCTCTCTGCCGTCACCTACAGTCCATCAGGATTGTATTCCTCTAATTTTCATTGAGTAATATAGACTTTTAGTATTGAATCAGGGACTCTTCTTACCATACCTTTGCCGAGGAGAGCTAATTTGAAGACGCCAAGTGTTCTCCTTAACCAGTCCCAAAAGGAGAAGGATTTTCTGGTTGCATGAAAGGTCAACTAAAACATTTCTTGTGTTTTAAATGCCGCATTTATTCAACAGCAGCGCAACCGTTGACCCACCTCCTTTATCCTGGCTTGGGACCGGTGCTATTAATCCGAGTCATTTCTAGTGGCGTTTGATGAGGTGAGTGTAATAGGAGACAAAAAAACTGATCCCCGCGGTAACACACTGTGCAGTGGCTGTCCCGCGCGGCCTGCCAGCCCCTTGCAGTGCGGAGTACAGGCAACCCGCGGCGCAGCGAGCCAATCCCTCGGCGACCAATCAGGAGGCACTGTGTCAGCGTGCTGCGGGGTTGCTGCCGCCCAGGGGACGTGACGAGTCACGAGGGACGGAGGTACGGCGCATCGAACACGACGTCACTCGCGTCAGGGCAGCAGGTACAGTCAGTCAAGGTCAAATTAACAACGTCACGCGCATCAGGGCTGCAGGTACAGTCAGTCAAGGTCAAATTAACAACGTCACGCGCATCAGGGCTGCAGGTATAGTCAGTCAAAGTCAAATTAACAACGTCACGCGCATCAGGGCTGCAGGTACAGTCAGTCAAGGTCAAATTAACAACGTCACGCGCATCAGGGCTGCAGGTATAGTCAGTCAAGGTTAAATTAACAACGTCACGCGCATCAGGGCTGCAGGTACAGTCAGTCAAGGTCAAATTAACAACGTCACGCGCATCAGGGCTGCAGGTATAGTCAGTCAAGGTCAAATTAACAACGTCCACGCGCATCAGGGCTGCAGGTACAGTCAGTCAAGGTCAAATTAACAACGTCACGCGCATCAGGGCTGCAGGTACAGTCAGTCAAGGTCAAATTAACAACGTCACGCGCATCAGGGCTGCAGGTACAGTCAGTCAAGGTCAAATTAACAACGTCACGCGCATCAGGGCTGCAGGTACAGTCAGTCAAGGTCAAATTAACAACGTCACGCGCATCAGGGCTGCAGGAACAGTCAGTCAGGTCAAATTAACAACGTCACGCGCATCAGGGCTGCAGGTACAGTCAGTCAAGGTCAAATTAACAACGTCACGCGCATCAGGGCTGCAGGTACAGTCAGTCAAGGTCAAATTAACAACGTCACGCGCATCAGGGCAGCAGGTACAGTCAGTCAAGGTCAAATTAACAACGTCACGCGCATCAGGGCAGCAGGTACAGTCAGTCAAGGTCAAATTAAAACGTCACGCACATCAGGGCAGCAGGTACAGTCAGTCAAGGTCAAATTAACAACGTCACGCGCATCAGGCAGCAGGTACAGTCAGTCAAGGTCAAATTAACAACGTCACGCGCATCAGGGCAGCAGGTACAGTCAGTCAACGTCAAATTAACAACGTCACGCGCATCAGGGCAGCAGGTACAGTCAGTCAAAGTAAAATTACAACGTCACGCGCATCAGAGCTGCAGGTATAGTCAGTCAAGGTCAAATTAACAACGTCACGCGCATCAGGGCAGCAGGTACAGTCAGTCAAGGTCAAATTAACAACGTCACGCGCATCAGGGCAGCAGGTATAGTCAGTCAAGGTCAAATTAACAACGTCACGCGCATCAGGGCTCCAGGTATAGTCAGGTCAAAGACAAATTAACAACCTCACGCGCATCAGGGCTGCAGGTATAGTCAGTCAAGGTCAAATTAACAACGTCACGCGCATCAGGGCTGCAGGTACAGTCAGTCAAGGTCAAATTAACAACGTCACGCGCATCAGGGCTGCAGGTACAGTCAGTCAAGGTCAAATTAACAACGTCACGAGCATCAGGGCTCCAGGTATAGTCAGTCAAAGACAAATTAACAACCTCACGCGCATCAGGGCAGCAGGTACAGTCAGTCAAGGTCAAATTAACAACGTCACGCGCATCAGGGCAGCAGGTACAGTCAGTCAAGGTCAAATTAACAACGTCCACGCGCATCAGGGCAGCAGGTACAGTCAGTCAAGATCAAATTAACAACGTCACGTGCATCAGGGCTGCAGGTATAGTCAGTCAAAGTTAAATTAACAACGTCACGCGCATCAGGGCAGCAGGTACAGTCAGTCAACGTCAAATTAACAACGTCACGCGCATCAGGGCAGCAGGTACAGTCAGTCAAAGTAAAATTAACAACGTCACGCGCATCAGAGCTGCAGGTATAGTCAGTCAAGGTCAAATTAACAACGTCACGCGCATCAGGGCAGCAGGTACAGTCAGTCAAGGTCAAATTAACAACGTCACGCGCATCAGGGCAGCAGGTATAGTCAGTCAAGGTCAAATTAACAACGTCACGCGCATCAGGGCTGCAGGTATAGTCAGTCAAAGACAAATTAACAACGTCACGCGCATCAGGGCAGCAGGTATAGTCAGTCAAGGTCAAATTAACAACGTCCACGCGCATCAGGGCTGCAGGTACTGTCAGTCAACGTCAAATTAACAACGTCACGCGCATCAGGGCAGCAGGTACAGTCAGTCAAAGTCAAATTACAACGTCACGCGCATCAGAGCTGCAGGTATAGTCAGTCAAGGTCAAATTAACAACGTCACGCGCATCAGGGCAGCAGGTACAGTCAGTCAAGGTCAAATTAACAACGTCACGCGCATCAGGGCAGCAGGTACAGTCAGTCAAGACCAAATTAACAACGTCACGTGCATCAGGGCTGCAGGTATAGTCAGTCAAAGTTAAATTAACAACGTCACGCGCATCAGGGCAGCAGGTACAGTCAGTCAACGTCAAATTAACAACGTCACGCGCATCAGGGCAGCAGGTACAGTCAGTCAAAGTCAAATTAACAACGTCACGCGCATCAGAGCTGCAGGTATAGTCAGTCAAGGTCAAATTAACAACGTCACGCGCATCAGGGCAGCAGGTACAGTCAGTCAAAGTCAAATTAACAACGTCACGCGCATCAGGGCAGCAGGTATAGTCAGTCAAGGTCAAATTAACAACGTCACGCGCATCAGGGCTGCAGGTATAGTCAGTCAAAGTCAAATTAACAACGTCACGCGCATCAGGGCTGCAGGTACATTCAGTCAAGGTCAAATTAACAACGTCACGCGCATCAGGGCTGCAGGTACAGTCAGTCAAGGTCAAATTAACAACGTCACGCGCATCAGGGCTCCAGGTATAGTCAGTCAAAGACAAATTAACAACCTCACGCGCATCAGGGCAGCAGGTACAGTCAGTCAAGGTCAAATTAACAACGTCACGCGCATCAGGGCTGCAGGTACAGTCAGTCAAGGTCAAATTAACAACGTCACGCGCATCAGGGCTCCAGGTATAGTCAGTCAAAGACAAATTAACAACCTCACGCGCATCAGGGCAGCAGGTACAGTCAGCCAAGGTCAAATTAACAACGTCACGCGCATCAGGGCAGCAGGTACAGTCAGTCAAGGTCAAATTAACAACGTCACGCGCATCAGGGCAGCAGGTACAGTCAGTCAAGATCAAATTAACAACGTCACGTGCATCAGGGCTGCAGGTATAGTCAGTCAAAGTCAAATTTCAACGTCACGCGCATCAGAGCTGCAGGTATAGTCAGTCAAGGTCAAATTAACAACGTCACGCGCATCAGGGCTGCAGGTACAGTCAGTCAAGGTCAAATTAACAACGTCACGCGCATCAGGGCAGCAGGTACAGTCAGTCAAGATCAAATTAACAACGTCACGTGCATCAGGGCTGCAGGTATAGTCAGTCAAAGTTAAATTAACAACGTCACGCGCATCAGGGCAGCAGGTACAGTCAGTCAACGTCAAATTAACAACGTCACGCGCATCAGGGCAGCAGGTACAGTCAGTCAAAGTCAAATTACAACGTCACGCGCATCAGAGCTGCAGGTATAGTCAGTCAAGGTCAAATTAACAAAGTCACGCGCATCAGGGCAGCAGGTACAGTCAGTCAACGTCAAATTAACAACGTCACGCGCATCAGGGCAGCAGGTACAGTCAGTCAAAGTCAAATTACAACGTCACGCGCATCAGAGCTGCAGGTATAGTCAGTCAAGGTCAAATTAACAACGTCACGCGCATCAGGCAGCAGGTACAGTCAGTCAAGGTCAAATTAACAACGTCACGCGCATCAGGGCAGCAGGTATAGTCAGTCAAGGTCAAATTAACAACGTCACGCGCATCAGGGCTGCAGGTATAGTCAGTCAAAGACAAATTAACAACCTCACGCGCATCAGGGCTGCAGGTATAGTCAGTCAAAGTCAAATTAACAACGTCACGCGCATCAGGGCTGCAGGTACAGTCAGTCAAGGTCAAATTAACAACGTCACGCGCATCAGGGCTGCAGGTACAGTCAGTCAAGGTCAAATTAACAACGTCACGCGCATCAGGGCTCCAGGTATAGTCAGTCAAAGACAAATTAACAACCTCACGCGCATCAGGGCTGCAGGTACAGTCAGTCAAGGTCAAATTAACAACGTCACGCGCATCAGGGCTGCAGGTACAGTCAGTCAAGGTCAAATTAACAACGTCACGCGCATCAGGGCTGCAGGTACAGTCAGTCAAGGTCAAATTAACAACGTCACGCGCATCAGGGCTGCAGGTACAGTCAGTCAAGGTCAAATTAACAACGTCACGCGCATCAGGGCAGCAGGTACAGTCAGTCAACGTCAAATTAACAACGTCACGCGCATCAGGGCAGCAGGTACAGTCAGTCAAAGTAAAATTACAACGTCACGCGCATCAGAGCTGCAGGTATAGTCAGTCAAGGTCAAATTAACAACGTCACGCGCATCAGGGCAGCAGGTACAGTCAGTCAAGGTCAAATTAACAACGTCACGCGCATCAGGGCAGCAGGTATAGTCAGTCAAGGTCAAATTAACAACGTCACGCGCATCAGGGCTGCAGGTATAGTCAGTCAAAGACAAATTAACAACCTCACGCGCATCAGGGCTGCAGGTATAGTCAGTCAAGGTCAAATTAACAACGTCACGCGCATCAGGGCTGCAGGTATAGTCAGTCAAAGTCAAATTAACAACGTCACGCGCATCAGGGCTGCAGGTACAGTCAGTCAAGGTCAAATTAACAACGTCACGCGCATCAGGGCTGCAGGTACAGTCAGTCAAGGTCAAATTAACAACGTCACGCGCATCAGGGCTCCAGGTATAGTCAGTCAAAGACAAATTAACAACCTCATGCGCATCAGGGCTGCAGGTACAGTGAGTCAAGGTCAAATTATCAACGTCACGCGCATCAGGGCTGCAGGTACAGTGAGTCAAAGTCAAATTAACAACGTCACGCGCATCAGGGCTGCAGGTATAGTCAGTCAAGGTCAAATTAACAACGTCACGCGCATCAGGGCTGCAGGTATAGTCAGTCAAAGACAAATTAACAACCTCACGCGCATCAGGGCTGCAGGTATAGTCAGTCAAGGTCAAATTAACAACGTCACGCGCATCAGGGCTCCAGGTATAGTCAGTCAAAGACAAATTAACAACCTCACGCGCATCAGGGCTGCAGGTATAGTCAGTCAAGGTCAAATTAACAACGTCACGCGCATCAGGGCTGCAGGTATAGTCAGTCAAAGACAAATTAACAACCTCACGCGCATCAGGGCTGCAGGTACAGTCAATCAAGGTCAAATGAACAGTGGGATGCCGCTATAAGACGCGCCTAAAGTATCTTACTGCATTCATCGTTTAACACCTATACAGTATTTATAATTATTTTAGTTGGCATTTTCGTCACTTCTATTGTGCAACTACTTTGACATTGGTAGGTCTGTTATTACGATAATCGCAATCATTATAGAAAACCCGAAGAGAATCAGTGCAGCATCATGTTTCACGCTACCTCTTCTTTCATCTCTGTGCAAGTGTGATGGGCGTCTGCTGATTCTCATGTACATTAATGATTTATGCGACGTAATAAGGAGGAAAACAGAACTATTTGCCGATGATGCTATGATTTTTTTGTGAAATAAAAACCCAGCACGACTGCGCTTTGTTATAAGTCGATATTATGTAAAATAATCGTTTGGTGCATAGACTGGCAGCTGGAATTATAAGCTAAAGTCATGCATATAAGCAAAAAAGCTAAACCATTTAACACTGAATATAAAATTAATTGGACTGTCCTTACAACGGTAGATTCCGCTAAACAAACTAGGTGTAACAATTCGTAACAATTTGTTGTGAAAAGAACATATTGAGAAGATAATTGGAAAAACAAATCATATGCTCTGATTCCTAGAATGTAATGTAAATCTATGTACACCGGAAGTTAAATCGATTGCATACATAGCTCTGCTGCGTCCTCACTTAGCATATTGTTGTTCAGTATGGGATCCCTATCAGAATGGGTTAATGGATGCATTCGACAAGCTCCAAAGAAAAGTCGCCCGATTCGTTACAGGTACGAGTATATATGACTGGATAGAAAGCGTAAGTACGATGTTGAATGAATTGGGTTGGGAAAACCTGGAACAACGAAGGCGTTGATCTCGGCAGAAGCTGATGGAAAAATTCACGACTGACCTATTTCAGGTGACAGCAAACACATATTACTACGAGCTACATTCATATCTAGGAATGACCGAGAAAATAAGAGAAATCAGGACCAGAACCAATTCATTTGTGTACTCAATTTTTCAACGAGCTATTGGGGAATGTAATAGGAAGAACTTATCGAGCGAGAGAATTTAGATTCCGATAGGAGTAGGTACCTATAAACCCCTCCGGCCATCCAGATCTGGGTTTTCTTTGGTTTTTCCAGATCGCTCCAGGTGAATGCCGGGATAGTTCCTAAAAATAGCCCATGGGCGCCTCCTGCCATATGCCGTATATCCCTTCCTATGCAAAAATGATTACACATTAGGATTGGTGCAATGCACCCTCCGCCACGCACTTTTAGTGACTCGCGTAACAATAATAATAATAAATGAATGTAATCTTTCTCGGCGTTGTTTATTTATAAACGTTTCTAGGGAAACAAACCGAGTGATGTTGTTATTAACTGCACCTGAAGATGGCGACGGAGAATAAAGTCGCCGAAATATTGTGCATTAATAACAACATCACTCGGTTTGTTTCCCGAGAAACGTTTATAAATAATAATAATAATAATAAAGATAATACTACAGAAGATATGGCAAAAGCTAAAGCTTTTAAATTGAAAAAATTTCATCATATTCCCGTCGTAAACACATTGAAATTCAAGAATGTAATAGGCTAGATTAATTTGATTTATATCATTTTGATAGAGCGAAACAAAGTGACTAGATATGAATAGCATATGAAAGAAATTATACGTAATTCTATGACGCCAGTGTATGATTACATTTCCAATCAACAGTGCCAAAAACTTTCTGCTTAAAGTACCTACTAAATACAGCGCAAAAACAGCCTTATACAGCAGTACCACACACCTGATAGTGCTTATATTAGTGCTCAGAGTGCAGATGCGGGGTTTCGATGAAGTGGTTAAAACAAATTGGAAGAGAACAATGTGCACACCTCACTAAAGCCACGTTATATCATTCCAAATAACTTTCACATTCACGCAGTCCAATATCAAAAACTACTCTAACTACATTTTCAGATGATGATGTTGCTATGTTAATGTCACAAAGTTTCATGATAAAATAACGATCATGTATCTTCACTTTTGGTTTGGCACGTTGTAGTCTTACAAAATCAGTAATCCTTCTGATATAGATCTTATATTGCCGAAGGAAGTAAACGTCAAGCGGTTGGCAATATTTGGATGTTTTCGGTTGCAATATCTTCAGCATAGCATCTTTGTTTGGAAAAGTTGCACCTGGGAGGGTACGATCTGTATGACCTGACCAGGAATCACACAACAATAGGCTCTTTTCATGCCTCTTTAGTTCCGCTGCATGGAAATGACACACACCACTGTATTGTTTCGATTGATTGTGATTTTAAACACATTTTAATGTGGTTCCGAGCGTTCGAAGTCATACATTGATAGCATACATTGCCGTGTGAAGTAACGCTTTTCGAGAACTCGCTTTGCCGGTTGGTGCAAAACTTTTGAATTGGCAGAAAATGTCTTAATAACCGATAGCTGCTTCCGCTGACACTGAGGCCGTGGTGACGTAGACATCAAGGAAGACGAGCCGCTCAGTGTAGCGTCAGAGGTACACACTAATACAAAATTCTATCGAAACGTACCATGGCAGTAATATCCCGATGAAGTTCTAAATTCTCTCAGAGTCGTGGTGCGTATAAATTACTGCTGGGTTCAGCAGGCTAGACTTTCATAGCAGTTTTCACGTGACCTTTAGTGACGGCGGTATTCCTTAGAGCTGTTTTGGAGTTTGGTGTGAGTGTGTTCATTGGGGTTGAGAGGTGGAGGAACAGAGAGGCCTAGATACGCTATCAGCCCGTGGAGACCTGCTCTTCCTAGAGGCGCCCGGGCACACTTAGTATCACGTCCCCGTCCGAGTCACCAACAACACCGGGCATAATTCTTCGTATCGTAACATTCCTATGAAAACTCATTTCAGAAAATAGAGTGATGTTGGGAACGAGAGGATAACAAAGTGCTGGAAGCGTTGTCACTTTCCAACCTAGCGAAACACACATGAAACTAGCGCACTCCGATCCGTAGTATATTTCAAATTGCAGATGTTTGTTTTAAAGTTAATTATAAATTTTTGGTTTTCTGGTATTAATGATTCAAGTAATTATAATGATGCCTTGTTCTGGAACTAGGGAACTGTTGCGGCTCAGGAAAGGCTCGCTAGCCAGCAGCCGCACAGTACAGTACAGTACAGTACAGTACACCCCTCAAAAAGCTGCAGTACATTCATTAGAGTCCTCGGGGGTTACCTAACAGTATTGTCGTGGCATAGGTTAGTGGGGTGCTGAGGCACATGCCTCTACCCGTATGAGTGGTTACTGTGAGAGTTTCGAAAGATGTGAATATAAAATCTTAATAGTAAAGAGAACTATTTGATGAATTTGTATGTTGATTTGTTAATGGAATTACTTGGAATATGGTATTGTTATTGTTAGTAACAATAATAGTACCAGTCATTTAAGTTTGAGAAAGAGAATACTGAGAAAAGACTAAGAAATATTTAAGAGCGTATTGGGAGAGAAGAGTAGAGAAGGTAAGGCTCTGGTTATACGCTCAGTACAGACAGAGGCCTTCTGTAAGAAGCGTGGTCAGCACTCAGTTACAGTATTGAACTGTGGTCACTGGGCTGCGGCATTTCACGTACCTGTTGGTTAAGATGCCAACATTAAGGGAGGTAATGTGATCGAGTGTCCCCTTCAATAACGTTGTAAGTATTTATAAAATACATTCTTAATCCATTCCTTAACTTCGCCCTTCAGTACACCGATGTTTATCATCAACGGAGAGATTTATTTGAAAATTGCGTAGTTCCATAGGAAAATTGCTGATTCTGGAATGGATAGCACCCCTACAATGTGTTAGCGAGTATCGAAACAAACCCAGTTTACTATACACTCAATCACGCCTTTCGATACAAGTGCTCTCTATTAGCAATGCGAGAGGCGATTAAATTAAAAGACAACCGCACGCCGAGACGAGGCTAAGTGCCTCAGACAAAACAACTCATCTAGAGCTACCTCCCCACGCAACGGTTAGGGAGGGAGGGAGCGGAGGCGAAATTCCGATACTGCGTAAACTACCTGAATTGGCTCCAAATTTCTAAATAATTATTAGATAAGAAACAATAATAGAACATGAATGAAAGGATTCTGATACCAAAGTACCATTTTTGGTTGGGAGGGGGTATATTTTAATTTAACGCGGACTGTGTAGCCACGTTTCGCTAAAACCTGCAATGCGACGTCATACTAACTATTTTTGAAATCGCTATAAGTAACAATAGATATTCTTCAATGATAGTAAAAAAGCTAAGGAGATATAAGTGGAGATACAGCTTTGATTTTAATGATCATTCAAAAATCTTTTTTTCACAGTACAAATTCTACATGTACACTGAAGTGCCAAAACTGATGTGACACCTCACCCTGTACGACACACTTTTTTCCCGGTGAAGTGTAACAATACAATACGCCATGGACTCGACAATTTGTCGGAAGTTACATGAAGAAATATTCAGCCGAGCTTCCTGTACAGCCGAAGTGTTTCCGGTGCAGGACTTTGAGCACCTACTGGCCTTCCGCTCGTGTCTGAGATGTGTTCGATTAGACAGTCGAGGTGACCAAATCATTCCATGGAATTGTCCAGAATGTTCCTCAGAGCAATCGTGAATGATTTTATGAAATGCCCTCGGGTAAGTTGACGAATTAAGGAAGTGCCACCACACGATATTGCGGCGATCAGAGTTACTGTTGCCCTCTGCTGGTGAAGTGCCGGATGTGGCTTTTTTTTATGGAGGACCCCCCGAAACCCGCTCCTCCAAGCATGGCGACCTTACTGTTATCTACTGCTCGCCTCTGCAAATGCAATAAGTTACTAACTCTATAGGTGATCACAGAAACGGAACTGTGATATATTCCATGCGTCCAGGCGTCCGCCCGTTTACATGGGTCCATCGGATTAGATAGACAGAAACTTTTGAAAGAAGAGACACGGCAGAGGGGAAAAAATGTGCCAAAGTTTTACCACTGGAAAAAAAACCTCTGCGACAGTTAAGGTGGGATATAAGGGCTGCTGGCTAAAATACTGCCAGTGCCGCGACAGAATCTATCCTATGGTTGAGGATGTTAGGGGGGGGGCGGCCAAGCCTCATTCACTTGGTACCCGTAGTCGCGTTTGGCGAGGTTTGACGCGAGACGAATTTCAACCGCCTCAGTGTGAGTGCTGTACCAGAAGCTACCAGTATGCACCAGTACTCTGGTGTTTCCAAAATCGAAGGCATGGCCCGGCTCGAGCCTGTGTTCCTCCACCGCAGACTTCTCTTTCTGCCCCAGGCGAACGTGTCGAGCATGTCCCAAACATCGCTGGTTAATACACCGTATCGTCTGGCCAGACCACCTAGCAGGCTATAAAGACCTCAACCTTTCCGCCGCATGCGGCACTACACCAAGAGATGGCGACAGTGTTGTGATCGCCGAAATATCGTGTGATGACACTTCCATAACTCTGCTAGTAACCAGAGAGCATTTCACATATTCTCAACGCCGAAGAGAAACTTCGTGCTTATGAATCGAGAAGGATTTTGTCGAGCATTTTCGTCCAGGAAAATTCCGTCGTTGTTTGTAAAACGCGATGGCTATGAATGGCTGCAAAAGTTTTCATAGTGGCTGAACATTATGTTTACCAGTTAATTGTCGGCTCAGTTTGAGAGAATGTCACAGTACAGGACTTGAAAGCACAGCCCAGACCAGGATGAAGTCACCACCATCACGCACATTGCATTCCTGATAACCTAGGTTCTTGCCTCGTGTGGTCTGCACCATAATCGAATCCCACTGCAATCTTTTTCCAGTCAATCGATACGTTTATGGCCGCTGTAGCCGATGGTGATCAATCTTCTGCTGCCTTATGCAATCGACGCCACTTTTCGTCCCACGTTGGGTCGACGTGTTTGTGTTAAGAGTGATACCTCGGACGCAGACGTCGCTAGTCTCGGTCGTCAAGTAGGCGTGGTCGGCCACTGCGGTGTCTGGACACGCTTACGACACTGTTGACCGACCAATGTTGAATTCTGGATGCGTAAACAGCCATTCCTGGTTCACAGTCTGTCGTGCGGCGATAATTACGTCATAAAACCTTTCAGATGACTCACTAGAGGAGGTGCGCCCTGTGGCGCACAATGATACGTTTCATGCGAGAAAACACGGCCGTTTTCATATTAGAATCTTCGTATCTCATGTCTTTCATTATTTCAGTGTATTTATTTTCTTCTATA
Source organism: Vandiemenella viatica (assembly GCA_031002005.1). NCBI lineage: Eukaryota > Metazoa > Arthropoda > Insecta > Orthoptera > Morabidae > Vandiemenella > Vandiemenella viatica. Next base: position 7,232,517 of record CM061918.1, on the reverse strand, counting down.
CTTGTTTTAACACTGAGCGGTGGATTATGGTGTCCAGGAGGTAGTTCCAAGCAGGTAACTTCGTTCCACAGTAAAGTATTCGCTACCACAGGTGCGGCGTAGGCGATTGGCTGTTCGCACGCGGTTAAAAGATCTTTGTTTCGCCAACACGCGCCTCAGTCGTTAGAGCCTAAGTCCCTCTGCACATGACTCTGGTCGTCACTTACTCCCAGACTCACTAACACACAGTTGTACAACGTCTCTCTCCTTTAGGCATTTACTCAAACAGGTAAGCCAAACTTTTATAAATTTGAATATATAGTATGTATAGTACAGGGACGGCAAACCAATGGCAAAGATGCCGATGATGGAACGCGGGCAAATAATTTGAGCACGGCATTAATTCAGTAGGTACCTAATCGATATAAGTAATCTATTTTATTTTCCACATAATTTAAGAACATACTACCAAAGTTCATCGTGAACGACTGGAACAACTACAGATTACGCAAAAGAGGTGGCGTTTGAGCGAATTTCAGACCGGATTGACTGAGTGAGCAAGCGCAGAGGGACGCTAAACTAACTTGTTCACTTGTTTGTTTTTGTTCACTGTTTTCATCAGTTACGCATAGTTTTTGCTATTTTAAACTAATTTCGTTAATACAGCTGCTTGTTTAAGTTTGAGTTATATATAAAACTATTCGATATGGCTAGTTTGGCAAAATGCAAGATAAGTATAATGTGATTTTTAATCTTGGTGGACTGAGAAATATCGCATGATTAATAGATGTGATAAATTGGTGTGTGTTTTATATTCTGGAATAGTGGTATGTGGAACATTATCTGTAAAACGGGACTATGAAACAAATCACAAATCTGTTTGTTAACAAAACAATTATTGTTATGTTAGAAGTCATTCATGCTTTTGAGGTTAAACTGCAAGCTTTCTGTGAAGCTATTATTTCCAATGATTACAAGTATTTCCGAAATTTGAAATAAAAAAATCACTAGAGATTTGGATGAACACGAAAAACTAGACCAATTATAACTCACTAAAGATTTATCTTCAGTAATTAATTCTTCAATACAAAAATTTTAAACGAAATTTTCCCAGTTCAAAGAATTATCGGAAACACTCAAGTTCCTGTGGGACTTCACCTGATAAACTGAACTTGTCTAAATTTTATTGGTTTGAAATTGAAGAAACGGAAATGCATTTATCTGAGTTGCAGTATAGTTAAATATGGCCTCAAAAATTCATTTAAATGAGGAAGGAGTTGGAATTAAACGAATTAGCAAGACTATCAAGCTATATGAGTAAAAATGTCATTACGTTAATTATGGAAACATGAAATCAAAAACCACACGCATCTAAGTAGCCGACTTTTGCTATCTTAACAATATTTCAACTACCTATGCCTGTGTGTAATTATTTTCAGAAATGGATAACATTAAGGACTCACTTCGAAACCGTTTTTTAAGATGAGTCTACTTCAGCTGCTAAAAATAATACAGTAGGAACCTAAAATAAGTTATCTGGCTTCTTATTCGAAACAACAGAAGTCGCACTAGTTTTATCTATTTAAATAAACACAAAAACTGTTGTTTTTATTATTGCTCAGTACAAAAAGGTGTATTTGTTGCAATTATAAAGTTTTAAGGTGATAGTATTTAGTTTTATTTCTTTTCCCATTAATCACTACGTCATGATTGTTTGACATGTCATGGCATCATTCAACATTTCTTTAGAGAAAAATGGCACGTATATCAATAAAGGTTCGCCCTGCCTGGTGTACTATATCGTATTGTAGCTAGCAGTCCAGTGCGCAATGTTTAGTATTCATAGTCGTTGTGGCTCAGTATCACATGCGCCGCGCTCTATAGGTATCTCTGTCATGACGACACCATTTGCATCCTGCGCACCACAACCCCGCGTTTCAGTTGAACAGTTCTCGAGCATCATCTAATTTCTTAGAAGCAATATTTCATTGTATAAAGCTTCTCGGCAGTACTCCCAGCCTAGCGAATATACATAAGTTCATCTAGTCACGTCAACAAATGAAAAGCAACATATGCAGTAGGAGGGAATACTGATTGATACAATTTCTCTGTGTTTAAACAGGCGACAGCATGGCGCCAATCCATGCGCGCTGGCGATTGCTTTGAGATTAAACACAGACATTTCGGACAGTATCTGGCCGCTGGAACCCTGCTGGCCAAGCATGGGATGATGTAATGTTCTTCCATCACTGGCGGTCAAACAAGGTCACCCAGAGTCCAGGGTCACATAGTGCTGATGACCTCGGCTGTGTTAGCACTACTAGTAACTAAGCAATTAATAATTCTCTAACCCGGTCCAAGCCCTGGGTACGGCACATATTAATTGAAGTAACTTTAATGCATACTGTATAGATGCACAGGGCTCTCAATTGTTAAAGTGTGGTTGCTTCAAAGCGTGTTAAATTCAACATTAGCACAAGGAGATGAGCTGGGGTAGTATACCAGCTTGTTCTGTTCTCACCTGTATGCATTATGTCAAAGTTTCCCTCTCACCGTCCGAAACACAATGTGTGTGTACTCGTATATATGTCTGCGCACTGTACGATGTTGAAGTAGTACTATACATAGTTCATTTTCAAAGTGCTGAGCTTCCTTTTTCAATATTCCTACCTTCAAGATTTGACGACGTTGCCGTCGCTCACAGTTCCTCCGCTATTCACAAACTTCACGCACAATTTAGACGTGAGGAAACACGAAACAGGTTGCAGCTTCAAAAGAGACGCCGGCAATGAGACTAGGAATTCACATCCCACGCGGAAGCTTACTGGATTCATTTGAATTTTTTTTTTTTTCCGGTAGGAATTATTCTGCCGCGCGGAAGGAAATGCTGACAAAATCTGGCGGTGCGGGATAGAGAGGGATCAACGGGGAACGCGAAATATAGCTGGGAAGAGGAGGAGGAAGGGGTAGAGAAATAGAAATATACACGCAGCAAAAGCCTGTTGGAATCTGCTTCGCTCGACATTGTGAGATATTGTAAAACGTCTTTATGTGAGGTGCATCCCATATTCTTACTATCCTGTGCGCTTTCAGTTCATACAGAATAGAGGGGCTACGACTCTTTAATTGAAATATACGTCGGTGCAGGTTGCCAAAGTATTCTTGTCTCGTCTTAATAAGAATTGAAATTCACTACCCACGACAAATTTCAATTTTATGATTATTGCTCGTTTAGGTTTCTGTTGCTATATAGTACGGTGTTCCTTCGTCACAATTACAAATTAGTATCTTGCGTTAGGACGTAAGTTGTTCTACAATACCATATAACATTACATTATTTTGTAAATTTAAAATAAAATCTTGAATACTGATCCTGAAGAACTAACACAAGTAGTAATTCATAATATTTATGTTGGTACTTCCCTTGCTTTCAATACTCAAATAGTTCTACTTTTTGTATTGCGATATTTTATGGTCACCATACATATTCTCCATAGTTCCAACAATTTACCACTTCACTTCATACATTAATAGCACATTAACGTCCTCCTTCAAAACTCTTAGTTTGAATAATACTGGATGTATTATTTTCTATATTACACGCAGTCCTTCATTGCTAGCAGTTTAACAATCCAATACCATCTCTGGCTTGACATCCAGCGATCATTAATGTTGTTCTTTGACCAGAGACATAACAGGTTCCCTACTCAGCGAAACATATTAGAAACAAAATAGTTCCCTCGCAGTGGACAAACGTCCTTCTAAATTCTACCCAAAGACCAGTAACGATAATAAGAAAATTTTGAAATGATGTTGTTCATTAATGAGCAGACGTTGTTGCCTATTTTGTTGGTGTTGAGTTACTATGGAATTTTGACCTTTCACCTACAGCAAATTCAGTTTCACTCGTCAAGGAATGATTTGTTGTCAACAAAATAAAACAAATTACAGACATTCCAGATATATTACATTTTTATTCTTAGCCCTTAGAGCCAGACCTTTAATGAAATTGTATTTTAAGAATTATTTGTAGCAATATGTGAGTTGAATAAATATGTTTTTGTATACTTTTCTTTCAATTAATTGTGAATTTGTGTAAATGAACGCTGTGTTATGGAAAGAAACTATGTAATTACTGTTTAATATGTTCATGAACAGTACTTGTGGTGATCGCAAACGTCACCACATGTTTTATACGTCGCCAAATGTTGATTAAGAATGCAAAGTGGTCGAATTTGGTGAGGAACGGACTGCTTCGTCTTGGCACCGCCTCGTCGGCTGGCGGTAGACAGACAATAATACAGCCTTGAAGAATGTGCCGACAGGGGAGTCTACCTCCTGAGGTTGGCGGCGAATAGACAGCCAGACGGACGGTTTCAACCACAAGCCAACCAGGTCTCTGGAATTTACGCGCGTTTGACTCCATCCATGCACTCTTGTTTTATGTCGTGGAGAGAAGAGGTTGTCGCCGACAAGAAGGGAATGGCGGACATATCGTATCAGAACCTGGGCAGCGCTGTTTGCTGCTAATACAGTTTTATTTGTTTGTTAGTTGCTGGAGCACCAGTAAGGACTTCATATGGTAATGTACCATTCTTTCTGACTGACAAGTTTTGAAATCTCACTGCCATAGCTATTAGGCCCAGTGCGACCCTGTGGGAAATGAAGATTACTAGCTGAGTCTCCCAAGTTATCTTCCCACAGCAAATTAACTTCAGTGAACTAGCCGTGGGACTGTTCGGATTATTCATCAACGAATCTAAGCCCTCCTGGAACAGAACTGTCGTCATACATAATGTATTTTTACGTCAAGCTCAGTGAATGCGCTTGAGTTCTGTTGGTAGTGAAATCCTGCCCAGTGAGCGGGCGGTAGCACTCGAGCTTCGTATACGGAAGGTAGCGGATTCAAGTCCGGGCGTACAGATTTCAGTTTTACATGGTTTCCCGGAATCACTCCAAGCGAATGATGGAGATAGTTACTTAGAAGATCACGGCCACTTTTTTTTTTTTTTTTTTTTTTTGTATCTCGCCCCAGCCTTCCCCGAAGGCAACGAGGCTCAAAGAATTAGACAGAAAAAAGGAGAAGTGTAAAGCCATGTCAGAAAACAGCATACACACGATCAACAGATTGTCACCTTACTTCCGACTTTCGCGGTCACTCAGGCGTCAGTGAAAACAAATGTTCGCATGTTGGAAAAATAAAAGTCAAGATGGTGTCCAGAAATGAAAGGATAATACTGAAACCGCAGATAGAGGTCACATCATTTCCTAGTATATTATAATAAATTTATTTTAGTAAAAGTTCACCATTTTCGACCTTATTGATTTTTTAAATATTTTTTCGAAACATGTGACTTTTGGTAGTCTGATTTGTTTTAATTTACTTAAAGATATTTGTGCTATCTAAAGCTTATAACTAATCTTAAATGGTATAATTATTTCATACTTCTTTTAAAATGTTTGTTCAGTCTGCTAAAGAGACCATTGATAATTTTATAAATGTAATAAAAAAAATATTTTGGTTAAAAAAAATATTTTTAAAATGTTTTTTTTAACATTTTAAGAAAAAATGTAACACTGTTTTAGATGACTCAAATTAAAAGAAACAAAAACAGGGTTCAAAAAGTCTTAATTTGTAGAAATGGCATGGAATAAACTGAACAAAGTCACATGTTTCGAAAAAAATTAAAAAATCAGTATCTCGAAAACGGTGAGACTTTTACCTGTATTTTTTGTCATATAGTAGTATATGATGTGACCTATCTGCGGTTGCAGGATTATCCTTTCATAGCACGACACCCTGTTTATATTGTGTGCAGCGAGTCGGTGACACTTTTCTCGAACGCTGCTTACCACTCACTAAACACGTTGGTCCTATACAGGACAGCAGCTTTCTGAATCAGATTGGTACCTACTCTTATTAAATAAGGTAAACACTGCAATCAGTAACTGCACTATTATAAAATTATGTACCCTTAAACTGTTTCTTCGGATAAAGAACGTTACTAAACATCTAACGTCTCTCTCAATGGCTACTGCGAGCGGTTAATTTCTGCGATGAAGTCTTCACGGGTGTACCGCCTGATTGTGTTGTGGTAACACTGTAGCTCGATGACTAGCTCCGTCGTCTTCCTCAGGTGCGAAAACATCTGTACTGGTCGGCTGACCAACACATACTGGGACAGCTCAAGTGCCGCACTTCCTCACGTGCCCAACTGCTCTGTTCGCGCCTAGCGGCTGGCTCCTGGCAAGTTCTTCTGAGGTTTCATAATCCCCAGAGTATGCGGAAGTCTTTGCTAGTTCTACATCTCCTTCCATTTTATGATTCGGTTGTCATTATTTATGTGTCGTTATTGTACTTGCCTGGTACTCACATTGTGTATCATCATCATTCGCGAGTTTAACAGGCCATCTAGTACTTGGATTGTACTGTGCTTGCGAGTTTAGCTGCTGTGTTGTCGTGGGTCTTGGTTCTTCGCCGCAGCTCTGAAGAATTCCTTTAGAGGTGGGAGACCACTTGTTTGTTGTAGCACGGCTGAAGGTGTGTCTCTCGGCAGCTTGTAGGCATACCTTATAGCTGTGTTTTTTATTGCCTGGAGAGGTTTCAAGTTGGACTTAGCTGCGTTAACCCACACGGTCTTATCATTGTGGTATACAGCGCAGTGGCTGTAGATGGTTGGAGTGACAATTTAGGATTGAGGAGGGGCTATAGTTGTCTAACTCTCCCCATTGCTTTCGCACGTATGTTTTGTATGTGCGTTTTCCATGTGAGTCTCCTATCTATGTGACTCCAAGATATAGAGCAGCAGGTATCCGCTTAATACCCTCACCGAGGAGTTTAACAGTCTGTTAAGGTGGTATGTTTCTCATTGTCACCATGACAGCTTGGCTTTGTGACGCGTTCACATACAGCGTGGTTTCCGGAGACAGGTCAATGTGCATAGCAGGCATAGCTGCAGTCGCCATGGAGTCTTCCAGAGGCGAACGCGAGCACAGTGAGTCTGGGTACAGTTCCGACGCCACAGCGCCACCAGACGTCATGGGTTACCGGGCTCACAGGGGAGTCGGATCCCGTCCTTCGTTATCAGCGGTTAGGTTTCAAGACAAGAGCCAACACTAATCTCACGCTCGGGAGTTCCATGGGTTACCGGGCTCACAGGGGGGTCGGGTCTGGTCCTTCGTTATCACCTGTTAGGTTTCAAGACTAGAGCCAACCCTAATCTCACGCTCGGGGGTTCCACTCCCTCAGGAGTGGGCCGTGTAGCAGTAATACCCCAAGGCTTCGGGAAGGGAGGTCGGGAGAGATCCCCGAAGAACAAAAAGCGGGCTAAATGCCTCACTCTCTACTCCGCAGCAATTGCATACGCGAGCACGATAACAGCTAAAGTACACGCGTATACGAATCCAGTCCCCTTCGAGTTCGCTCGTCCTAGCGGCTGGCTGCCAGTGGGCGTGACTGTAGATGTTCGTTCCGGGCCACCAACCCTAATATGGAGCCATCAATGGCGGCAGTTGGACAGAACAACCACGCGCTCTGCAGAATTTCGCCACGGCTGGTTTCCACGCCTCACTAAGACATAGCCCACTGTCTCTACTGAAGATATCAGCCAACAGAATTCCGATTGCTTCTTTGATTATAGAATCCTAAAAATATGAGGTTCTATCCAGTATCCCGACTTTCTTAATGTCTACCCCGTGGCCATATTCGTACACGTGCTCGTCGATCGCTGATTTGCAGTCCGAAGCGGAGATGGCGTTTGTGTTCCTCACACCGGTTTTATACAGTGCGGATAGTAAGGGCAATGTAAGTCTTTCCACACCTACGTGGAATACTGTAAATTCCGGAAACTCGAAGGCCAAGGTCGTCCTTAACTGAACGGAGGTAGTCCCGGTTGCTTTCTCTTATTTTCTTAGTTTACACGGCTAGTCTGATGCGTGGCGGTGATGTGGGTTAAATCTTACCGTCAACATCAGGAAACGCTGGCGCGGCGTAGTGTAAACGAGTTATCGAATTTAAATATTGCGGGGTGGGTGTTTTTACGCGGTCCCGTTTATTTCGCCGCGTCTAATAAATCACGTCGGGAACACCGCAGCAGTCCTGGGACCGCAGGCTTTTTGTTACTCCTTTTTTGTTGCGTCACCATTACTGCGTATGCAAATGTGCTGTCAGCAGCTTTACAGCGAGGGTCGAACCGGGACTGCTAGGCGAGTCCGGGCACGAGGCTGCTGCGACGTGAGCCAATCAGCAGGTCCGCACGTGATCTGGCAGGTGAAACACTCGCCGCGGATTAAGCAGATCCACGCGACCGAACGAAGTCGCACGCAACAAAAGTTACTTCACACGACGGTTACAGACAGGTAGCGCAGTCGGACGTGAATGCCGGCCGTGGCTTCGTTCAGGGAGAAACAACACGTTTTCCATCATATTTCAGTCGTGCTGTAGGTTTCCATCATACTACATGACCCATACGAAAATTTCGCGAATACAATGAATAACAAGGTTGTTGGTTTGTAATAGTTTTTTTTTTTTTTTCTGTCGACTGGTTTGATGCAATCCTCCATCTTTTCCTATCCTGTAGTAACCTATTCATTTCTACATATCCCTTACAGCCCACGTCCTCTATTATCTGTTTCATATTTTCTAATCCCTGTCTTCCTCTAAAGTTCTTACCTTCGACTGTTCCCTCCACAAGCAAATTAACCAATCCAGCATGTCTCAAAATATGACCTACTAGCCTGTCTCTTCTTTCCGTACGCTTCTTCCACAAACTTCTTTTCTCATCCATCATTTCCAAAACTCGTTCATTTCTTATTTTGTCTGTCCATTTAATTTTCAGCATTCTTCTGTAAAATCCTTCAATTTTCTTTATTTCCGGTATTCCTAAAGTCCATGTTTCGCTACCATAAAGAGCTGTGCTCCACACAAAGAGTTTTAAAAAGTTCTTTCTAATTCATAGATCAATATTTGAAACTAAAAGGTTTCTCTTTTCCATGAAGGCTCGTTTTGCTAGTTCTATTCTGCTTTTAAAATCATTCCTACTTCGGCCATCGGTTATAATTTTGTTTCCCAAATAACAGAATTCACTTACTTCTCCAATTGCATTCGATTCTATTTTTATATTTAATCTGCTAGTATTTGTGTCATTTCTGCTACATATCATCAGTTTAGTCTTGCTTTGATTTATATTCAGTCCAAAACCATCCTTCAGTATTTTGTTCATGCCATTCAGTAACTTCTCAATATCCTCAGTCTTTTCTGCGAACAAGACAATGTCATCAGCAAATAGTAGCATACTGATTTTTTCTCCCTGAACACTTAGGCCACATGAACATTTTTCTTTTACTTCCTATAATGCTTCTTCTACATACAAGTTGAATATTAACGGACATAGACTACAACCTTGTCTCACACCCTTTTTAACTGATGTTTCTCTCATGGTTCTCTACGTTTATTATAGCCACTTGGTTCTTATTTATAAACTATTCTTCTATCTTTAGTTAGGCCAGCTTATTTCCGATACTATTTGAGTTATGACTGCTGACGTGGTACGGTAATGTTTCTTGCTCTTACTATGGATGATTTTCGTTTGTTTTTGGTTTCAAGTTTTGTTAGTAGAAATACAATAAAGAATTGAGCGAAGAATGCTGTGAGCAGTGAGCCTTACCAAACACTACCGTTTTTGCCAGTGATCGGTTACCAAACAATAAACGGTAATATTTTCGTCAAGGAGCAGAGTAATTCCATTTCTCCATATTTGTTTCACATTGTATTATGCTTGGGAAGTACGAACGAGGGATGTGATGAGCGATGTAAATGATTTATGACCAAGCCTGGTGGGGAAGACGTGGCTGTGGCCTCGCGTTCCAGAGGACGTAGATTTGAACCCCGTCCGAGTATGCAGATGGTTTCCCCGAATCTCTCCAGCCGATTGCCGTTATGGTTTCTTCAAAAGTCCATGGCCGAAATCCTTCACGTTTGTTTCCCCCAGTCCTTTACCGTCTCTAATGACCTCGATGTCGACGACGTGTAAAGCCATAAGCAAAATAGAAACTGACCCATGAATGCTACGAATATAACATTTGCCATTCACGGACTTACGAACTTACCATTATCGAATATCATCATTATAGAGAAGTCTGCCAGACGATGTGTTTAAAACCACTCTTTTTTTTTTACCTATGGCTTTACGCCTTGTTGACGTCTTGGTCATTAGAAGCGGGATGGGACTGGGGAAGAGGAATGGGAAGGAATTAGGCCGTGGCCTTTTGAAGGAAGCATCCCGGCATTGTCCTAGAGTAATTTGTGGAAACTATGAAAAACCCAAATCTGGATACCCGGAAGGGGATCCGAACCGCCGTCCTCCCGAATGCGAGGCGAGAACCTTTTAAGACCAACATAATTAGAACATTTCAATAAACCTTTATCATCGTGACTTCAGATTAATTTATCATGTTTCTAATGGTGTCAAAAAATATTAAAAGCTCCTTGTTTGAAACAAAGAAGCTATATTTGCGATTAATAGATTAGCGAGTTTGCATGTTTGTATTGTTCAAAAAAACTAACGAGATAAAGACAAACTGTCACCATGTACAGATTCATTTGCGCGTGAAAAATATTGTATTAGTTCAACTTTGCTTTAAGTGACTAAGGCCTATACACGTATTCTAACAGACTCTAATACGAGAGAGATTTAGTTACCAGGCAATCTGATTTAAAGCTAGAGTCCAGTATTCCTAACTGCGAAAGCCGTTTCTATATCAGTTCTGTAGTTTAGAACTTTTGACAGATTATAGGCAAAAACTTTAGCCGCTCGGACCGTATTTTAATTTCCTGCTGAAACAACGTTAGCTTTAAAACTTTTTCTCAATCAGAATTGCTCGATAGATTTTGCGAGATGTTAAAACGACAAAGACGTATTTAAATAATAATACAAATTAAAATAACGTTGGATATTTTACAACACTTGCAAATTAATTTCTGAAGCAACTTGCACGGAGTGAGAAGTGGGGTGTTCTCTTTGGACGACAGTGGGACGAAACTAGGATACTTAACAAAAATTTACTAAGAGAGATTTTCTTCACTACAGAGGTTTTACTTCAACATAACAATAAAAAATCAGAACACAAAACTTGACTTTTTCTTCTAAGATTATTTCTTCAGATATTTCAATCTTGCATATCTTCCTCTTGCTGTTTGGAGCCAGGTAAATATGAGTCGTCCCCTTTCCTCCTTCTTTCCTCTACAAGTTTTGGTATCCTAGTGTCTTCAATCCTTCTTACGTAGCCACACGATTCCAATATCTTTTCGTCCTATAACTTCATATATTTCTTACGTCACTTCCGTCAGCCTTATTATTTCGGTATTCCTTACTTTTCTTTTCTTGATACTGTATCCTTGGCTGACGGAATAGCGATACCTTGTGGTTGCTGGATTGTAGAAGGTATCTCTACTTAGTAAAAGTACTTCTTGGAAATCGTTTTGCAAAAACAACAAAAATTAAACTAAACTAGAAACGACAGATTGCGTACCACGGAAATGAAGATGTTTTCAATCCCCATTTGGGAGAACATTGCTTGATATGTCTGATATTTGAACCGAGAACTTCATCGAGGTTTCCACTGTTGCATTGGAGCTTAATCTCTTTAAACAGCTAGCTGATTCAATAAGAACAGCCGAACAATTATCGAGATACGCACTAAATGTTTGATGGCTGGAGAAAACTGGTGCAGTAGTACCGTCTAAGGTCATTCCAATACGATACACGGCCCAGTAATCACAAAGTAAAATCTTTTGGTAATTTTACTAGTAAATATATCAGGTGTAAGAATGTTTAGTATTTCCGGCAAATTTCAGGTTCCTAAGTAATACCAAAAATAGTCGAAATTCGACAAGTATAACTGTAGCTTACACTTTTACCTTTCATTAAAAAAATAAAGCGAATATTTTTTACATTATTTTGTTTCTATGAAAATATAATTTTACAAAATTTAAATACGATCTTAATTTTGAGAAAACGGGAAAAGATTACGAGAGCAAGCTGTGCAACTTCTTCGGTTGAAGTGCTGTCGGCCTCTGACAGACGGGTAGAGAGAGAGGGAGCTTCCGCAATAGGACGCGGCGCGTAACCCTAAAACAGCAACGAGAAGGGAGGGTTACGGCTCCTAAACACAGCGCGGAAACTGCTTTGGATGCGGGTGCGGCGAATAAACAGAACACATTCACTGCAAACATGGAAGCATGTATCAATTATATGAGCTAAACTAATTTTTACATTTAGTAATTGGACGCCTCGTTACAACATAGCATAGTTTTATCGGAGTATGTTGACTAGAATTTCCGTTGACGAGCAGTGAAACTCTAGAGCAACCCAGATGATGTTGCGGCCACTTTTGGAAAGCACCATTCCTCCGCGGGCCGCATATAAGATCATATAACCCCATATTAGATTTAGATACACCATAGACATTTTTTTGAGTGAAAAATTGAAACGTAATGAGTTATTATTACTGTGTTTCCTATTATTCTTACATGTAAAGGTTGATAATATATGTGTGAGTGGGGACTTGCGTACGGCGTACTGACGCTATGTAATCCTCTCTGGTGTCCAGCTGGATGGTGTTGTATAAATACGACGTTTCGACAGCTAGCTCTTCCGTGTTCATCAGGTGTCAGGTATCTTCTAGCTAGGCGGTGACAGTCAGCTTCCGTCCGACAGCTAGAAGAGATCTGACACCTGAAGATGACAACAGAGCTAGCAGTCGAAACGTCGTGTTTACACAACACCATTTGGCTGCACACCAGAGAGGATTACATTGCAGAGATAATACAATAATGATGATTCTCATAATTTCAACACATAGTTTTTGAATACATGGATGTACAAATAATGCATTTTTTAATAAATTGGTTTTCACTACTTTGGTCCCTATAAAATAAAAATATTTTGTAAAAGTGAATTGAATCTCTCAAGCTGGGAAATGTTCAATGCGGCCCACGGGCCTTGGCTTGGCCACCCCTCCTCTAGAGTATAGGGCGAGAGCGCACTTACATGCACGAGCAGACACTACTATCCGAAACCTAACTCCGCCATTGAAGAGTTTGATTGTATGAATTAATTATGTCAGACTCGACAAATAAAATTTTCGGAAATGTGATTTCATGTGTGTAATGAACAATAAATTAAACTCTATAGAACGACGTACGATAAATTCGTTATTCGAGTTGCCTTAGAATCATTCACTGTTACAGGGAAATCAGAAGAGGAGCTAAACACCTGAAATCTTTACGCAAAAATCAAACGAAAATAACGCAAAATAGGAAAACGTCACAACAGTCTCCCAAAAACAATTCAAAAAGTCAAGTTACGTTGATTATTCTTTTATTTGGTGTACTGGACAAGATGGTAATGAATCCGTAACATTAACCAGATCTCACTACCTAGGACCCATAAACCACGTAGCTCCATTTTGGCCTCCTGTGAACCCCCCTCCCCCTCCCCCCCACGAAGGCCGACGTTGCTTTAACCTCTACCACCACCCCCCCCCCCCCCACCTCCATATATTCCAGAAGACATTTTATACTGTTTTCTCTTGTCAGACTATCGTATATTACATACGGAGATAATGAAATGACGGAAATAAATATTCACATGCTGTTGTGTGTTCTGTACCTTATTTTAACTGCGACAAATAATATGAATAAGAAGCTACATCGCTTGGCTTAGAAACAACCCCCCCCCCCCCACGTAGCTGAGCGTAGGTTTCCAGCCATCCCCCCCCCCCCCTAGACGGAGCCACGTAGTTTACTAACGCTCCTATTACGGTTGATTAGATTAGATTAGCCATGATCCTTTTCACCCCAGGTGAGAACAGTCCTGGTTAAGCCGAAAGATTTTCCAGGCTCTTTTTTAAAATATTTATCGTATTTTTAAAGAATTCTTTAAAAATAATCATATTCCACATTTTTGATTGTGAATAGCTTTCTAGCCTTTCCCTTCCACACATATATTATTTCCTCAGCTATCTTCAGAAAAATTATTGACACATTAAAATAGATTCTGAGCAAAAGCTTTTTAATTTTCGATTTATAATTTACATACTTTTTTGGATAACATTTTTAATTCCTGGTGCCTGGCACTAAATAAAGCAACTACCCCCTTCTATTAATTACACAATCATCTGTAATCTATGTGGATCCCTGTATTGTGGCTGCGGATGTCATCATGGAGATGGAAATTTTCATGATATTGTACTAAACACGACAGTGCGGAGTATACGTACTGTGATGGCATCGATAGTATACCTAGATTTCTAAATACATTTCTGAACGATTTCTATCGGCTTGCTACGTCAATATTTCCCAGAGTGCATTGCTGTGACTTAAGTGACCGAATGCACGCTGTTAAATAACAGTGCCCGACGGACGGTGGTCCACTGTAAGCGATGTTTTCGCTGAGCGATTCCGGGAGAAAGCTTTCTCGCTGGCGCGCGGACTGAGTGCCGTATTGATCATGGAGCGCAGTATGCGCGCATTCAGCACGCAGCTACAGACGACAAGTACCCCGAGGTCTCGGTAACCACGACTAGTCGCTGGCCTGCATTCTGATGATAAGCACTACATACGAAAACCCTGAAACGGTGGTTCCTGTCGGTTTCTTTATTAACGTGTCACGCAAAAAAAAAAATAGTAATTGTTTTTCATCATATCAGTTACGCCGTGGTTCGTATTCCAAGTTAAGCTGTAGGTCCCGTCTGGTGCTAAGAACCATAGTTGTAAAACCAGATGTACACAACCATAGAAAAATTCAAACCAAACAAAGGCTTAACGTGGTCCTAGTTGGCCCAAACAAATATACATACATACATACGAGAAGGTACCCAAAAGTAACAGGAATAGCATTGCAGTGGTCGGAGCTTGCGTAGTACACGTTTCTGTCGCTAGGTGTTTATAGCACAACTCATTACCATTTCAGTGCCGCCTGTGTTGTCAACCCGGCTTGTTCTGTTAATTTTCAGTGATTGTGTTTGCTAACGCTATTTTGTTATTGTTTCGTTTTTATGTTGGCAAGCTTAAATGAACGTCACTGTCACCACATCCAAAAAAATGCTCATATGTTTTTTTTTATGCCAAGGGCGTAGTTTATTAAGAGTTTGTTCCCGCATATCAGACCGTCAATCAAAGCTTCTATTTGAGTTTTAAGAATATTAGGTAACAGGGCTCGTCAGAAAAGACCCGATTTGTGGCAGACAGGAGGCTGGTTCTTCCACCACGACAATACACTTGCACACACAGCTGTCTCTGTTAGGCAGTTTTTGGCTAAAAATGGCATGGTTCCGCTGCCCCACGCACCTTACTCGCCTGACCTGGTTCCGTTCGACTTTTTCTTATTTCCACGCATGAAAAGGGGCATGAAAGGATACCGATTTGACAATATCGAAGAGGTCAAGAAAAAAACGAGGGAGGAGCTGTCAGCCATTTCTAAAGATGACTACAGAAAATGTTTGGAACAGCAGAATCACTGGTGGGACAAAATTGATACCCCAACAGATTTGAGTGAAGTTTCCCAGTTTTAAAGCTTACGATCTAACGTACGATTCTCCTTAAGTGGTAGGCGGAGTAGAAACTATAATGCTTGACAGATAGACGCCAAAGATCTCACTATATCGGAGATAAACTGCTCGGTTGTTGACACGGTTGATTCCCTGAAGTATTTGGGCGTAATAGTCCTAAGCAACATAAATTGTAACCTGCACATAACGTCCGTAGCTAATTCTAGATTACGATTGTTAGGTCGTATTATGATGAATAAGCAAAGTAAATAGCTTAAAAACTCTCGTGCGTCCACATTTGGATTACTGTTGCGGACTTTGGGATCCTTACAACAAGGGACTGATTGACACGCTAGAGAAACTAATGAGCAGAAAGCCGCTTGATTCCTGACTGCTAGTTACATGCCTTACGAAAGCGTTACAGAATTGGCACATTGACTGGGCTAGGATTGTCTTCCACACAGGCTACTTCGGTATCGTTTGAATTTATTGACAAATATGCAGACATCTTTTTCCATTTACGAGTACAATATAATACTTCGTCCACCAACCTACATTGAAGAGCCAAAGAAACTGGTAATCCTGGCTAATATCGTGTAGGGCCCCCGCGAGCACGCAGAAGCGACTCAACACGACGTCGCATGGACTCGACTAATGTCTGAAGTAGTGCTGGAGGGAATTGACACCATGCATCCTGCAGGGCTGTCCATAAATCCGTAAGAGTACGAGGGGGTGGAGATATCTTCTGAACGGCACGTTGCAAGGCATCCCAGATATCCTCAATAATGTTCATGTCTGGGGAGTTTTGTGGCCAGCGGAGGTGTTTAAACTCAGAAGAGTGTTCCTGGAGCCACTCTGTAGCAATTCTGGACGTGTGGGATGTCTCATCGTCCTGCTGCAATTGCCCGAGTCCGCCGGAATACACAATGGACATGAATGGATGCAGGTGATCAGCCAGGATGGGTACGACATGTCACCTGTCGCATCTGGACGTATCAGGAGTCCCATGTCACTCAAACTGCACACGCCCCACACCATTACAGAGCCTCCACCAGCTTGAACAGTCCCCTGCTGACATGCAGGGTCCTGAAGTCATAAGGCTATCTCCATAACCGTACACGTCCATCCGCTCAATACAACTGGAAACGAGACTCGTCAGACCAGGCAACATGTTTCCAATCATCAACAGTCCAATGTCGGTGTTGATGGGCCCAGGTGAGGCGTAAAGCTTTGTGTCGTGCACTCAGCAAGGATACACGAGTGGGCCTTCGGCTCCGAATGCTTATATCGATGATGTTTCATTGAATGGTTCGCACATAGACACTTTTTGATGGCCCAGCATTGAAATCCGCAGCAATTTGCCGAAGGGTTGCACTTCTGTCAAGTTGAACGATTCTCTTGTGTCGTCGTTGGTCCCGTTCTTGCAGGATCTTTTTACAGCCGCAGCCATGTCGGAGATTTGATGTTATACCGGATTACCGAAATTCACGGTGCACTCGTCAAATGGTCGTACGGGAAAATCACCACGTCATCGCTACCTTGGAGATGATATGTCACATCTCTCGTGCGCCGACTATAACACCACGTTCATACTCACTTAAATCGTGATAATCTGCAATTATAGCAGCAGTAACCTATCAAACGCCTGTGGCAGATACCTGTTGTCTTATATAGGCGTTGCCGACCACAGCGCCGTAGTCTGAGTATTTACATATCTCTGTGTTTGTATACGCATGCCTATAAGAGTTTCTTTGGCTCTTCAGTGTTTTTCATTCGCAATGGCAGTAGAGATAATATTAGAGAAATAAGATGTCACACTGATGCTTAAGTGTATTCCTTCTTTCCTCGCGTAATTCGGAATTAATTTTGGCACGAAACAAGCTCTGCCACCCACAATATTTGTTGTATGGAAGTAGGTATAGTTAAACTCTCATTTCATAACCTGACGAGATACCCTACAAAGATCACACGACGTCAGAGGTAATTCCAGCTATGAGGCGCCCCACTCGTGCTTCTCTGTTATTTCGCCACCATTGGTCACAACCATGTTACTCGCGAATTGACACGGGGTTAGAAGTCCTCCGCATCGAAACATTCAAGAATACTCCGATTTCCTACACTTAGCCTCCTGTTAAGAGACGCTGCACAGGGTCCTAAACGTGATTATCCTCAAAACCGTATCGGCCAAGTGAAACATTTTTTTTTTTTTAACTGCTTTACGTCTCTCAACAGCGAGGTCTTTAGCGACGGAAGTGAAACAAACCTCGGTAGCAAAAATTGCTCATTATGGTCCCATGAAATAACTATAAAGAATAAAGGTGAGAAAATTTGTAAATTTGGTTAAAGGTGTTGTATTGCAGTGTGTAGTATTCTATACTAAAGTGAGTTGACATTTTTTAACAAGACTATACATTAATCTAGTCTTCTCGTGTTTTCACACGATATTTCGGCGATCACAAACTCTGTCGCCATCTTCTCTTGAAGACTTCACCAGAAGATGGCGACAGTGTGAAAACTCCCTGCTAACTCGGCTAGTCACCCGAGTTGGTTCTCAACATCCAGAGTAACTTCGATCTTATGTAAGACTATACACGTAGCTCCGTTGATAGAGTGGCTGAATACTAAGTGTAGGGTTTCAATTCAAATACAGATGGAGAAAAGAATTCTTCCCCAGAGTGACTAGCATGTATGACAGCTACTGTGCCGAAAATGTTCTCGGTGAAGGTTGCTCAGCGCAGATACTGCCCCGCTTGTATGGGCAAAGTGCATGATACAAAACGTAAACAGTTTTATGGTGGCTCTGGGCTAGAGGAAGACAATTCCCTCTAGAAGATGTGATAGCATTACTTTCGTCAAAAATATGCCTTTTTACTTTCATGTTTGCGGTATTAAGTTTAGGACTGCCTAACTTGAACTCAGACGATTGGCCAAGTCTGCCTTCGTTGTTATTATTATGGTAATCAGTCCTTCAACATAACAGCCGGCACCATTTGTGAGGAATCGTCCATAAACTACGTCACTCGCTTTTCATGACTCCTCCCGGTTGTCACAGGTGGTCACATCTGAGGGACCCCCATCCCATGAAGTGACGTCACATTCTTAAATTTAGAAATCATAAAATTAACAAAGCACTTCCGAAATGATTTATATATTTCTACTTTAGATTTTTTTATAAAATAGATTAAAAATCAAACATTTTAGAAAATTCACAGAAAATAACAAATCAAATAAACGATATAAAATGTAACGATCCTTTGTCATTGGTCTTTGAACCCATTCCTTTATATTATTTATAGCTAGCATAGCAGTCACTGCAGTCTAGATTTGGATAATGTTAGGAACATTCGATTTTACCACATCTTCTTCATCCAAAAGTATTGCGTCATCATCGTTTATGAAACAAAGAACTTCCCTGTCACGTTTAGTTGGAATTCTTTGTGGACTAATCTTCGTTATGGACAAAACCTCTTGTTGCCTCTCATGTGATTGTTTGTGTTGGTTAGTGGCTTTGTATGTTGGAAGATATAGACCACAGATGCCACACGACCGTTTAATTAGAAGTACGGAAGTCATATTTTGTCAAAGGCTCAAAGCCGGTATTGGCCCTTCGGCGTATGCCAAAGGCGGCCGACGGGCGACACCGTAGTGAACGTAGCGAGCGTGAACTTTCGCGGCTGCCACGTGACAAAAGGCGATACTATTTATGTATGTGACGTCACAGAGCTTGTGACTCGTCCCCCTCCCTTTGTCACACTATGTTGACGTTAATTGATTCTTCACCCTTTTAATCGATACTATTAACGTCTATGTCTACTTTGTAGCGCTGTTTTATTTGTTAGTCGTAAATTTACTCAGCTTTACATTAAGCAGTACATCACTACTCCCCGTGGCCGCAGCCTCATACAGTTCTTATCAACCGTATCCTTCTTAATAGACAGTATTTCATCAAGTCGCCTTTTCAGTAAAATAAATTTCAACGTATCAACAATAACATTACATTTCTTGTCTCCCTTCTCGCCTCTGCTTCTAGTCGTCTTTATTTCATATCATCCTGTGCACTGCTCTTTGCCTGTCACTGATTCTCCAACACAGTATCTCGAGCAATCTTTTTCGCAGTAAATAATAAACTCATAAAATACAATTATAATTACGATCAATATTTTACACCTTTCGTGAAGCATGTCCCACACAGCGAGTTCAGTAGAATATAAAATTGTTGATGGCACTCTGATTGCTAGAAACATTATTAGAAACCTATGCCAGTTACCTGTGGCAAAGTTGTAAGACGAACCTGAAGCGAATGCACGCACCGGAAGTGACGGATGAAGAAATGCGGCGGAATCTATGAGAAACAGAGCAAGTGGGACGAGGGATGTGTTTGGTCACTCGGCAGAGCTTCAGATCACATCACCACTGCACTCCTTGCCACTACTGCAATCAGTCAGTTCTAATCAGATACAATGATTTACTATCAAGGACGTACAACATGTTTCATACCATCTGAATTGAGAGCACTTTAATTAAAACGGGCCTCTTTAATAATTTTTTTTTTAATTTCAGGATATTTTTGATGCTTTAAAAAGTTTCATGTCACTAACTACTAGGAGAGGACTGGTTGACGTATACACAGAGTCCGATCACCCAGATTTCACTTCAGGGCAAGTCCAGAATGGTTCCTTCAAAAGGCTACTCCTGAATTTCGACCCATTTCGTGTTCTCCAATGATCTATCTTCTCGTATAACTGTGGTAAAAAGTGAAAAAAAGAACAACAACAAATAATCTAAAAAAAACTCAGAACAGAAAACAAAAAACTGGCTCCTAATGTCTTTGAGGTGCGAAATCGATAATGCTCAAAAAACATTGAAGTAATTATTTTCCAGTGAAATATAATATATATATATATATATACTCTCAACCTATTTACGACAAGCTCCAAACAAGGGTACCTACCACGGAGAGGTAGGAAATATTTCCGACGAAGTCTTTTATTTGCACTGACACAACTTAAAAAAATACTAATTTCATAATATTTTCACTACGATATTCGTGTTAGGTGACTGGAAGACATGCAATGTGCGAATCTGACGTCTCCAATGTATTCCGTCTGAGTGGCAGACACCTGTGAGCAGCAGTAATAGACCTGCGTTTACTGTTAAAAAAAAATTGAGGTATGAAGTAGTCCTATTGCTCAAGTTATTTAAGACACTTGAAAGGGGATCTTTTTCATATTCACTTGATACAATCTTCTGCCTTTTTTTTTCTTTGCTAACATCTGTATATATACGAACACATTACATCTTAAAAGTGGTTTTTAATCCTGCTCCTCATTTTCGGGTGTTTCCTTGATGATAGGGAGGACGCAGGTTCGAATCCCCATCCGGCACCTAGATTTTTATTTTCCATGGTGCCCCTCGCGTGAATGGCAACATAGTTCCTTCAGAAGGAAAGGTCGTGGCCGAATGTCTTCACTTTCCCTGCTCTTCTTTACAGTTCCCGGTTCTAGTCACCACTACAAAGACAAGCTCCAAGGAAAAAAAAAAAAAAAAAAAAAAAGAAACAAATTTAGCCTGTAGATATGTACCTTTGAATTGTACCAGAAAAATTAAGTTGTTCATAGTGTTTAAAAATCGCTCCACCACGATTTTTCGTACGATATTCCTACAAACCGCTTCCTTCACCTCCACTCATAGCTTCATGCGTTCTCCAAATTTTAACAAGCCTCTTCAGCACCACCTCACTTAAAATTTATACATACTTTCTTCTTGAAATTTCTGAACATCAAACCAGCGGTTTTACGAACTTCTTATTGGTTCGTACGACGGAAGTAAAATATTTCAGCAAGAATACCTAGAAATGTATTTAACAAAAATCCCATCTAACACCTCTGTTAGTATATTTCTTCACAACGAACAGTATATTTCAGACATCAAAAATATTTTATTTTCAAGTTAAAAGAACATAATGAGCTTCCAAGAATTGCTTGCAAAATTCAACGTAAAATGTTAGCTAACCGATTAAAAAATATGTTTATTAACATTTAAAATTGTAAGGTAGAAATCTATTTGTAATTGTATAACAATGGAATCCAGTGTGGTGTCCATGCAGTAACTTTAGAGATAATCGCCATTTGTAGGAACTAATACAGAATCCTTCCCTTCGTTCACTCACTACCAGCGCCATATAAACGAGGGTGTAGTTTGTAGAGGGTATTTGGCCGCGCTATATTTAGCTCAGGGATGGTGAGGATAGAGTTTTCCATCAAACCAGTCACAGTAGAACATGTGTATTTAGTAGACGGTCTTCTCATGTTGATGACAGCATCAAATAGAAGGTAGTTTTTGCGCCAATGCGATGGATTTGTCAGTAGCTGATTGGAGGTCAAATTGGGATATATTCATTCCTATTTGTGGGCAAGACAGCAGATGTACCATGGTTTCTCTCTCCCCGCACGAACATGTGGTATCTGTCTGTTCTCCCAGGTATCCCCAAGTGGCAAGAGTATCTTTAGAACGGCCAACTCCAACTCGAAGCCTATTTAGTTACGTCCATATTGGCCATGGTTGTTTAGACCCAGGTGGTAGACCATCTATTACCTTTGCAGTGGTGGACAAGCAAGGAGCCTCCACGAGTGATGTCATATTTTGTAACGTACGGCGTCTCCGGTAACAGAGGACAAGTTGTGATAGCGTCTACACTAGATATGAGACACGTATCTGTAGATGACAGGAAGGTTATCTGGGCCGGTGGTATTCGGAAACAACATTGAAAGCTGTAAGTTACATAAAAGTTGTCCAAAAAAAAAAAAAAAGGAGTAGGGAAAATATGACAGGGGAGCCATTACCATACCATCCTACCATTGAACCTGTGTCATGAACAGAATCAAAATGCAACATGTCTCATAATAGCAAAAAACTAAGAAGGGTGGGTGAGAGAGTGGCGAGGGAGTAACCGAGGGGAGCTTGTCTTTCAACGTGTTATGTCTTCTTTCTTCAGCATGAGCATCTGTTTCTTGGGTTGTAATAATTTCAGTTGCAAATGCCTTAGGTCTGAATTACGCCTGCGTGGCATGTCAAAAGCTTACAAAATACACTGGTGCCAGAAGCTTTTAGGTAGATACGAGGGTGGTCTGA
Organism: Vandiemenella viatica; assembly: GCA_031002005.1. NCBI lineage: Eukaryota > Metazoa > Arthropoda > Insecta > Orthoptera > Morabidae > Vandiemenella > Vandiemenella viatica. The sequence continues at coordinate 7,209,858 of CM061918.1, read as the reverse complement.
AAAGTTTCCGACCTCAACGTGAAGATGGCAGCACTCATAAATAAAAGCTAATGAATTTCGTTGTTTATCTGTTGACAGTTACTCATCAAAGTTTCAGCCATTTTGGTGGCACAGTTGTTATGTTTGAGTGAGTTGATGTGAGTGTTTTTGTGAAAATGGACAAAATCGAGTATCGATCTCTGATTCATATTTGTTTTTGAAAGGCAAATCAAAGATGAGTTGGATTCTGTGTATGGGGACTCTGCACCATCACTTACCACAGTGAAATTTTGTGCAGCTGAATTTAAACGTCGCCGTAAGCGCTTGGGAGACGATGAACGTTCGGGACGTCAAAAAATTGCAACTACCGACGAAAACATCGCCAAAGTTCACCAATTGGTTCTATACGACCGCCGAATTAAAGTTAGAAAGCAGAATTTATGAACATTTGAAAATAACGTTGTGACATTACAGTTACCTTTCGCCGCTTCAAAGTAGTATGTCTGGAGCGGAGAGCTACATTATTTTCTAGTCAGTCGCCCGCTAGTAATGGTTGCGCGCGGATTGTCGCAGACAGCTGATCGCGTACCGCGGCTCACTTATTGTAGGCATTAGCCGATATAGGTTCGATGTAATGTGTTTTCCTATATTGAACTGTGTGTAAGAAGAAGTTTATATCTTTAGTAAGAACTGTGGTTATAAAATTGAGTGTTTGAACAGTATATAAATGAACAGTGAAAGCCAAGTTGTGTTGGTGTATGTTTTAGCGGGAAGAAGATACGAACTGTAATTTTCCTTTTACCACAAGAATTCTGCAATCTTTCGGATAAGAAGTTTCGATAGCTATACTTTGAAATTTGATGGTGGCAAACCGTTCGCATGTGCTTGATGTGTTTTTCGTAATAAACTTGCTATGAACATAATTGCTCTTCTTGATGTTGCTTAATGACTTTTATTAATTTTCTCCTAATTACTTCTGGGGACGGTTTTGGTTTCACTGTCTGGCGACCGGGTCCTCGAACTATAATTAATTCTTACTAAATAAATGTCTTAAACTACTTGAAGTGAGCAGATCAGAATCAAACCATAACTTAAAATTAATATCCATCAACCAAGGACAGACGTCTTACAACGTGTTTGTTACATATTAAATCAACTTTTAGGTATGAGAAAGCTGTCCGCGCGTTGGGTGCGTTTGCTCACATTAGACCTAAAACGTGTTCGAATGAACATTTCCAACGCTCTGTTGGCGCAGCTTAGGTGCAATAAATGCGAGTTTTGGCGCCGATTAAGTACTGTTGATGAAACTTTTATACACCATTATACGCCCGAAACAAAAATACAGTGGACTGCAAAGGGGGAACTGGCTCCGAAAAAAGCAAAAACTGTTATTTCGGCTGGGAAAGTGCTGGCGACTGTTTTTTGGGATAGTCATGGAGTTATTTTAATCGATTACCTTCAAAAAGGAAAAACAATTACAGGAGCATACTACGCATCATTACTTGACAAGCTGAAGGCAGAACTTGCGGAAAAACGGCCACATTTGCAGAAAAAGAAAATCCTGTTTCACCAAGACAACGCACCGTCTCACACCTCAGCGGTTGCCATGGCGGAAATTCACAAATTACGGTTTGAACTGCTTGACCATCCGCCTTACTCACCAGATCTAGACCCAAGCGACTTCTTTTTGTTCCCTCATCTGAAAACTGCGCTCGGGGGACAGAGATTTTCGTCAAATGAAGTGGCAGTCTCCTTCGTGAACAATTATTTTGCAGAGAAAAACGCCGAGTACTATTTGGACGGGTTACAGAGATGGGAGCATCGCTGGGAGAAGTGTGTAGAGTTACAAGGAGACTATGTTGAAAAATAAAAAATAAAAAAAACAGAAAAAATGTCTTTTATCTTCGTTAGGTAGGAAACTTTTCAGACCACCCTCGTAAAAAATAATAACCTGAAGCAGCGCTAATCCATAGTATATAATAAGTTTTTCCTGTAAACAAAATATATGAACAGATCAAACAGTGGCTGACTGCGAGATAAAAACAGCTTGAGTGGCCGATATCAGCGTGTCTGTCAGCATTCAGTTAGTCGTCAATATTCCATGACAAAATACATTATGTATTTATACAGAAAAAAGTACGCTATGTCCCTCCCAACAGCAAATAGTATTTCTTTAGTCAAATTTCGTTAGATTGGTGTAGCTGTGATTTCGTAAGAAACAGACAGGCAGACAAAGGTACATAGGCATTTATAATATTAGTATAGGTGACAATTGTTGACCTAGACTGACAATACTACTAATTTAATTACCAGCAGAGTTATGACTTGCGGGAGTGACGTACAAGTAAGTTTGTGCATAATGCAATAATCAGTGGGTTATAATGGTTTCGTGGTATCTGGAGATAGAAAGGTCCTCGGTTCGAATGTAATATCAGTGCGGATTTTTAAAGAAGCATAACCCCACCTTTACCCCTGGCTGTGTAATGTGCAGTACGTCAGAACGCTTGCGTGGTTAAACTATAGGCCTTGTCAACAGGTAGGACTACCGTGTAAGACCATGTTGCTATGATAGGGGTGGAATACGCAGCCAATAAAAACAAACACCAGATCGTTACGACCACATAAGCCCTTACCTTTCGTTGATTATTATTGTTAAAAGTTGATAAACAGAAATATTTATACCTCGTGTGAACTTGGTAGGGGCTTTGTGGACAGGCAAGCCTAAAGGAAAATCCTGGCAGGGTGGCCTTGTTTAGGCCATCTGCAAGTTTGTAGTATTCTATACGAGACGTTTTGGACTTTCATGCAGTTGTTCTGCCTTGGACAAACCTCGACGGTCTTTTGAACATACGTAGACTACGAGGTTTCATGGAAACTTCCTTTCGTAAATCCACCGTAAATCACGTCGTGTTCCTAGCGTCACGACATTAGCAGCAAACAGAATTCCACAAACGAGAGATGTCCAATCACGCCGTTCTAATAAAGAGCATGTGGATGTGAGTTTCAACTAGCCAGCAGTAGCTTTGTGTCGTTAATCTTTTAATGTTGTAGTTGTTTGTTGTTTGACATGTCGTATCCTGTGTTGACCTGTGCCACCTTTGAGCCGACGTGGCTGGGAGCAGAATGGAGAGGTAGCGACTTCAGTTGCTTCCGCTACATTTTGTTTCGACACTCATACGCAGCATTTTCATCGGCGTATTTTAAACGCCGTCTTCGTATTTAGTCGATCTGGTAAACTGCAGTAGCCAGCTCGCTTTTTTTTCTCAATTTACGTTTGTTTTGGCCGTGTAAAAATGCTTTGCTTGCTAAGCCTATGGCGCTTAGAACTCCATCAGTGCCACTGAACTTTGCTGTTGACACGCCCAGCAATGTGCTGACGCTTGTTGCAAGTAAGTCACCACGAAACGGTAATATTATCGTCACAGGATCCAGTGACGTCACAGTTTGAGTCGCAGGTGGCGTTGCGAGAGACTCAAACTCATCAGTTAACTGAACTCATGGTCATAAATTCATTAGTATCATGACCTCCTTTCATCTCGAGCTAATGTCATGTTTTATCTCTAACTGCCTGATGCCCACGACTTTGTTCGTGTTTGTAAAGAATTTTGATTAACAGCTGCCGACATGTAACTACCACAGTACACGATGGGAGACTCGAGGCTAATACCATACACAAACACAAGTGATCTGTGCAGGGTATTTATGTCTGCAAAGTGAAATATAGGGACACGCATGTGTTTGGTGAAATATGAAAACGCCCTCCGTCGACCAATTTCAACCATCCTATCGCCCGTAACCCCATAGCTACCGACATGCAATCACCATGGTGCACGGTGAAAGACTACGGGCAGTTACCACACACAAACGACCGTGATCTGCACTTGGTAGTTCTAGCTGCAAGCCGAAATATAGGGACACACACATCTCAGGTAGAAATAGGAACGTGCCCTACGTCTACCTCTTTGAACCACCGTATCTCCCACACCGATATAGCTGCCGACATCTAACCAGCTTAGTGCACGATGCAAGACTCGATGCTATTACCACACACAAACATCAGTGAACTGTGCTCGGTAGTGGTGGCCGAAGAGTGAAACATAGGAAAACACGCGTCTATTTTTACATATATATTTTCTAACGACGCCCAATTGTGGTGGGCCCTTCTCGCAGATCGGGGCAGCCGTCAGTTACTGGACCGCCGATAGTCTGCTGCCTGCTTGCTATGAATAATTGCTATCTCTGACACCACGCCCTGAGGCGAGCAAACAGTAGAGGGAATACTTTGCCTACTGAAATTATTAATGAATTGATAGACGGTCTACTGCAAGTTTATTGCCGTAGAAGTTTGCGATACATGGCAAGTAATCACCGAAAGCCACAGTCCACTCCGTTGTCGGTTAGCAGAAAAGCACTTAGCGATTAGGCGACGAGCGGATAGCTGGCTGGGTCGGCAAGTCGCTGCCCGAGGCGCGTACGATCAGCTCCGGTCTCCAAGTGACCGCTCCTTGTCACGTTACTTAAAACGAAGGCTCGGTTGACCTGCTTAGCGGGGCGGCAATAACTTGTCGGACATCGCACCCACTATCGAGCGAATTGCACATTCCTGAAGTGGCGATGCCCGCGCGGCCCCGTAAGTGGCGAAATCGCCTCTGTCATCAGGTCAACGGCTGGGCTGGCGACTCTTGTCGCTCGAACAAATTCCTGTACTTTAGTAATAGTTACTATAATTCATTACGCCTCTGACACAATATTAAAATTGCAATGTTTATGCTTTGTTCCACTTTCGAGTTTGCTAGTAAATTCAGTTTTGTATATTTTTTTCTCTGTCGTCTACTTTAATTTACTACGAAATTACTATTACCATTCCAGTTAATTTTCTAGGCATAATAAGTATCAATATTTTTAAGAAAAGCTATCTTATTAAAACGGATCTGATCATTTCGCTGGTTTACCCGCAATCACTTAATAATATCCCTGGAATTCATCTCATCCCATTTTCCACATGCAGAATTCTTTGCCAAGCGCTTATGATTTCGCGATCATGGAACCACTAAGCTGTAATTAAAACCGGTTACTTGTATCATGGATAATACTAGACAACAAACACCAGCTTGGTAACGCATATGTTTTTTCATTATTTTTTTATCTTTTTAATTAGGTCGATGTCATTAGAGGCGGTATGAGACTTGGGACAAGGAACGGGAAGGAATTCGGCCATGGACTTCTGAATGAAGCATCCTGACATTCGCCTAGAGTGATTTAGGGAAACAACGGAAAACCCAAATCTGGACGGTGATCCTCACCCACTTCCTCACCCACTATGCTCGTCTGACTAGTAAATAAAGCATGTGATGATTTTATTGATGGTGACCGAGCAACTTGTTGAAGCTGATGGTCGTCAGAGTTTGCATTACTGGTGATGAGAGTCCATTTGACTTGAGTGCTGCTCTGCGGTGTAGTCCGTGCTGCATCATGCAGGAGACCACACCGCAGCCTGCAGCCACCAAACACCTGTCGCAGGCGTACCAACTGCCGCGACCACTCACTCCGCCGCAGCACTACGAAGTTGGCTCCCGTGCGACGGCGGTTACCCGAGTTGGGTCCGATGGTGCCTCTCAGGTGTAACAACTTGAGAGAACTGTAACTGATCTGCAAAAGCGTCAAGTTTACGTGAAATATGTTGCACCCCAACCATATAATGCTGCAAAACAATATAAGCTTTAAATGTTATAACCAGGTAATATCTGTTGCAGAGGTTGATCAGCGTAATTTCAGCTTTCTTAGTTCCCTTTTTTGCGTTGAGACCTGGGTCTGAGGTTCAAATTCAATACGGGCCAGAATGGTTGTAAGAGAAGAGGAGATATTTTTTGACAAATAATTTCCCTATTTTATTTGAATCATAACTGTAGCTCTTGTATACATACTTCAACAGATCACCGAAAGCAGCAACGCAAAAAGTCTGTAACAACACTTTAATTTTCTCAAATGTGTAAGGATCTCTTATTTAATAATTCTAATGTATAATTTCCAAAGCTCACTCACCCACCTCGATAGCTATTGGCTGGAGAACGGTGTCACGTGTCAGCCTTCGCTCACAAAACAGCCACCAGAGATACCATTACATGAAATATGAGCTTAACTCCACAATTTAATAGCTATGCAACTGCTACCAAATTAATAGCCATAATACAGGGCGTTCGCCGGGAAACGCAACCCACTGTTAGCGCTACAAGGAAGAAACTGCTCCCGGCGAGCGAGCGGTCAGCTACCAGCATTGTTCGACCGTCGGCCGCGGACTATTTTCATAATAATTACGCTTCATAAACTTGTATGTGCTAAGCATTTAAATGTGACGTCAGTTGCGGATCAACAGTGCCATCGTGGACACCCTGCAGGTACCAGTTGCAAAATCTAATCCTAGGCCCCTGGTCTATTTCTGTAATTTTATGCACCACAATTGTTTTGTACGGCTTTAAGTGAACTAGCTTTGTTACTTTCCAAGCTGACGTCTTAGATACGCCTGCCTGCTGCCCTAACTGACTTAATGATTTTTTGGGTGACTGTTCTAGTCGAAAAGCGATATCGTCAATTTTCTCCTCTGTGAGAATACGGTTGACCGACAGTCTCTTTTTGTTAAAAAATGAACCCGTTTCTCTTACTTTTTTAACCAGACGCAGAATTGTTGATTTAGCTGGCAGTAAAGCGCCAGGATATTCGCTACGAAATTTACTGCGACACTTTTTAAACGACTTCTTCTTCACATATGTATCGTAGAGAAATATTCTTTGTTGCAAACTGTAACGTACCATAATTTTACTCACACTCAAACACGGTACAGATTAGTAAGAGTATGAAGCCCCAAACCAGCCAAACCGCAAAGAAACGTTTATTCACAACACTGTTGGGGCAGCGGAGGTGTTAAACAGTGCGGTGATTCACGGCGCCGTGTGGCGGAAGTTGCTGGCTCCACTGTCCCAGCACGTTGCCGACGGCAACAGACTGGGAGGGTAGCGTTTCCCGGCGAACGCCCTGTATATTCATTAAGTTTACTTTTCGTAGCGTTTCATAGTTAAAAAATATCGACAAGCTTTCCGACTGATAAAAAGGTGGAACTGCTTTTCAGTAACACTTTGCTACCAAAGTTAATATATATATATATATATATATACTTAAATTACTAATGGTCTCTGCTGTAATCACGAATTCCAATTGTCATTCCTGCATAGGCTAAATTTCAATTTAGTTAAAACATTCGCTAATATTGATGCTTGAGCAAAGTTTATACATTACAATTTATTTACTTTTTATATATTTTACTGACCACTTTCGTTTATGGTCTTTGTACATGTTTGCTGTCCCTAGTTATTAGGTTGTTTAAAGAGGACATCAGACCAAATATGTTACCGAATCGAGTATCCTGGCAATTTATTTCTCCGGAGTTTCTCAATTTCTTAATAATCAGGAATCTGCACTAAGTTCTCTGGACGTTAGTATATCCTAAGGCTACATTATGAATGCACAACCTAAAAAAAAGATGTTTTTAAAACAAATAGGAATTCTTCAAATTTTGCAGATTGAACTTCAAGGGAAAAATACACAAATACAAGTTTTTATTTCAGCAAGTTTGAGTCTACGACCTTTGATACAATTAAACGATAGCGCGATCGTCCCTGTTCGTGTTTAATAACTACGTCTATTAATACTTCTGAGTTCTTCAAGCTCAACAGATTTTATTCACCCTAAGATTGAAACAGAGGTCCAGTTCATATTTGGTCAGATCAGGTCATCCTGTCACAATCTTTGACCCTAAAAACTAGAACTATTATAGACCCGTGACGATACGCAAAAAAGAAGGGGTCACGGGCATTTACTCTAGTTTAATAAATCAAAAACCTTCATTTATATTCACAGTCCAGAAATTACAGTTAATTTTCTCGATCGGATTCGAAGTTTGGCTCTTCAGGGTATGAATGTAGCAGAGTCACTGACATGGTATTCTGGTTTATATTTCGTGCTCGGATCAAAGCGGGATATATTTTTCACAAAAAATAATGTTTATAAATATCAGACACATCAGCAAGCCCACATTAAAACAAACAGGCGTGTAGGCTTATGAGCTGAGCGCTTCACGAGCAGCATTGCGTCTGGTTGGTAGACCTCTTCAGCCGTGGTCGCCTGCAATGTGCCGCCATTTCAAGGCGGTACTCTCCTTGCGACGCTCAGCTACTCAGGTACCCTCAGTCAGGTCTCCTGCGGTCCTGCACGACTACCGTGGTGAACACCGAACACTTCGGCACACACTCAACTCCAGAGTGATGTTAAACAGCCGGGACGCCAGGGCTATGGTTCCCGTCATCACTGCAGCGAATGCTTCCAAAAAAGAAGTACACAGTACACTAAAAGAATGTTGCAACTATGGCTATGACAACAGAGCAGACTACGACGACCACAACGACAAACGACGACGGCAAAGACAACGACACCGGCAACAACGAGGGGTAAGACAAATATGTCATAAACAACGACAACTACAACAAAGGCGACAAAGGCAAAGGCGACAACGGTTACAATGACAAAGGGTACAATGACAACGGCAGCAACAACGAGAAGTACGACTGAACTGTCGGGAACAAGGACAACTAAAACAAAGATTACAACACGATGACGACAACGAATACAATGTAACAACGATACTAGCGACAATAGTTTATAAATAGTTCAAGGTAACACTACTTTCATCTACGATGACCGGTGAGTATTAATTAAGTGTCCCAAAATTATAATTAATCGTGGCTTGCTTTTCAATTGTTTCTACGATTCGCGGTCGTTTCCTTCCATCTTAATGGCTGTAAGCGTCTTACTTAATCTGTGTAGAGACTTGGGTAGTGCCCTCCTACTGAAATTTTTATATCATCAGGGCAGCAGACATTCGCAGCCAACTGAGTCTCTTCTTGAATTCAGCGAGACGTTTATACTACCACAGCGTAGGAACACCACTAAGAGGCTTATTACACCACCGAGCTTTAGATATCTTTAGCAACAACAACCTCTTTTGCTTTTGTTTTTCCTTATTGCATTACGCCTCGTCGACGGGTAAGGACATTAGAGGCGGGATGGGATTGGGGACAAGGAATGGGAAGGAATTCGGCCATGGCCTTTTTGAAAGAAGCATCCCGGCATTCGCTTAGAGTGATTTGGGGATACCATGGAAAACCCAAATCTGGATGCCTGAATGGGAGCAATAACAACGTTTACAAAAAAAAAAACACAAAAAAAAAAAGATTAAAAAAAAAATAGATTTAAAAAAAAAAGTAAATTTGTAGGTACTAAGTAACCGTGATTGCGGGAAATATTTTGTGGTAACACTGCGATGATGTATCACTTTATAACTTCGGTCATTAATTTGTGATCCAAACGTTGTGTTGCAAATGACTACAACCAGTGCAGACGGCTATACTCACAGTGTATTGTTCTACTGTGCGTCATACATGCCACAGGGAAACGACTGACAAGAGACACCTTTGACCTCGAACGTTACTAACAGCACGAAAACATGCTTAGAATAACAATCGATCATAAACAAAACAGTGGTGTGTGTCATTTCCATGCAAAACGTTGCATTCTATCTCAACTGACATTTTAATAAAATGAAACAATTTAACAAGATATCAATACCATACGAGGAAAATTATACGTAATTCAATGACGTCAGTGTATCATTGCATTTTCAATCAACAGTTCCAAAAAATCTCTGCTTAAAGTACTTACTATAGCGCAAAACATGCATATACAGTAGTACCACGCACCTGATAGTGGTTATATGAGTCCTGAAAGTGCAGATGTGGGATTTCGATGAAGTGATTAAAACAAAGTGGAAGAGAACAATGTGCACACCTCACTAAAGCCACGTTATGACATTCCAAATCACTTTCGCATTAACGCAGTCCAATATCAAAAGCCACACTAATTACATTTTCAAATGATGATGTTGGTACGCGAAAGTGATTTGGAATGTGATAACGTGGCTTTAGTGAGGTGTGCACATTGTTCTCTTCCACTTCATCGAAATACAGCATCTGCACTTTGAGGACTAATATAGGCACTATCAGGTGTGTGGTACTGCTGTATATGCGTGTTTTCCGTTATATTAATTACTTTAAGCAGAGAGTTTATGGCACTGTTGATTGAAAATGTAATGACACACTGGCGTCATTGAATTACGTATAATTTCCTCCATATGGTATTGATATCTTTCTACTTTGTTTCTCTCTAATAAAATGTTACTTGAGGTAGAATCAAATATTCTGCATGGAAATGACACACACCACTGTTTTGCTTATGATCGCTTGTTATTGTAAGCATGCTTTCGTGCGGTTGCGAGCGTTCGATGTGAAAGGTGTCCCTTGTAAATGCAGAGGATTGTCGCTGGTACTACTTCCGGGCGTTGCATACTTGATACACAGCATAGTTTTGGTAGTCTGGGCAAGAGAGGACTACTATATTTATCCAAAATGAGTTGAATGTTTTCGATCAACTACTCTTGTTTCTAAATCTCTCTGTTCAATTTGCCCGATTGCTTGTCCACGTGTCACGTTTATTAATTGTCCACTTGTCGCGTTTGAGTCTTGTTCCCTAATTGAAAGCAGTTGTGGCATGCACTAATGACTTGCACAATCTACAGCAACCTGCCTTGGATCCTGTTGAACCTTCAGACCTACCGTAATGGTCGCGGGGTTCAATAGTACTTCACTGTACTTCACCCCTACAGACAAACTCCTACTTCGCTACGTTACGCGTCTCCTATCACGCGAAGGACTAGGTGTATGTGACGGAGAGAATCGGAGAAAAAGGAACAGCGGCAAAAGTACTGTACGGGATTGTCTGACGCCTGATTAGGAGCAGGCAGATGCCAGATAAGAGGGGAGGGTTTATTCACGTGACTTAGTTTGTGCCAGTACCTACACGCGGCGCTGCAGCAGTGCTGATGAGAGAAGCAGGTGTTAATAGGAGTTAGGACGCAGTGATGAACCTCTACAGACAGAATTGAAGCCCCAAGGTTTAAGTGGTACACAATGACTGGTGAAAGGATACTAGAGAAAAACTAGGAAACTGGGAGAGAGGAATACTCTAGGAAGACCGAGGGATAGATGAATTAAGGGAACAGAAGAGAGGATGTGAGACGAGTGAGTGGAACATGCTCATCATGATGACCACTTTCGCATGACCGTTGCAGTGACGATTAGTTTAATCAGTTGCTGATGATACTGTCGCTGATTATCTAAACACTTTGACAGCCGGAGGTTTATTGCAATCAATCTAATTGTTAATTCCGATCGTCTCTGATGATTCGTAAGATATGAAGGAATAAAGTTACTTTTTTATCAGTTTACACACTCAGTCAGTACCAATCAACGCGAAAACAATTTAATTTCTTCATCTTCCAGAAAAATTTCGCATTTTTTTTAAAGTCCTGTAACATAGGGCCTATTTAATATGCGCAGGCGAATGAATTGAATGAAATTTGCACCAAATGATAGCACCAAGCGTTACAGATTATAGTATTACTAGGTATTTCAACCTGTTGATATTTATGGTAGCTGTTTCTCAGACATTTTTCTTCGAGAAAAAAAAAATGAATTTAGTATCCATAATGATATGTACGCAAAAAGAATTGGTGTATTAACGTCGTTTATTGTACACCGGGAAGTCATATTGCACCAGAGGCAAACTGTTTAACTGTCTACCAGAGACAATATATGTCTATCACATTAGTAATCTAACGCATTTCACATCGCATCTGACCTGTGACGATGCAAGTAAATGATTATTACGTTTTATTAACGTATTCCGTTTCTTTTAAATTTCTGTGGTCTGGTAAACTGAATAACAAAAGTGATAAGTAAATAAAACGGAATAATAAGTCAGATTTTGGCGAAAGTGCTTAATGATCCGTGTCCCACAATTTCCCATATATAAAGGTTTTTAATTGCTTCCTCCTTCCCGTCGTAGATATAAGTCATTAGCTATTTCCGTGAATTTTGGTTCGGACCATTAGTTCTGAAAATTTGAAAGCCCCCTCCAAATTGCTGTGGTAGTTTCTGCGCGGTACTCGTTCAAATAAAGAGACACACGCAGCTTGCTTACAGATTTAGAATAGTATACATGGATTGTTCCTGGGGGGATTAACGCGAATCTGTGTTTAATCTCGAAACTTAGAGGCAACTCACTGATGTGGCGGGATTTGGTTGAGAAGTGGTCTCGTTTACAAGGCTATACGCGTAAAGACTTTCTTTTAGCTTGGGCTTTACGACTCGGCGACGGTGAGGTCATTAGAGGCGGTATGGGATTGTGGCAAGGAACGGGAAGGAATTCGGCCATGTTCGTTTTGAAGGAAGATCACGGCATTCGCCTGGAGTGATTTGGGGAAACCATGGGGAACCCCAATCTGGATGCCTGGACGGGGTTTCGAACCCGCGTCCTCCCGAATGCGAGGCCAGAGCGTTAACCACTCACACACCACGCTCGGCACACGCGTGAACAGACGAGGCAGTACTTAATTCCGCGACATTTGCCGGCTCATAGTTCACACCTTCTATGTACATTTAAAGGAGTTATTAATCACATACGACATATGCCACTTTTAGAACGGGAGAAGGTGGAATTTGATACCTGATACCACAACATTTTAGTAATTGCGGAATTTAAAGTTGTCAGAGAACAATAGCGGTGATAAAAAAAAATTATCTACAACAAAGTTCCTGTACCTATAAAATTTCGTTCTTTCCGCTTTCAGCGACTATATTAATTTTAATTAAAATACTTGATGAGCTGTTCCAATGCGTCGTTTTGATGGCCACCTGGGAAAGAGTTTAATTAGTTTTTCCTATACATGTCTTCGTTAATAACTGTTAATGAAATATTCTCGGCTTCTAGGAATTACGGAAACTTTTTAACCTATAAGCTGAGGTCACGTGTTCTATCTGTGCAGTTGGATACGCTATCCAACGGCTCCGGCCTCATCCATTTTGACTTGCATTTTATGACCCTTTTACACTGCACGTTGAAATTCTGAAGCAAAACAAACAAAAAGACTAATATAAACGAGTAAAAGAAAACAAACCATTCAATGCCGACAAAGTTTATTGCTTCACTTCGTATTACTTGAAACTTAATCTAGGCATATATTCATACCTCTTCTTGTGAAATACATCTAACATCAGAGTAACCAACTCAGGTCAGAAAGGGGAGGTTCGAGGGGTTTCGTTTAACAGCTCAGATACGTGATGTAATCGTACCTTAAAGAGTTGTGATGCTTACACAGTGATAGGTTATGAAGGCAACAACTTCGGGATATAGTTAACCATGTCATATGAATGAAAGGAAAAGCTGCTAATTCCGGTTGCGGTATATTGTGTCCCCTGTTACTCCAAAGCACGTCACTGCATACGGTCACGTACTAAGCAGAGGAATTTGGTATTTTTAAGTAATCTTGCAATGCGACGAAAGTAATATTTTCACGATCTCCTCTCACTATGCGTATGACAAAACGAGGGTGGCCCAGAAACTGATGCACCACATTTTCTTTAAACAACAATTATATACTGAACTTAATGAAACTTATACACAAGAAAGAATGATATTTATTCTACACTCCCCATTTTTCCACGTAATCTCCTTCCCGTCCTATGACCTTCCTCCAGCGAGACACTAGAGCGTGTATGCCCTGGCGGTACCACTCCTTGTCTGTTCACGAAGCCATTTCTTCACTCTGCGAATCACCTCTTTGTCATCCTCTAAATGTTCCCACGAATGGAATTCTTCAATGGCCCAAACCACTGAAAGTCTGTGGGAGCTAGGTCAGGGCTATAGGGTGGATGGGGTAACACTGTCCAACCCTGTTTGGTGATGTGTTCCAACGTCCTCCAACTTGTGTGAGGGCGTGCGTTATCATGTTGAAGCAAACAATCACCTGGGTTGTTATGGCGTCCAAGTCGCTGGAAGCGCTTCTTGAGTTGGATTAATGTATTAACATACACCTCACAATTAATGGTGGTGCCTCTCGGCATTACAACAATGAATATGACACCATCACAGTCCCAAAACAGAGTGATCATGACCTTACCAGCGGAAGCAGCTGCTTTGAATTTTTTTCTTCTGTTGAGAGTCAGGTTAGCGCCATTCTATCGATTGCCGTTTTGTTTTGGGCTCAAAATGGTGAACCCAGGTTTCATCACCAGTCAGAATCCGGGACAAGAAGGCTTCCCCCTCAGCTTCATAACGTTGCATCAAATCAGAAGAAATGTTTTTTCTGAAATGTTTGTACCCCTCCGTTAGACGGCGCGGAACTCATCGTGAACATTTTTCTGCGTAATGAAGAGCACTGAGGATTACACTCACATTTCCTTTGCTGACTGACAACTCCCGCGCCAACTGCCGAGTCGTTATGCGTCGGTCCTCGCGAATGAGCACATCAGCACGCTGCATCTTGTCAGGTGTTACAGCCGTGGGTGGCCTTCCCGGCCGCTGCAAATCTTGGAGCTCTGCAGAACCGCTTTCAGATGGCCTCACCCTCTGTGCCCAAGGACTAACCGTACTAATGACGACACGCTGCTTATAACGCATGCGCGTCCTCCGAAAACTTCAAAGAACTCATACCTAAATCTTCGCATTAGTAACATTGTTGGTGACTCAGGGGAAAAATGTGTTGCTTTAGTTTCTGGGCCACACTCGTACCTTCTGAATACCACGACTCGAAGGGCAATTCTGATAATGCACCCAAATATTGTTGGAACAGCAATGTGTTAATGTTGCCAGTGAACAGCTTTATCCCAAAAATTCAGTCTCGCTATAGGGCAAGTGTTTGGCAAACAGGAGATGCTTTAACTCTTCTGTGGAATGATGTGCCATTGGGTCGCACCTGGTCGTGCTAAGAACTGTACGGCCCGCTTCCAGGATTTATTGTGGACGATGCTCCGCCCGGAAGCCAGATTCATAATTCTTATTCGCGGCTGCTCGGAGACGAAATGTGTGACTTATAGCGAGGCGTTGTGCATAATATGGAGGACCTGCAACAGGCAGGAGAAATGTAGAAAGTGTGGTCACCAGAACTATAGGAAAACGTTTCGGAATCTCCTGTAAGGCATCTTCGAGATAGTCTATCCAGCCTAAATATCAAGTAGACAAAATAAAATAAAATAATAGTCACTGAAATCTTTTTTATAGGATGCTTCAAGTGAATCACACGCCAGTGAAATACCTTTTCCTTAATTTTTATTTTTTTTTAAATTTTCGTAACTGAAATGTGCATTTTTTAAAAAATATTTTTCAATTATTTGTTTCTCTCTCTCTGTGTTTAGCGTTTCGTACATTCTGAGTTAAGGAATTAATCCCATTTCTCTTCTTGTTTGTCACCATCATAACTTGTGAATCCCTTAACATAACAATTTATTCCTACTAGCTTTAATGCAGTTGTAACACAAAAATTAGAAATGTCATAAGGGTGAAAATAATTGTAGGGTGTTTAATTGCGGCAGATGAAAATATTTGCTGTAGATCATCTTCACAACCATCAACTGAAAGCGGGCAATCCGCCGACTTTCAAAATGTTTAGATTATGCTTTATATTCAGGTTCTGTGGAAGAATTTACTAAAAGATCAGGAAATATATCTTTGTCCCCTTCATTCGCCGAACTAATAATCAATTTTTTTTTATATATATATCTACAGTGTTATGCATCATACTAAAGTTTATATCTTCGCGAAATAACTAAATGAATTGTTTCAACAAATTTGATACCACTGTAAATAATTTTTTCCAACAAATAAACCATGCATATCATTCGACTGACAATTTTCCTCTTCTTCTTCCATCGTTACGCCCAACTGAAGACCTCGATTGAAGTTATTTAGCTGACGATTTGTTTTTCTTCTTTTCCCAAAATCTTTTCTTTCCAGGTGTTAATTCTTTTAATGTATGATTTATTGGCAAATTGATGGTTAATGACCATGCTAATAAATATGAATGTGTCCTGTAAAAAATCTTCAGTAAATCAATTTCTTGGAGGTCCTTTTTGATTTCAAGAAGCCAATTGTTTTTAATTTTCACTAAAATGGCGAGGTTGCGAATTCTTTAGGTTACTCGTTATTACTCATTCCGAAAACATGACCGTAAAATTTAATTCTTTTACTGAACATTCATGAAAATTTTAAGACTGCTGGTATACTTCCATTTCATTGAAATTCCTGGGACAAAGATTTTGACTAAAATTTTCTTTTCTTGCCTTTCAGTGTATAATCTCTCTGATTTGATTAAAGTGTTATAATGTCTGAACGTTGTATTTCGGGATATTTACATTTTGTTGTATCTGTTCCAGGGGGTTCTATACGCTTTTAAATTTAGATGTTCCTTCATTTTAAACCTAAAAAATACGTACCTCACAGCAATTAAAAAGCACACACATGGAAAAGGACTCAAACAGCTCAAATAGGTATACCTTGAGGCTCTTACGGCGTCAATAAGGGAGCGTCATAAACTACGTGGCACAATGTAAAAAAAGGGTTCGAGCCAGGCCACGTAGCTCTCCATTCATATTATTTGTCACAGTTAAAATGAGGTACAGAACACACAACAGCATGTCAATATTAATTCCCATCATTTGATTTTCTCCGTATGTAATTTACAATAGTCTGACAAGAGAAAACTACAAAATGCCTTCTGGAATCAAAAAGGTAAAAAGCTACGTGCTACGTGGGGGGGGGGGGGGGGCAGTTAGAGGCAAAAGCTACGTCGGGTTACGCGGGGAGGGGGTTCACAGGAGGCCAAAACGAAGCTACGTGGTTTATCGACGCTTACTAATGGCGTAGTATAGATATCAGCGACAGCTTCTACTGTAAACCGTTTGCGTAATTCATCCGACGTCGTTACTGGAGCGCTCTTATTGGAGCGATGGAGTTAAAGTAGTTCCCTACGTTGCTATTTTTGGTCGCACCGACAGACCAGACTATCGCCGACCATGGGGACCCGCTGTTCAGTTTTGTGGACCATCGTACTGTAATACTGAGTTAGCACCAAAGGAAATCTACACTGACTACCAAAAGATGTTTACTCCAAATCATACTTGTTGTCTTATTAGAACGTAACAACCACAGCTTAGTGTTAAGAAAAGATAACTGTCCGACGGCGGAAGTATATTGAAGTAAGCTGTACTATTCCCGTTGTATTTTTACCTCATAACA
Organism: Vandiemenella viatica; assembly: GCA_031002005.1. Lineage (NCBI taxonomy): Eukaryota > Metazoa > Arthropoda > Insecta > Orthoptera > Morabidae > Vandiemenella > Vandiemenella viatica. The sequence continues at coordinate 7,192,644 of CM061918.1, read as the reverse complement.
GCCCTGAAACACAGACTTGAAATGAAACCGTAGTTTATTAATTGTTTGTAGCAAGCTACGAGTTGAGTAAATGTGATTTTGTATGTTTTCCTTGAAATTGATTGTGAGCTGGTGTAAATGGACTTTGTTTCTATGAAAAGAAATTGTGTAAATACTATTTACTATGATTACGTACAGAATTATGAGATAAATTAATTAATTGTTTGTAATTCCAAGTATTGAGGTGAGTTACTATGTTTAGAGGACAATTTGCGACAGTTTAAACAAACCTATGTGGATAAATTTGTGTGTAAATATCTTTCATTTCTGTGTAGTTCGTAATGATTGTAATTGATTTTGATTGTTTTTAATATGTTTTTAATTGTTCAAGTATTGTTAGAGTTCGAGCAACAACTGTCGGAAGGCTTCTTAATATTCTGGAACTTTCTATTGAACTTATATAAGAGATCGGCAGTACTGAGTTTAATCGCTGAGGCTTGTGTTTTCATGTGCAACCAGTGTCTTTGGAGTCTGATGTCTTCTAGAAATAAACAAAGTTAAATCTGAAAGTGTATCTTGGACTAATTATTTCATTATTTATAAAAACCCGAGATACCTATCGACGGGCTTAGCTGATTTAAAGCCCACTGGTGGATGTGATTTGCATAATTCGGGCTTGGGAGGCAGTATAAGGAAAAGTGGTAGTGACCGATTCGTAATTACCAGATTAAGTACTTAAGTCGTCGATTAAGCACTTCCCAGCGGTGCAATACCGAGAGGATGGATATGGGTATCTCTAACTCGTGGTAACCTTGCTGTCTTCCGGAAGAGCCGACCGTGGTGGGTGCGGGAGTTCATCCCCTCCCTTCCTTCAACTCTCATCCGCAATACAAACAACCAACTACACCCACCACCACAGCAAACACGAAGACTCACGGGGGAAGGCACCCCAGTTATATTACTCGTCAGCTTGCTGTGGAGGGTAACAAACACCCTCCATAGAGCTCTGTAACCTATTAGTTTGTTTTTTCGTCACCTGCAGCGCCACCACGCAAAGTGTGGTATTGTTAACTTCCGGTTGACCACTGTGCGTTTGTTTTCGTGTGGGATGCAGTCTGTTTACAAGAATTTAACAGTCAAAAAGCTGAAGTAATTATTTTTGAAAGCTGGAACAAGCATTTTGTAGAAGTATACTGAGCAAAAATAAACTAAAAAGTAAGAAATCAGACCATCAAAACCATTTAAACCTTTAACTTAACATTATTTTAAGTTGATCTTGTTCTCCTGTACGCTAATTTCCCGAAGATTGGTTAAATGAGTTTCATGCCGACCCTGAAAATAAATTTTTGATCTTTCACGAGGATACGTAATATTAGTAAGTTTTTTTATTCCTTTTGTTGAGTTTAAAAGATCGGTCCATGTTGCTGGTCGTCCTCAAAATGCGCGTCGATTGACATTATTTTTTTTTTTCTTAACTGCAACATATTTTTGTCATCTCCTACATATATTTTTTTGATCCTGTGATAACGATCACCTTGACCCAGATATTTAATAATTTTTGTCATTTAATCAGATTTTCTGTCGATGTAAAGTATTTTTAATTTCTCATAAACAGGAAATCAAGGCTATGTTCCCGTAATCTAAGCACAACATAAATAATTGATTTCCATCAAAGGCGCTTACGAGGTTTATAGGATCACTTCATACTCTTAATTCATAGCGTAAAATCAAGCAACCACTTACCACAGGTGTCAAGCGATGAATTAAAATCCTATTTAGCAAAATGGCAATTATGCCCTTGGGTCCACCTAGATGGAGTTTTTCCATGCCGCAGTTGTATAACCCACCGTTTTCACCGGTCTTTATCTTTGGAAAAAACATGATAATTGAGACCTTTAATTTCACCGATATCGCCAAACACCATAGATGAAAGGATTAGTCGTTGTAATTTCGTTCTTAATAAGCCTTGCAGCGACGATAGTACATGTAAACACTGCGCTAGAGCGCTACCGGAAGTTGAGTATATCACATTTTGGTAGCCATATTGAAGTTACAAAGCTCTATACCCACTAACCAAGTGTTACTGTGCTGTGTCCAATTGGGACCACACGTTTATCGTTTTTCAATTCATTTTCCAAGCCTTCAGGATGGGATTTGTGAGAGCGCCGTATTCCCATTCCGATTTTTCGTCAGTAAAGAGTTCGTAGGGTCACCTCCTCGCCTCCGTCCATTGTGGCGGCTGAGCTAGCGTTCCAGTGGCCGCCGCTAGGGGCGCTAGTGGCGCCACCCCTGCCGCCACTTCCCGCAGATCTGACACCCCGTTAGCTACAGGACTGCTTCCCCCTGAATAATCACATTGCATTACTAGTAGAGGGTAGAATTTGCATGATTATGAGCGTAGGTTTAAAGATTTATTATAAGATCAGTGTATTGATACATTGCCGATATTCTGTCGTCTGAGTCTACCGAGGAAAGGGGTTGTTTTTGGAACATGAACCTGCATCTTGACCCGAGATATGAAATGAAACTCTCCATTGGAGGTGGAACAGGAAGGAACCATAGAATTTCGCTGAAATTCAGTATTATGATTTCGAACCTGCGTGCCCCCGAGGATTGTACTGTTATTACTATTAGAGTAGGTGGTATTAGAACTTGTGTCCCAGCCACTCGGGTACTGCGAATTCCATGTCTGGGACATCAAACAGTGGTCTCCAGAATAAAAACTCTAATCGACGGTTTAAGAAAAACGTCTATTTGCAAGTTATAGAGTAACACGCAGTAAAGAGCATCTGTGCAGGTAGTTCGGGCCGCCAGTCTACCTGCCCAGGATTTTAACTTGTGTGGAACATCTATTGCAAATTCTACTGCCCCCGATTCGTGGTAATTTGTGAATTGGCACTGTACAAGTAATTTACGTGGACCGAGGATCTAGCCCACAACCCACAACCAAAAATTAAAAGACACGGGCATCGAGTAATTTAAAAATAGTACTAATTACTCGACCTGGTGTCACCTGACAACAGAAAGTTGCAACTGAGGCCTCCTGAATGTGATGCTTATCCAGAGAGCCTCTAGGCCTTCAGGATGCAGCGTCTGGATGCGGTGGGGCGGCCTACTACGGCAGGCTTTGTGGATAGAGTCGCCCTTTAATACCTACTAATGAAAATATCTTTTACAACTTTTTTACAATACCTTGATAGGTATCTGGTTCATTACTATTCCTTGCTGTTCAGTCCTGTCGCGTTCGCCATGATAGGTATCTCGTTTTAAATGAAGTAACTACTCCAAGAAGATTCACATTCAACTTTGTTTATTTTCATTTAAGACATCGAACTCTAAAGAAATTAGGCGCAAAAGAAAAACACTCTCCAGCGATTATACCTTCCAAATCCAAAACTCAACTAAATTTCAAACAAACTAAAACTCGTCTCGGCCGATCGCTTATACAGGTTTCACAAAAAAAAAAAAAAAACAGAATATTTCACATCGACCGACGATTCTGGAATTCTAATAATACTTAAACAATTAAAATAACATTAAAAACAATCAGCATTAATACAAAAAATCATTCACAATCATTATGAAATGCATGAAAATAAGAAATTAAGAATACTTACACACAAAATTATCCATATCAATCAGTCCAAACTGTCGTAAATTGTCCTCTAAACATCGTGACTCACCTCAATACTTGGAATTACAAACTTTTAATCAATTTTTCCTGTCGAGTAATGTTCTTTAACATATTAAGTGGAATTTACATAATTTCTTTCCATAGAACAATGTTCACTTACACAAATTCGCTGTTAATTACGAAAAAAACATAAAAAACTATATTTATTCAAATCCCAGCTTTGCTATAAATAATTCTTAAAATATAATTTCATTGCTGATCTGAGTCTGAGAGCCGGTATAACGTGTAACTTTGTTTTTATCCAATTTTTTCATGTCTTTTTGATTTTTGTATACAAAACTTTTAATGAAGTAAATCTAAAAATTGTTTTTTTGAAAAATGTTAAATGAATTCAATTCAGCGCACAATTTGATATAACTTGCAAATTTTAATACTACTTTAATCTTCTTTTCCTCATTTTAACAGTAATTTTACACTTATTGTAGTAATGTATTAGTTTTTCAGTGTTGTTAGTACCTACATATTTCTTGTGTGAAAGTACAAGACCTTGATGCTTTGCGAGTGGATCTATGCATTGAAAACTTTCGTTAATCGAACTCCATCAGTAGCGCATTATTACATACTAGTGTCAGCCCGTGACCGTTTTTTTGTGTATCGTCCTTAGTCTAGAATAGTTCCAGTTTTTAGGATGCAAGATTATAACAGGTTGGCCTGATTGACCAAATATAAATTTGACCTGTGTTTCAGAGTGAATAAAATGTCTGAGTTTGAAGGACTCAGAAGAATTAATAGAGGTAGGTATTAAATACGAACAGGGGCGATAGTGCAATCGTATAATTGCTTAAATACAAACTTGTATTTGACCCTTAAAGTTCACTCTGCAAATTTAAAAAATTCCTCTTTGCTTCGAAAGCATCACTTTGTTTTTATTGAGACTGGGCAAACACTCATAACGTAATCATTGGTAATAGAATCTGTAACGGCCATAACGTAATACACATTCCATATTATTAAATAGCGGAGCAACTCAAAAAAATGAATTGCCATAATAGCTGACTCGGTAACATATTTTATTTGATGTCCACATAAAATAACCTAATAACTCACATACAGGGAACATGAACAAAGGCCATTAACGACAGTTGTCAGTAAAATACCAAAAAAAAAAAAAAAATAAATAAAATTAAATAAACCGTAATGCACAAACTTTGGTCAAGCAACAACATTAGTGAAAGTTTTAATTAAATTGAAATTTATCCTAAGCCGAAATAATAAGTTTTTTAAAAATTTTCTTTCACTAACAACATTTTACTGAAAAACAGATCCACGTTTTTTTTTTCTTCAGATGTATGGTTTATCGATTTTTTTAACTATAAAACACTACGAAAAGCAAAATTAATTACTGTATTATGGCAATTAATTTGGTAGCAGTTGCTTAGCGATTAAATTGTGGACATAAACTCGAATGTCTTATAATGGTATCTCTGGTCGCTGTTTTGCGAGTGAAGGCTGCACGTGACACCGTTCTCCAGCCAATAGCTATCGAGGTGAGCGAATGAGTAAGCTTTGGAATTTATGTACCAGATCATTCTTCTTTGTTTTTGTTTTTTTGCGTTGTTCAGTCACCTGGTCGTTATCGAAATCTATGATAATAACGTAGTGGGTTCAAGATCTATGCCAAAGGCAAGTGGCAGGACAGCTAATGAGTTATTTTAACGAACAACTCATTAAAGTCGTGCTGTGAGTGAAGAATTATATCGCAATACCCTGGTGGACTGGAATATTTTTCGACGGGCACTCAAGGTTAGTACTTCACTCTGGTTGACTTCGGTAACGTACAAGAAAAACAAAATATTTTTGATATTAAGTACATTATTAAACATTTTATTTCAATGTCAATAAATAGAGAGAATATTTGTTTTAAAATCGCTTTATTCGACATGTTTGTGTCTTTGAATTTGGTGGAGTGTTGTTGAACCAGGTTCCTGTCGCATGGAGCAAAGATGGAAATGGCGAAGCCACTAAAAAGATGTTTGTAATTAAACACTAAATTTACTAAAGGAACTGCGGTTGCTGGTTGAATTATATTTTCATGTATCCGTAAATAAATTAAATGATATACAAACCACACCAGCACTTAGTGCCAACAGAAGAGTGATCCTCGTTTTAAACGATGCGTAGTAACAAGTGTTTGTGAATAAATACAGCGTTACATTCTGATGTAATGTTTCAAATTGCAACATCTTCTGAACAATAAAACATGAATGCTATTGCTATATACCATACAACGGGAAATGATGCAGAAATTATGGTTATAAACTGTATGACGCGAGGTCGCTGTTGCCCAACCAGCGCGGGCCAGCGAAGTGAAAACAGTCGCGTTTCGTATTCCCAGCAAACAGAGCCCTACTTCTGTCTCAGGCTTCTAACCTGTAAAGGAAACCTGCACGTAGTGCGTGTTTGGTTGTAGGAAAACTGGATATCTTTTTTTTAAATAATAATAATATTTTTCTTGCGTTGCGTTGCTATATAGAAGCAAAGAGGTCGAAAAAAGTATTATACCACTGGGTTGACGTCCAACCTCGTCCATCCTGGGTAGACCTGTAAAATTCTGTACCCGCATGTATTCGTTACTAAACCAATCAGTACCCGTTACATTCGAATCGTTACTTTTGATTCAATCGAACCCTAGCATGAAGCATCGCATACGGGACGACTTCGTTTGTACTTGGTAAAGTTTAAGCAAATTGCTTATTTAGTCAAACAAGTTTAGGTAAGTTGTTCGTTTGGATAAATCTTAAAATAAAGTAATTAGCACATCGATCTTACAGAAAACCTCTGAATGTACAGTTGATTTACTGTAATGAATATTATATACGAAAGAATAATCCGATAGCGAAACAAACACCTGTTTGCATACCTGACCTTTCATCTGACTGCATAGTGATAGTGAGTTAGTACTTTGTAATGTTCAAGTAAATTGTTCATTGAGTAAAGTAAATTTAGGTAAATTGATCGTACGTTTTAGTAACTGAAGAGCGTCTGTCGCATGAAGCGAGTGAGTCAGGCATTGAGTTCTGCCGCCTGCGCTGTAGACTCGCGCTTGCCGGCTCTATTAATATTCAGAGCGCTGCGACGCTGTTCCGATTTTTAACAACGCCGACTGCAAACAGCCGCACTAAATCGAGTCCGGGATTAGCGGTGACCGCGCGAATTAAACCGACACGCGCCACTCATTACGCGCGCGGATCCCGCGGTTTTTGGTCCGCGGACACGCCGCCAGGGTTTGCTGAATGCGCCCCGTCTGCGGTTAGCAGAGCGTTGCACGCCGCACCGCGTGGAGCGACACCGATAACAACGTCAGAGATACGAGAACCAACTCGCGGCTCCACATTGAGCGAGGTTTCATATCGTCAAGCAAATAAGGTGCAATCAAAATACGGGGACGACAAATTCTGCAATGTACGATCATAGTCTGGAATCCACCGCGATTCTTTTTCTTAGAGTGTAACGGCTAGCGTTCTGGCCTCGCATTCCGGAGGACGGCGGTTCGAATCCACGTCCGGGCATCCAGATTTGGGTTTCCCAAATCACTCCAGACAAATGCCTGGACGCTGCTATGGCCGAATTCCTTCCCATTCATTGCCCCTCATCCTTTCCCGTCTCTAAAGACTTCGCTGTTAGAGAGACGTTAAGCAAATTAAAAATTAAAAATAATTCTTCTTATAAAAAGTCTGTTTTTATTTACTCGAGGTTGTGCCGCCCCCTGGACTTGACTGAGTGTTATTAAGGCTACATTCGGTTATTTATTTTGTATATATATTATTACAGTAGGTACGTTTCGTGTACTGCACGCGTGGTGCAACGTCAGAATCACACACCTAGTATAAAGTGTTGTGACAGAAGTCCAGAGTACAAGAACTACCACTCGAAAGTCGTCAAAGTATTGCAACAATCAGACATTTGGCAAAAGCTATACTCAAGGTGTGTGAGAAATGTAATGACACTGATTTTTTAGTTACCAATGTTTTTATTTTTTCAAACAACATTATTATCCCCTTCAAAGTAGTTCCCTTGGGCAGCTATACCCCGGCGGAGTCGTTGTTTCCACTCCTGGAAGCAGCGCTGGAAAGCTTCAACTGGTAGGGCTGCTAACTGGGCAGTCACAGTCTCTTGAATGTTCTCCAAAGTTCCAAAATGACGTCCTTTTAAGACGTGTTTCAATTGTGGGAGAAGAAACAAGTTACAAAGACTTAAATCAGGTGAATAGGGGGATTGAAGAACAACAGGAATGCGTTTTGAGGTCAAAAATTCACTGATGGCAAAGCCGTGTGACACGGGGCATTGTAATGTTGAAGCATCCACTTGTCTGCAATGCCTCGTCTCACACGAATCATTTTCTGAGCTTTTGTGGACACGGTATTTAAATGTAATTGTTCACTCATCATCCATATTGTTAAACGACTGTCTCACAAGAGCTCTCACGCACTCAACGTTATAGTCAGTTTAAATTACAACTGTGTCTGATCACACTGTGCACCGAACACTCCTAACGACGGGCATCCGCTGCCGACGGCCCACGCATGTGCCAATGTTAACACCACGACATCGACAACTACGACTGAAATGGGCACGTGACCATCGTCACTGGGCGTTAGCGCATTGGCAGAACGTTGCGTGGTCTGATCAATCCTGATACCTTCTTCATCATGCCGATGGGAGGGTGCGAATCCGTCGTTTTCCAGGGGAACAGCTTCTTGACACCTGTACTGTGGGACGGAGACAAGCTGGCGGCGGCTCAATTATGCTCTGGGGAACATTCACGTGGGCATCCATGGGTCGAGTGGAGCTCGTACAAGGCAGCATGACGGCCAATAAGTATCGTACACTGGTTGCAGACCACGTACATCCCTTCATGATGACCATGTTTCCCAACGGCAGTGGCATTTTTCAGTAAGATAATGCACCATGTCACAAGGCCAGGAGTGTGATGGAGTGGTTCGAGGAACACAGTGGCGAGTTGTAATTGATGTGCTGGCCCCAACTCGCCAGATCTGAACCCGATTGAACACAACTGGGATGTGATTGAACATGGCGTCAGAGCTCATCGCCCACCTCCACGGAATTAGGCGACTTGTGTGTGCAGATATGGAGCCGACTCCCTCCAGCGACCTACCAAGGCCTCATTCCTTCCATGCCAAGACGCCTTGCCACTGTTATCCGTGCCAGAGGTGGACATCCAGGGTGATCAGTGTAGATGTTGATCAGTATGAAAACCGGTAATAAGTTAACCTCCTAAAAGAAAGGAAACATCTTAGATCAAATAAACAATTTTTGTCTCTCCACAATAACATTTGATACTAGAAAAAAATCGATATAGCGTTTCTACTCACACCAAGACCCGCACGCGCGAAGAAGCGGGCAAATGGTAGTAACTGAAATAATGTGCTAAAAGTGTTGAAGTTAAGAACTGAATATTGTTTGTACTCCGGCTTCCAACCACGTAAACACAGGGAATAAGGTACACCATGAGCTTTAAAACCGTAAAAAGAACTTCAGAATAAGTTCAGTAGTTTTGTTTGCGACGCAGCGCTACAGATTTGTATGTGAAGAGCACAGGCCCGCCACCGATCGTACCTGTCCTTAAAGTACGTCCCAGTCTCTTGAACCAATCGCTTTGGCTAGGACTACCTCTTAAATCGGTGGCCGAACCACAGAACTAAGTAAAAAACACAAGTGAGTTCAATGAAGTTTACACAGTGGATCAAAAACTAATAACGAGATTTCCAGATTTCACACCGAGAACAAATAATTGTGATACTGGGACTGTCAACTTTAGAGGAAACGATGTTCTTGATTTTGCCTGGGAAACGCGTCGATTCGGATCCCGTCGCAAAAAATTTAACGAGTTTTAAGAAACACAATTCTAGCGTAAAGTCCTTACTCGATGCATCGAGAGCCAAACTGCGCTCAGAAAATTTAGAAATTCTACCGCGCTATCAGTGAGGGCAATTTGACTATCAGCAGAATTTGTCGATGCATATTCCGCCTAATTCCATCAATTTCGGGAAGAATAGAATTTGTTTATAACAGCTGGTTTCTCGATTTTGGCACCAAAGTAGATCCCCACGTGGTGTTTAGGACAAATCGTAGGGAAGAGATGGGGTCGCACAGACGAGTTGATCAGATTTGGTGTCAAGAATGCCGCAAATGAGATGAAACATTCATAATGATCAGAAACGAGTTAAGCGGCTGTGGTGAACACACCACCACCGAGGAAAAAGGGACCGAGAGTGGTGGTGTAACGGTTAGCGTTCTGGCGTCGCATTCGGGAGGACGGCGGTTCCAATCCCCTTCCGGGCATCCAGATTTGGGTTTTCCATGGTTTCCCAAATCACTCCAGGCAAATGCGGGATGCTTCCTTCAAAAGGCCATGGTCGAATTCCTTCCCATTCCTTGCCCCCATCCTTTCCCGTCTCTAAAGACCTCGCTGTTAGAGAGACGTAAAGCAGTTAAAAAAAAGGGGAAAAAGGGTGACATCTAGATCCACACAGGAAGCGCTGATAAATAGGCTCTTTCTAATGACACATCTTATCTCCATCGTTAATGGCAGCGGTGGTTCGTTTTTTTAATATAACTTAATTTCGAACAACACAATGACGCTTTAGTGTTGAGTTTAATAATGTACAGTCCCGGTAAATACATGGACTCCCTATGCCTTGGATGGCTAACCAATATTACGCGTACGTGACCAAATAGTTTGGGCACGGAATTAACTAAGTAGGAACCAACTTAACCGATATAAGTAACTTAGTTTCCCGTTTACATAATATAAGATCATTGTAACAAAGTTCATCGTGAACAAAACTACGGGTGCTGTAACGACTACAGATTGCGCAAAAGAGGTAGATTTCGAGCGAATTTCTGACCGAACGGACTAAGTGAGCTAAGCTGACTTATTCACTTGTTTGATTTTGTTGACGTCGTTGACTGCTTTTACCAATTACACACAGATTTTTTCCTTTTTTAAACTTACGTCGTTCACACAGTAGCTTCTTCAAGTTTGTCTGAGTTATATGTACAACTAAACAACATGGCTAATTTGGCAACAACAAAAAATGCAAGATGAGTGTAATAGAAAATTTTATTCTTGTCGGACTGAGGAATATGGCATGATTAATAAGGTGATGACGCGGTGTGTGCTTTATGTTCTGGAACAGTGATATGTAGAACATCATCTATAAAATGGCACTACGAAACAAATCACAAATCTCTAGGTCAAAAAAGTCAACCAGAATTATATTAAAGACTCGCTTCAAATCGTTTGTCAGATCACTCCACTTCATCTTGCATGCTGCTAAAAGTAAAAAAGCATGAAACTTTTATAAGTTAATTTGCAATAAGAGAAGTTCCACTAGTTTAATCCACATATATAAACACAAATCTGTTGCTCTTATTATTGCTTAATATATATATATATACATATATATAAAATGTATATTTCTAGTTGCACACGTAAAGTTTCAAGGTGATAGTATTTAGTTTCATTTCTTTTCCCATTAATCATTACGTCACGATTGTTTTATGGCTCGTCATGACTCCATTCAACATCACTTTAGAAAAAAAGTGGCACGTAGATCAACAAAGTTTCGCCATCCCTGCCCTATGCAGTAAATACATTTCCTCAACTCCCTAGAAAATTAAAACAAAGCATTTTAAATCCTCGGATATGGGCTGTAGATTGTACGAAACTCAAGAAAATCAATCCAATATTTGTACATGGGAATCACGTTCAGCGAAATACAAGATATTTAACCATTGTTTAATTTATGCTCTGTAAATTTTCAAAAATATGTTTTTAAATATGTGTTCAGTGTGCAGACTTTTCCCGTTCAAATAATTATTATCAGTACTAATAAAAGACCAGCTCGTTCATCTTGCGTCTCGCTATGACGTCACTCAGCCAGCCTTCGTGGGCAGATTAACACTGGTTAGGAAATGAGTTTGACTAATTACGCTACAATAGTGGTTTAATGTATTTCGTATTGCCAATCAACCATAAACTAAAATAGTATCTCACATACACTAGTGTCCAAAATTAAAGCAACAAACCACTATTTCTCCATCCTGTGTCTGATTCACTATATAATCATACAAACTGTCAACAAATGTCTGTACAATCATGTTCTGCATCGTAAAACCATGCCAACGATGACGTCAAGGCACCTATGAAACAGACTTGTGTTTGCTGGGTAGTTCCACATCCACACTCGCTGTGTACACACTCACAGACGGTGCGGTATGGTATAGAGAAGACGCCTACCAGACTCTCTGTATTGGAGAGGCTTAGGAAGTATAGAAGCCAGGCAGGACAGTCTCAAAGTGATGTGGCCCGATGGCTTAGTGTGAATCGTTCTGTTGTTTCTCGGATGTGGAGACAGTTTATAGAGACCGAAACTGTATCCCAAAGACCAGGGCAGGGCCAACACGTGTGGTATCATTGGCTGTGTGGGCACGACGGTACCGCATATGTACGACAACTGGTATCTGACCTCGCAGCATCCACTGGAACAGTTGTATCGAGGCAAGCAGTCAGTGTCCAGAAGACTTCGGCAGAGTGGCCATCACTGTCGGAGACCTACTGTATAAGTGCCGCTGACGCGTCTTCACAGCAGGGAACGTCTATGGTACAGTGGATTCGTCAACATGTCAACTGGACGGTCAACAGTGGGCCAGTGTTTTTTTCAAAAATGAGTCCCAATTGGATCTGGGGAGTGATTATCGACAGTTTCGCATCTGAAGGGACCCAAAAATTGAAGTAAGAGGCCGATATCAAGGAGGATCGTTAATTGTGTACGCAGGGAGGATGGGCGTTATTACTAATCAACATGAGTCTGAAGACATCCTTCTCAGTATGTCCCGACGTTGTCAGGACTGTATTGTTGCCGGAGGTGATCACACCACATACTGAGCACATCAATCAGTTGTCGGAATGTGTGTGCAAATCCGTTAGGTTGGAAAAAACGAAGTTTATGTTTGTCTACCGTTATGCATTTTGCAGTTGTTTACATTCTGTATTCTTTACATTATTTGTACTTAACTATCACTTGTTTATACTGTTTTGTGGCAAAATAAACGGAACCTTGAAAAATGTTCGTTTGTTGCTTTAATTTTGGACACCAGTGAAAATCCACATATCAATTATTATTTGATTTTCTTTATTTATATGCGCTTGATGCAGATGTTTCCGCTATATGCCCTGCCGTGTCCGGAGATTTAGTTGTTATATCAAGCAAAGATATTTGTACAACATGACTAAAAAAACCGAGGACTTGAGTGTTAGTAGTAACAACAGTAGTAGTAACATAAAAATACATCAGGAATGCAGCGGAAACTGCGAAATTCCCTGCGCCTTTCTGATTTGTTCGGCTGTGTCTTCAGCTACTCACTACGTGACTACACATGAACACGTTTTCTGCAGATTCTATTATCCCTCTGTTGAGCGGATGTTTTCATATTACTTAGAGGGAATATTTTGCAGAGCGGAGGGAGGGAGGAAGCCTCATATAGACGCGTTTACGAGGTGCATAACTTGCTGAAAATTTCATTTAGACTCGTAGCAGGCAGGTTTCCTTCAAGAAATACCGCCGCCCTGCATTCGGGGGTCAGAATTCATAACGCGGCCCAGAGGAACATTGCGGGAGAAGTAATTGGAATTGTTTTCATCTCCTCTTTTCCACCTACTACTGTGAAAACGTTTCACTATCCGCGTCCATAAATCAAACGGTCAGTCCATTAATTTTTTTGCTGTCATCAGTCTTTCAAATGGTTTGATGCAATCCTCCATACCTTCCTATCCTGTACTAACCTCTTGATCTTTACATACCTCTTACATCTCTGTCTTCTTCTACAGTTCTTACCTTCAACTGTTCCCGCCACTAAACAAATTAACCAATCCAGTATGTCTCGAAATATGACCTACCAGCCTGTCTCTTCTTTCTGTAAGCTTCTTACAAAAACTTCTTTCCTCACCCATCTTTTCCAAAATTCGTTCATTTCGTAGTTTGTCTGTCCACTTACTTTTCAGCATTCTTCTGTAGCACCACATTTTAAATGCTTCAATTTTCTTTCTTTCTGGTGTTCCTAAAGTCCATGCTTTGCTACCATAAAGTGCTGTGCTCCACACGTAGAGTTTTAAAAACTTCTTTCTAACTCCTAGATCAATATCTGAAAATAAAAGATTTTTCTTTTTCATGAAGACTCTTTTTGCTAGTGTTATTCTGCTTTTAAAATCATTCATGCTTCAGCCATCGGTTTTAATTTTGCTTACCAAGTAGCAGAATTCTTCTTCTCTTGCATCTGATCCTATTTTTATATTTAATCTACAGTGATTGGTAATATTTCCGCTACATTTCATCACCTTTGTCTCGCTTACCTTTCCTTACCTTAAAAAGTTTCAGTTGATATTAAGTTTATCCGAAGGTACAATTCCGAAACACTAAATTCCATTCAATCTTATTATAATAATCCATCGACGACAATATAGAGAAATAATTATTCTAATCATCATTACTCTTGCATGAATTTTTGTAATATAGATTGGTAACATTAGTGGTAAGATCTACACGAATACTATATGACTCACGAAATTGTGGCTGGCACAGGTAACTTTACAATTAAATTAATCTGTATTCTGTCAAATCACGTCACCTGTGGCAAAGAGGGAGCAAATTTCATCTAACTATTTGTAAATCAACCTATTTCCGTGATTTTAGCTGTAGTGGAGACGTGGGGGTTCCCCATCTGATTGCCGGGCACGCGTTTCCTCTGTGTTCCGATGCAGTGACGGTGAGCCGCGAAGCAGTTGTCGCGTGGGAGGTGAGGTCTGTTTAGCCTTGGTGCCACAGCAGGTGTCAAGGGATTAACCCTCTCCCTTCTCCACAACTCGTGCTAAAGACTCGGCTACATTGTTGTTTACACATGCGACAACAACAAACAGCAAGCAAGAGATGGAACATTACTATGGTGGGATAACACTATCTGGATGTATATAAAAATTGTTCTCGGGTGACTAGCTGAGTTAAAGCTGAGTTATAATTACACTTTCAACTACACAATATTTCGGCGATCTGATTCGCTGTCGCCATCTTCTGGTGAAGTGCGGTCGAGAACATACGAAGTTGTTGAGCCAGCCCAGACTCCTGCTGCTACGCTGTGATTGGTTGACTCTGACGAGAAGATGGTGAACGCTCAACTCACCGGCCATGCCTAAGCGTCAAACCTCTCCATTTCCGCAGTGCATCGCTGTGATCGGAGCAACTTCACATCTTCCCAAGGGAGATACCGGGAGGGACCATAAAAACATCGCACCAGAAGACAACCCTCTCAAGGTCTGCAGACGCCGCCTGGCTAACGGCAATCCTTGCAAGTGGATACTCTCCATCGCTGTCTACCTGGAAGACTACAAATTCATCTGGATTATACCTACAGATAACCTCTCGACTTTTGAGAAAGTTATGACAGTACCTGAATACAGCTACTACGCCAAGAAGATTCTCCGACATAACTGCGTCGCAGGAAGCGCTGGTTTTTCCGACCTTTATGGTCATTACGACTTCGAGAGATATACCGATCTTCTGAGGAAGAGCTTCAGAACCTTCGGCTTCGATCCGGCTGGAAACACCGCCCCATACCAAGAAATTTGCTCCAACCAGGTCGACACCACAGACGACACCCAACCCTCAAGATCCATCAAGGTCGACGCCATCTACAGCACCCAAGCTACCCTCACCGGAGATCAACACGACACCCGAAGCGATGGTGGTTGACAACAATTCTGAAGCAGAAGAAACCATCGAGGTTCAGCAGCATGAAGAAGGACCAGTCCTCCCGCTTACCGTCTACTATGAAGGCAACTACGCAGATCTGGCGACCGCCTTCTCCAGGGAGACAGACAATCATGTTCTCTGCTTCCCCGTTAAAAAGGGGCTGCGTTTCCTACCGCAGCATCCAACTCAACTCAGTCGTCTGACGGAATTCTTGGAATACCCCCGGCGGCCAACGAGACTGGTCGTCCGCGGGCTTCCAGCTGATGTGCCTGAGGACACAGTAGCCGCAGAGCTGAACTGCGGCGGCTTCGTCACCTCAGACGTACATCAGATGCGCCGCCCGGGCGCTGAAGAACGTCTACCGCTGTACACGTTCCAGCCTGCGGAGCGTGTACCGCGGGAGAGGAGGACGATGACTCTCCTCGGATACAAGGTCCGACTGGAAAATAAGAAGAGACCCCCGCTCACCCGGGCTCACCTGGCCCGCGACTGCACTGGGCAGGAGCGCTGCGTGAGGTGTGCGGGCAGTCATAACGTGGCAAGCTGCAACACCCCGCGAGACGGGATCACATGATACTGCAACTGCAACGGTAACCAAATAGCTTGCTGCAGCGGCTGTCCGGCAAAGAAAGACCTGCACGCCGACAAACCAGTCACAAAAACCGACAAGCCGACGCAGTGCTAACCCAGTCGAAGCAGACCTGCAGCTACTAGAAACAATCGCACAGCGACGGCGACGAAGCAGACTGCATACAGCCAACCGCGCCCTCTGGAGGGTGCTTCAGACTGCAATCAATCCGACTCTGACAGCCTCGGAGTTATTATGCACCTGTTACAATAGCAAGAGATGCTTTTGGCGCAAGTCATAGCATATTATAACCAAACCACCGGGAAAGACACGCCCGAAGATGACACACAGAATATGAAAACAACCAAAATGATCTGGAGGGAGATACGCTTCATGCATAATTATAACACAGCTTTAACTCGGTTAGTCACCCCAGAACAATTTTTGTATTCTCAACGCCGAGAAAAACTGCGTTCCTATGTATTATCTAGTTGCCTTGAAGAAAGTGCCGACTTTTATTACTTTGTACAGTTGACAACAAGCTCATTTCGTGCGTGAAAAATTTTCAAGAAGAACGCCTATTACGAAATTGGTCTTATGTCGGATGTAAAGAAAGCAGTTTGATCAGACCCACGAGGTGTGGCAGTATCAGCAGTTCACGGCGACTAACATCACACTTGCCATCAACGTCGTAGTTGTGCTATCATTCATTTAAAATGTATCATAGTTTACCTACCACTGGTTTCCATCTTGGTGAAGTCCTTTCTCAAGTGCTTCTAGTAAACATTATTCTCACAAACACGGTCACCATCGCTTTCCTTCCAGTTTCTTGTTTCTTGGGTATATCATTAACACTTCATTAAGTCCAGTAAAAAAAATAAGAGAACTCATAATCATTTTGCAATAGCAACATGATCAACTTAATCCCATGGATGAAAAAACAGCTGAAGGGATAGCGGTTTGACTCGATTCAGGACGTTTAAGCAGCATCGACGAGGGCTCTCAACAGCGTCCCCAAATCTGACTTCCAGAAGGCGTACGGCCAATGGCAGCAGCGTAATTCTAAGTGTGTAGCTGCCCAAGGGAGCTATTTCGAGGAGTATTAAGGAATTATAAACATATTTTCAAATATTTTTTTTAAATTAGTCCTACTGCTTTTGGTATTGACCTTGTATATTTGTTTGTTTATGAATGTTTCTCAGGAAACAAACCGAGTATAAATAATAGTATTACTCGGTTTGTTTCATGAGAAACATTCATAATTAAACAACTTCGAAAAAAACTGCGTTCATTTACATATTTGTTTGTTTGAATTCTACGTCAAAATTAAGCTGAACTCTTTTTTTCTGTTTGTAAGTAGTTCCTACATTATCCAGCAGGGAGATTTCCGTTATCGCTGACATTGACTGTTAACGTAACGTACTAACCATTATTCTGTAAGTATCACAATTATATTTTTCACTTATTTATTTACATGTGTTTCAGTTTGGATATGTTTTCCGCGAACATTCTTGTCGGCAGTAGGTACTTTGTGTTGAAATTTTCTGTCTCTTTAAAGTATAAAACCGCATTTACTTTATTATCAATATGAAAGAACAAAAGTCTCTTTTATTACTTATTCCACTTTTACCCCGGTCATAATCCACTTGAATTGCTAATGCACTACTCAATCTCTTCCTTGCTTTGAGGAAGTCTCCTCATTTGAACATACCACTTACAACCTACTTCCTACTTTACCTGTTTCGTATATTATTTATCGTTCTTTTCGCTTGGTTCCTTCAAGTGTTCCCTCCACTAACAAATCAACCAATGCAGCAGGTATCAAAATCTGGCCCATCGTCTTCTTCTTTCTGTGAACCTCTTTCACCAACTTCTTTTCTCGCCCATCAGTTCAATAAGATGTTTGTTACGTACTTTACTCTACAGCACCAGTTATCAAATTCTTCAATTTTGTTTCATCCTTTACCTACAGACTTCAGTTTGTATAAAGTGCCGCGCTCCATACGTGTGGTTTTAGAATCTTCTTTCTATGTAATGTCAGTAGCAAGTGATGATGGATCTATTTTTTTGTTACACCCGGAGTAGCCGATCATATGTTTGAGGTTGTCCATTCCACACGTGACGCATATAGATTACACTGTAGCAGTGCCAATTATTAATTAATGGTGTCCACTAATCTCACTGTGTGAGTTGAATATCAGAGGATTACTGTTTTCATATACGAATTCCGTAACAAATCTGCTACGATTACCGCAATATTGTTACAGATGAATATAAATCCTTTGTCAAACGCTGCGTGCTCCAATTTTCGTTTTAATCCTCCCGTGATAAGCCTTTACTTCCAGCTGCTATAACAAACAGATAGATCAATAGACGAGCTAGATTAAAAAGCGACACAGGCAGTTCTCAAACGTATTGGTCTCACTTTGGAGTAAATGATGTTGCGTTAGAAAAATTTTCTTTACATAATGGTTCAGAACTTTCCACATGAAAGTCGTTTACCCCATCCAACCCCTCATTCGGCGAAGTGTCTGTGATTGTGTCACAGCCCCGTGAGATCACAATCAGAAACTTGCGATTGCAAAATGCTTTGGTTGTTGCTATCCCAAATAAAATTCAGAGACCAATTACTGAATTAGAATCCCCATCCAAAGTATCTAGGCGTGGTTCAGGACTGGTCACTGACATATGAGGAGCATATCCATAAAACAGCGGCAAAATAAAAAACTCGAAATTACATCCTTCACAAACTTTCAGGAACGGGTTGGGGAGCACATGCCGCAGCTATCAGAACATCAGCTCTTGCTCTGGTATACTCAACTGCTGAATACTGCAGTCCAGTATGGCTAAATAGCAATCACACAAAAAAGATCAACGTTCAACTAAATGATACAATGAGAACAATATCTGGAACTGTTAAATCTACACCTACAGACTAGCTGCCTGTACTCTGAAACATCGCCCCACCAAGTCCCCGAAGACAAACGGCTTTAAAAAAGTAATGGTAGAAATTCTTAAGATTCATCAGGATTGCACACATGAAGCTCCAAATACACTAAAATCTAGGTATTCAACGTGTTAGTTTGGTCAAGTGCTGGTCCAAAATAATTTCAACATAGGCGAAGCATGGTGCGCTGAGTGGATCAATTCCAACCCTGACAAAAAGGCGCTAATCCAAAACCCTACACGACAGCCTCCTGGATTCAACCTTCCTAGGAAAACCTGGACGGCACTGAGTGAGAACAGGCCACGGCAGATGCAACTACTGGAATGACAGAGAACCCTTCTTGTGACTGCGGTAACTATGAGCAAACCATTCACGACATCGCCATGGAATGCCCTCTCAGGGGATTCAGTGGTACAATGAATCATATTCACAAAGCAACCACAGAGGCAATTGAATGGCTGCAATCGTTGGACATCAGTCCGTAGTAACCTCTATGTTCAGTTCTATGTAGTTACTGGGTTTTGTATTCTTCTGCCATACGAAATAAATAAATAAATAAATCCCAAACGCAAGTGAAACAAAAAACTTCGAAAAATCACATGGTTGAGGATAATCGCGAGGTGTTAGTGGTGGCCACCTCGTGGGCGCCGTGATGGTGCCACGGGGTGCGCGGCATGGTGTTGGTTGGGACTTGGCCCTCAGCGCGGGACAGCACGGCGCGGCGCGCTGATTCGTCCCTCACGGGGGGACGTTAAGCTTTGCGGCCTGTCGCTGTCCTCTCTCTTTACTTCCGAAACTACTGACGTGAAAATTCTATTCCAATATGCAGTCAAATGATGCAGCCGACAGAAAAGCACGGGAAAACTGTAGAGAACATTCTGGAATGTCGCGATTCATTCGCCAACATATATATATATATATTTTTAAACTAATACCTATCACTCAGAAGTGAAATGAGTTCATCTAGTAATAAATATACCGTCAATTGCTTTTCTAGCCAAACTGTATTTTTTAAAAAAATAGAAGTTTGTATATATTAACTTTTTTTAGCGAATTTATTGTAATATACATTCTGGGTGCGGGAAGTTGCTCCTAACTGGTTATTGCTCACCGACAAATACACGTCGGTTATTTCTTCACAGTGGCGGATCCAGGATTTTCGTTTGGAGGGGGGGGGGGGGGAGGGGTATTGAGTGGATTTCGTTTTCGGGGTTGGCTTAAGTAGGGCAGGGGTGGGCTTTATAGTCATGCCGTCCTTAAACGATCAGTAGACATAAAAAAAAAATGTTGTGGTAGACCTATACACTTTTGGGGGAGGGGGGTGGAGGGAGGCTTGAGACCCCTTGAGCACCCCTGCCCCCTATACTCCCCCCTGCACCCCTCATGCCCCCCCCCCCCCTGGATCCACCACTGTTTCTACACCTTCCTTTCTAACCACTACATTCTAAGAGCTGTTCTACATGAAAATCAGTTTCGTTACTAATATACTCATGCGGGTATAACTTCTTAGTTTGTCGCCCATATTTCTTTTATTTTTATCTTTTGATCTTTTGCTTCTTGCATTATGCCTCGTCTACGTCAAGGTGATTAGAGGCGAGGAAGGGCTGAGTGCAAGGAACGGGAAGGAATTCGACGACGACCTTTGGAGGAACCATCACGCATCCACCTGGAGTGATACCGAAAACCCCTAATTAGGATGGTCATACGAGGATTCGAACCAGCGTCCCACGCAATGCGATATCAAAACCCACATCAGGAGAATAGCTGAACTCGTATACAAGACAGTGGCAATTTTATTGTAAATACCTTCGGAAGAAATAATTCTATAGGATAGAAGGGGTTTTTAATTATTTTTTCCGTAATTTAATTTACTGAATGAAATTTAAGATGTGTTAAGAAACTGTTAAAGATTCCTGAATATCTGAATTCTTCTAAAAAAAAAAAAGGTCTTAAGGTCCTGTATTTTGATTTTGGGTTCAAACAGAGTGTAATTTGTAGCTGTAAAAGACAGTCATGTGAATGTGTACTCCGAAACCAACGGGTAAATTCCTAATTTATTATCTTTGTAATGATCAGTTGGTTGTAATAAAGGTACGTATAGAATCATGTGGGACAATCATCATTTAATGATAAAGTGAGACAGGATTTAGTGGCCTCCACTAATATTCAGTTGCAAACGTAGAGGAGGCAACGAAGGAAGTAAGAGAAATGTTAATGTGGTGGAAGTGAAGTGTCCGAGGATAATCAAAGAGCACGTTAAGACATCTTCGAGCGGCTCCTCAGCTTCCAAGAGTGGGGACAAGGAAATGACTTCGGGCATGATCTTTTTTTATTAAAATAATAATAATAATAAAAAAATAAACC
Organism: Vandiemenella viatica; assembly: GCA_031002005.1. Taxonomy (NCBI): domain Eukaryota; kingdom Metazoa; phylum Arthropoda; class Insecta; order Orthoptera; family Morabidae; genus Vandiemenella; species Vandiemenella viatica. Next base: position 7,171,324 of record CM061918.1, on the reverse strand, counting down.
GAGGCATTCGCCTGGAGTGACTTAGAGAAATCATGGAAACCGAAATCCCTACGGCCTGATAGGGATTCGAACTTCGGGTCCAAAAGTTAACCACTCACCCAGCATGCTCGATTACAAATCAAACATGTGAAATTTAGAACAAACGATAGCACTTGCAGTAGATTAAATATAAAAATAGGAGCAGCGATATCTGTCTGTTATGGAGGAACGTTAAATTGCAACTCACAGCCGAAAGAAGAACGTGGCGCAAAGAATAATATCACTGGCGATAAAAACTTCGCTGATGAAAAGAGGTTAAGAAGAACTTTTTACGGAGCAAAGCGCTATTTGTTAGTTAAGCGTAGCCTTTCAAATAGCAGCAAGGAGAAAATTTGAAGCAGTTGGAAATGTGGACACACAGAATGGTAATATAAATTAAGTTAACTGGCAAAGCAACGTATTCTGAAATCTATAGGTTAAGCGAGAAGTTCATGGAAGGGTTTCAGTTGAAAGACGATACTGGACGATAGGTCGCATTTTACGACTCATTAGATTGGTAAATTTATTGTTGGAACGAAGGTATTGTAGAGGAAGCCAAATCCACTGAAAACATAGGTATTTTTTTAGATGAAGGCATTAGTTCTAAAGAGATAAAGATGGTGGATTGCAACAATCCAGTGGAGATGCTCGAGGGAAGAACAAAAGAGTAATGACGCTGTAGCTATTTTAAATTTATTACTTTATGTATCATGCATTCTTAAATGTCGACGAAGAAATTAACTACCAGACATTTGGTAGATCCTAAGATTGCAGGTTCATTTATTTTCTTCCTCTACAGTTCTTACCTTCCACTGTTCCCTCCACAAGCAAATTAACCAATCCAGCATGTCTCAAAATATGACCTAAAAGCCTGTCTCTTCTTCCTGTAAGCTTCTTCCATAAACTTCTTTTCTCACCCATCATTTCCAAAACTCGTTCATTTCTTACTTTGTCTGTCCACCTAATTTTCAGCATTCTTCTGTAGCACCACATTTCAAGTGTTTCAAGTTTCTTTCTTTCCGGTATTCCTAAAGTCCATGTTTCGCTGCCGTAAAGTGCTGTGCTCCACACATAGAGTTTTAAGAAGTTCTTTCTGATTCCTAGATCAATATTTGAAACTAAAAGGTTTCTCTTTTTCATGAACGCTCTTTTTGCTAGTGCTATTCTGCTTTTAACATCATTCCTGCTTCGGCCATCGGTTGTAATTTTGCTTCCCAAGTAACAGAACTCACTCACTTCTCCTATTGCATCAGATCCTATTTTTATATTTAATCTGCTAGTATTGGTATCATTTCTGCTATATTTCATCACTTTTGTCTTACTTTGATTTATATTCAGTCCAAAATCTTCCTTCAGTATTTTGTTCATGCCATTCAATAACTTTTCAATATCCTCAGCCCTCTCTGCTAATAAGACAATGTCATCAGCAAATCGTAACATACTGATTTTTTCTCCCTGAAAACTTATGCCACATGGAAATTTTTCTTTGACTTTCTTCATTGCTTCTTCTACATACAAGTTGAATATTAACGGGGATAGACTACAACCTTGTCTCACACCCTTTTTAACTGATGCATGTCTTTCGTGATTCTCTACTTTTATTACAGCCACTTGATTCTTATATAGCTTATAGAGTATTCTACTATCTCGATACTTTAGACCTGACTTCTTTAAAATTTTGAACATCTTGTCCCACGTAACATTATCAAAAGCTTTTTATAAATCAACAAATGCCATAAAAGTATCTTTGTTTTTCTTGATCCGCCCTTCAAGTATTAATCTTAAAGACAGAATTGCTTTCCTTGTACCGCAATTGTTAATAATTACATACATTTAATAAAGATTAACACTTAAAAAATCACGTCCAAAGCTGATCAACATTTCACTATAATCCACATGCCATGACTGGTCAGCGATAATCCAAGACTGTTAGTTCTGTGAAATTAAATAAATTACACTAAAAGGCATTATGCCTGTTCTATTACAACGCGTCTGGTAAACATGTATAATGGTTGTCCGTAATCACCTACGCAACTACTGGATATTCGAAACTGCAGGCCTCAAATACTAGGCAGCTCATTAACGAAATGTGTTATAATTATACAGAACACAGTTAACACGTTTATCAAACATATGGCGAAACTTCAGTTCGACCTCTAGTGTAGTGCTCGGAGGACAGGTGGAAACACGAGCAACTAAAAAAAAAAAAACAAATCCTCCTCAGGTACCTTGCATTGGCAGCAAGGAGAATAAATAAAATTACAAAAAAGATAAAAAAAAAATAATCATATAGATGCGACATACATTCTTGCGCAATGATTGCACCAGTCCTGCAGTTTTCAGTTAACACCGTTGGAGAGGTATTGGTGAGAAGAAGCGTCAGACTTGCGGATGCCTCGGAGCAGTTCTCATTTTGGGGCGCATTGGCGTGATTCCGAGCAACCTCGCGTCTCCAATTTCTTCGCTCGAGACGGCGCCAAATTAGATTGTTCCTGGCTTCCGGCGCCGAGGTGGCTGATTTGTTTTGGAACCCTGCCCTACCCGCCGCCATATTGCCCGACAGCAACAGGTCTAGTTCCATTTTCGTCCTCAGTTCGCCTCGCCACTCTACCCTTAATTAGTGATTACCACGCCAACTACCAGTGGCGTAACGAATATTTTGGCTTCCCTTTCAGTGGTCCTTCCGTTCATTAATCTACCAATGCAGCAAGCTTTTTAAGATTCACCCAACACCGAGCCCGTGCTAGACTCTTCCGAATGCTCCTGGGTTTGATTTCCCCATTTTCATAACCACTACCTCTGCCTATCTCGCTGTTTCATTATTTGTCAAAGTCGCAGTTTTGACGGCGTTTCAATACCCGCTTCATATTTGACATGCAAATAAGGTCCAAGCTCAAATACCGCTTAATTACTCGCTTTAGCGCATTTAGTACGCACTGCTTATTTGTATTTAACTTTAATTATCGGTAGATTTAATTATCGGTAATAATAATTAATTTAATTATTAATGTACGTATTGGTAGTATCGTTAATTCAAAATGGAACGTTTGAACACGTTACAGATACATATAGGAATAATTGAATTAACCCTTCTGAGAACGCCGTTACCTATCAGATATAACTATTTAAAAAACATTACATTATGTGTTCGCTCTCAGATACATTGATGAATTATTTCGTTCATTCTACCAGTGTAAAATAATGGTGATACTAAATCTCTTATTACTGAACATAAACAATTTATCGACATTGAAGCAAATTGGTTAAAACAACCGAATTCATAGTAATACTGATTGCTAATATGTCTGCACTAGAAGTATAATCACAGCTGCCTCAAAAGTGTGAAAACTCGCATTGCTGTATCGGTGGAAACGCTCAGTGGAGGCAGGCGATTATTAGCTGGGAAAGTAGACAAAGCGCTCAGGAAGAGACTTGGCAACTGTTTCGTGTGGAGTGTATGGGGCAGAGGCGTGGACACTGAGGCGAGAAGACGAAAAACGGATAGAAGCGTTTCAGATGTGGATGTGGAGGAGAATTGATAAGATAAGCTGGATGGAAAAAAATAGTAATGTTGAAGTTGCTAAGAGGAGGAAACTACTACAAGCCATAACAGAAAGAAAGAAGAACTGGATGAGACGGAAGTGCTGGTTAAAAGACGTCTTGTAAGGACCCACTTGTAGAGGAGAGTGAAATAAAGAAGGAGGCCAAAGGAAGCGACAAATACATGGGCATGAAGAGATAGGCAGAAGATGTGAGAGCACGGAGAACAGACATGCGCAAGCCTGCTGAACACTACTGACGAAAAGTCATTGTGCTAGCACGAACGGCACCAGACCATCATCCAATAAAGAAAGAGTAATGGAGAATATGCGCAGACACCAGACCATCATCTGATAGAGATGGAACATATAGCATGCCCCTATACCAATGGCCGCACACTCCTACTTTTCGCGTCATAATTTTTTGAACTCATAAATTACTTGAGTATACTTTCCCATCCATCTGCTTTTGTCCTTTGCGAATTTTAATTTTAAAATCTTTCAATGTTTTTGGTAAGCTCTCCACCAGTTCACTTCGTAATTCATTCAAATCCCTGACTCCCTTACCGAAGAAAAATAAAATTTTCTCGTTCCCTGGTACATAAAGTGCCAGCATGTGATCCCGGTGCTACTTCAAAATCCATCCTAGCATCGTCGCCAATAACGCCGGGTACGCTACCATCACTCCTGTCATTCAATTACTTCCATCCAGCTACTTTTATTAGTTGTAATGGAGAGTATTTTGAAACGGATAAGGTAGTTGTTTTTTTTTTTTTAAATTGAAAATATATATCTTTTAAAAAATAATTTAAGTTATTTTTGGGTACCCCTCATACTTGGCTTAGTTTCAGTCCGTTTCTTAAGTACAACGGGAGGTTCTAAATTATATTAATTAGTGTGTAAAGTCTCTATCACTGTATTTGAAACAAATAAAAGTGTTTAAATAATAACTCATTGTTTGCGCACAGCGTTTTTAATTTTCTGGGACGGTTGTCAGCCATGGAGCTAGTCAGCGTGCGGTTACGTTGGTAGTCCTGCAGAAGTTTTGCCGCGTGTAGGTGCGGTGCCACATTGTGAGGGAGTCTTCCAACGAACCTTTTTTTAATTTCGGAAAGAAGTCTGAAGTTACAAATCTATTGTCATTCTCAATACAACAATGAAAATCATGTATTCAGCTTACGTGGCAATATAAAATATTTGGCGATTGAAAACATTGCTTGCTCGAACAATTTTACTGTCAATACTGCGGCTGGTATCAGGCTGGATGCGAATAAAATTCTGTAACGTTTTAAATCATTTGCACTCTTTTCATATGTATTCCACAGTCACCTTTTCAACTCGGCATATAAGCGCAATGCTTTTATGTTCCTAAGCGACAATGAAATATTTTGCTCGGTATATTTATCCCCATTTATAACACACTCTCTGTATTAACGAAAACAGCAAACAGTTTAAAATAAAAGCTAATTTATTTTACATAAATGTATAATTAGGAAGTACTTTTGGCTTAAATGTACAATTTTGTTTATTTTTGCTTGTTTATCTCCACGTGTACCATATTTTGGTTCACATGCAGGTAGATATGTGTGGCGTACTGTTAATATTGTCCTGTCTGTTTCTGTAATTTTCCAACTGTGCAGTGTTTAAATTGTTGTTGGATTTCAGTACAACGGGCACAATCGCAGGCGCTGGCCATTGTGTCGGAATGAACTGCAGGCTGGGTTACCACGTGTGAACTTCACGAATTTGTAGCATTTGGTACGTGTACACTATTCTGTATCTAAATGTCATATTAACCATTTGCCTTCTGTTTTTTTTAAATATATCCAGGACAATTTTGCTGTCAACAGACAGAAAATTATGGCTGTTATTATTTTATAATAAGGGACAAGGCTGACACCTAGAGATTTGATTTAGTTAGCACTACTCACTCCGTTTCTATTTTTAGTGCCATCTCAAGCGAAATGTTAAGAACAGCAAAGAACCCAGCATTCTGAACAGACGACCGTTGTGTCTGACATGTTACCACACAAATGTCTTCGCCTTCTTCGAGTATTAATGTGAACTTCTGTTTCTCAATCACAATGTGTGATTTTTATTTTTTTTATTTTTGCTTCTATGCGACATATACATCTACACACCAACCTCTGTGTTTTAAGATTTTTTAAAAGTTCTTAATGATACATTCATTGAGTTCAATATCAACAATTTTTTGCGTTTATAAAACTTAAGTTTGTAGCAGAATGACCAAATATGAGTCATTCCGTACATTTTTATATATAATATTTTTCATATTTTTATATATAAAAAGAATAAGAAAGGAATTATCGGAGAGGATGGTCAGTGTTTGTGGGACCTGAGCTAGACGCGCCAGATTGTCGCGACAGGCCGGCGGCTGCCAGGGACAATGGACACCAGCTACCCTTCTCACGCAGTTGGTCAAGCGTATAATCCCTTGGCTCCGGGGAAACGGTACACTGAGGTGAATAAACTATCCAAGCCCCAGGTCTAGGGACGGGCAGTTTGGAGGTCACAGGTGACGAATAAGTCCGAGGCTATCCCGAGTTCGCACGAATCGAGAAAGACAAGGTTCGCCTATCGTGACAGCCGCAAGGAGGAGCTTGAAAATGGCAGGACCAATCGAGAGAGACTTTCCTTTGCATTTTGTAATGATGGTGTATTTTTTCTATGTAAACCACGAGCGACGAGAGGAGGCTTTTTGCGGCGGACGCTGGAGAGGACTTGGCTCGGGCCTTCAGACTAGAAGGAGCGGATCTTCCGAAGCTGGAGATCGCTCGGTCTTGGCATCGAACCTGAGGGTCGATAAGCGTGTCTTGTACAGTGAGGTCACTGTGCACGCATCCAGTACGCTTGCTGACGGACGTGGTGCATTGTCCGCTATAGCCAAGGGGCTATAGTAATTCCGCCGTCGCGGGAAATACATCGCCGTCACGGTAAAAATTCTACAAGTGCAGTGTGGTACTTTTATTCGGTCATTGAGTACAGCCCTGTAACGACCATTGAATGATTAGGAGTTCTCGCACCCCCAAATATTGAGCTAGCTGGGGCAGACTTTCTTAAAGCCACACTTGGTGGATAATTTAAATTATCCTGGCGCCCGGCATTTGAGATCGGATACAGTTAATGTCAATACTGTGTTTGATTTATGGTTCCCGATCATTTTGAAGGAAACTTTCATTTAAACAAATCAAGTGTGTAGCTTTCTTGCTTGCCAATTAACATTGGGAGTTTGTTTGAAGATTAATTTAAAGGTGGCTTGTGTTTTAATGCTTTGTTTATTTGTTAATATGTGTTGGCAATTGTAAGAAGAGGCTTTGCATAGTTCTTTTTATCATATTTCAATGTGTCAATGTTAACGATAAATAAGCCTCGCCTGTACGCCATTATGAGTACCCAATAAATTAGTATCTCAGGGTTTCTTTTATATACAAAAAGAAGTAAAATGTTTTCACCCTTACCTCCCCACGGCATAACCACCACAAGTTTAAATTTTTTTTTTCAGTGTTTCTGGCAAGTTGTTCGTCATTTCCCCTGGTAGATTATTCCAGTATCTGATACACTCACTTACAAGAGAAAATTTTCCCTCACCCTTATGCCTAAAATCACCTTGTGGTTGTGGTCACCTTCCCCCTTCCATGCATGTACTGCTCTAACTCGTCAACCAATATCGACCCACCATAGCGAAATATACGCCTCGTACACACGCAACCCTCTCGTCACACGTCTCGTTCCATACCATCACTCTCAACGCACCTCCTTTACGATATCAGTTCCTCATTATATTGTTCAGTGATTTCCACACCTAACTGGCCTGTTTGTTTGTTTGTTTTTTTCACTCATTTTTAAAATATTGTACTTGTCCGACAAGAGATTTGTAATTCAGTTCCCTCATTTCTCTGTTTGCAAAAACGTATTCCTTCCGCGTGCTCTATATGCCGTGCTCTCATCAGTTTGCTATCAAATGTTCCGCCGAGATATCAACATTTAGCATAAACAATTTCTTTGCCTTACAATTAACCTGCGTGTTTTAATATTTATTCAGGAGAATTGTGCAATAGACAGATTTCTCGAGATGTAACGAAAAATTCGAGTTCTGCTTGTAGCATAGTGTTGTTTACTATGTGACCGTGTAAAATAAGCAGAAGCGTAGTGTGTGATGTCGTCGGCGTCAGTATCAATAAGGCTATGGCGGGAGGCTGCTGGCTCAGCCACCGCGCTTGACCCCTTTGGCGGACACAATGGCCTATTGTTCGCTGCGGCGGGATAATCCCAGGCCAGTTAACCGCTGTGAGATGACTCGCCAGCCAGACCAGGCCGGCTGGCTCCACCAACACCTGCTATTCACTCGTCGGCTAACATTAACAACATCCAGACAGCGGGCCAGTAACCCCGTAACGACTTAGGACCTGCGACATTCGAATCTTCCTAACTTCCATCACTTTAAAGACGATAATCTGGTTGTAAAACCCACGTAACCACACCAGACCATTGTATTAAGTGGTTTCGTGTCATTTTGGGAATCTTGCAGTTAAAACTGCGGTTTCACGAAGGAAGTAACGGAATTTCTCTGGTGGGTGATTGAATATCGGAACGGGGATGAGGAAGCTAATTATGGAATCACAGGGAGGTAAATTACAGTAGAGACCGAGGGTGGTGGGTGAGCGGTTAACGCTCTGGCCTTGCATTTGGGAGGACGCGGGTGCGAATCCCCACCTGGGCATCCAGATTTGGGTTTTCCATGGTTTCCCCAAATCAATCCAGGCAAATGCCGAGTTGCTTCCTTCAAAAGGCCATGGCCTAATTCCTTCCGGTTCCTTGTCCCCAGTCCCATCCTGCATCTAATGACATCGGCGTGGACGAAGCGTAAAGCCATAAGTAAAATAAAAGAAGAAGAAATACAGTGGAATACAATCAGAGGCTGATGTGATGAATGCGAGGGGGAGCTATTGGTATATATGACGCGAGTGGAGAGAGAGAATGGGTGTGAGCGGAATTAAAAGCAGTGAGTGCGGGGCAAGAGACGAACCCAGCTGCAGCTGTGGGGGATGACTGAACTCAGGCGGAGAGAGGATTAAAGGGAAGTTACTTTGTGCAAATACGGATTTGTGCCACAAAGATAGGGTAGGGTATTTTGTTTCCATGAATACCTGCTGTTCAGTTTCGGCTACCATTGCGTAAATTGGAACGATATAGGGTACGTCGTAAAATCGTAACCCGTTCCTAGTCTCTGGAAAATCTGACTGTAGCAGCTGTCTGATTGGTTTTTGCTATTCTCACACTTCAGTCTTGCTGGGCGAGGGCTTGACACTGGTAGCGATCATTTCCAAACACCGTGTGATGGCTCATTCGGACAGTTGACAGCTTCATTAATGAGTCGGTGCTCTCCCTGACATTCTGTTGGTTACAAGGTTCTGTTTATGCCAATTTGTTGCCCTAACGATTTAAAAAAATATCAGTTAACTTTAGTCTCAGCTTCTATGGGAATCCTTGTCACAGACAAAGCAGACTGGTATCAAATATAATTACAGGTCGGTGTTCAAAGAAAGGAACCAAGATTTGGTTGCTGGAATTACCAAATCAGCTGATATGATAAAGAGAGATTCGCTGCAAGACTGGGAGTGTACGAGGCGCACATTGCCGACGAGGTCTGCGTGGCTTAAAGATTTAAAGGTGGACCACGGAACCTGAAGGATATCTGGCCCTTGATTTCGAGTATAAGGGAGAGTGGGAGGTTGAGGTAAGGGATCTCGGCAGCGAGGAGGGAGCAACGCAGTGCATCTCAATCTGAATACGTTTTAAGAAAACTTACCCTAATTCGCAGTAGGCAGGTAGAGAAACGGCCAACCAGGCTTAAACTCTAACGCAATTAATAAATAATAACGCCATTAAACTTCTTCTGTGAGAATCTGGCGTATTCTCAGAGTAAACATCTATTGGGATATTTTGAAACTACAGATGCTCTGTCCTCAGTGGTTTTTGATTTTAGTAAATCGAAATCCTAATGTCTGCTGTTCATCGGTGGGCGGAAACCTCACTGAACTTTAGCCCACACAGTGATTTCACAGAAATAAATATAAAAGTCCTTTACAACAACATTGAACTTCTAGAAGTGTACCTTAACTGTCATTATGAAATCGACTTCATTTTTACGACTAACTAATAGATCACTTCTCGCAAGAGAAACATTGAACCCTCATTTTGTTGTTTCTCCAAAAGTAATCTTTGTTCTTTTGTGTTCTTAAACTTTTCCTGAGTGTTTTCCTTTACTCTAACACACATCTTCCTGTTGCTCTCTTATGTTCTGACCCTTTTAGTGCCTCCAATTTAATTGCTGCTGCACATTGTCTGTTGTATTGGGTCTGCTTGAATTCATAAGCCATTTCCATCTTCCTCACTTTATTTGCCCGTTGTATTGTCCGATCCACTGCTAGAGTCCTAAATATTTAAGTCTATCAACCGCCACATCTTTCCCTCAATATGTTTTCTCCATTGTATTTATGTCCAATGTATTTACTTTTTTCGTATGAGATTTTTAATGCAGATTAATTTCAACATTTTTGGACCGAGCATGGTGGGTGAGTGGTTAACGCTCTGGCCTCACATTCTGGAGGACGCCGGTTCGAATCCCCGTCCGGGCATCCAGATTTCAGGTTTCCATGGTTTCCCCAAATCACTCCTGGTGAGTGCCGTGATGCTTCCTTCAAAAGCCATGGCCGAATTCCTTCCCGTTCCTTGTCCCCAGTTTCATCCCGCCTCTAATGACCTCGACATCAACGTCGACGAGGCGTCAAGACATAAAATTGGTGGTTATTGCCAATATTTTAGAATCTGTTTCGTTTTCAAAAATCGTTATTAAATTGTCGATAAAAGTGAAGCAATTTACATATTTATTGTGATTTTGCCTAGCGTTAATTACAATGATTTTCAAATTAGACTTTTCATCTTCTAGACAACATGCTACCAATTTACGATAAGAACGGTTAAATCATTTATTATCCTATTTCCCCAACGAAACCCCTCTCACACCTAGATAAAATAGTTGTGTTCAGTTTGAATCTCAAAGATTAATTCTGTTTTTCAAGATTACTGACAAACCGGAAACTAACTTAAATACAGCTCCACTTGCATGTCTGTAACCAAATTCTTATTTGTTATCAGCTTTCTAACTCAGCAAAACAAAAACAAACCAAATGACTTGAATCGAAATTATCCACGATACTGCACTTGTTTCAGAACTCGATTCTTCAGAAATTAATTTACAATCGTAATTACCACAATCGACTTTCCGTTACTGTTAGCAACTTCAAAACATTCACTCACAAATACAGTAACCGCTTTAAGTTGATTACATTTTTCGGTGACAAACCTGTAATCGTGTCCAAACCTTGCAGACTGAAAATAGTCGCCATTCATTTGAAAAGCTAAAAAATCTGTGTTTAAGATGTTACTAAAATCAGAAAAATATTTTTTTTCACATTCGGTAGTAATATTAGTTTGACTTTCACATTATTTTTTTACTTGTATACAAACGATGTTCTTAAATCGTTATCTACATCACCCCATGCACCTTCAAAACTACCCACACATAGACCAATTTGACCAATTTCATTACTTTCAGTTTCATTATTCACGCAACAGTCTTGTCTAGCCACTGGATTTTTTTCACGTTCCGCGCTATAGTACCTAAATCTATGCAGCGCTACTTGGAAATTCATTTAATGGTCTGCAGCTTGTTAGGTATCTTGTGATTCACATTCAAATTTTGTTTTATTTTTCTTTAAAAGCTCAGACTCCAAAGATACTAGGTGCTAACGTAAATACATGCTCCAGTGATTATAAAAAACTTGAATACAAGTCCTTGAATACTGAATACTTAGAACTGAAAACTCGTCTCTACCGGTCGCTTATATAAGCTTTCACAGATAATTCTAGAATAATTCAAAGACTTCCGACCGACGATTCTGGAATTCTAACAATACTTCAAATCTTTTACTCACAAATACAGCAGTACGGAGGTTTTCCTCTGCGTCTACTCAGACCCAAACGGAGTCATATTTACTATTTATAATGTTTTCCTTCTCTCCGCACGCTTGCCTCCATTCTAAAAGAACTGTCCACCATGTGCCAGCACCGAATTCTACAGAAATTTGTACAACAGGGGAAGAATTTGAATGTTTTGAACAGAAATACATTAAACGCTGCCTGTCTTGACTGTCTAGGTTATTGTTTAAATGACTGATGTGTCACTGCTGGCGTTCATTCGTGTGTATATTTGCGAATTCTGTTCCACCATTGTGAAGTTTCTAGATGAAAACAAGTTACTTATAGAAAACCAACAAGGATTTCGGAAGAACAGATCATGTGAAACACAATTGGCTTTTTTTTCGAATGACCTAATGAAAGTTATAGACACTAGTTCACAAGTTGATGCAATTTTCTTGGGTTTTCAGAAAGCTTTTGAGTCTGTACCACACAACCGACTTTTAGTAAAGATTGGAGCATACGGTATATCAGATCAGATTTGAGAACGTATGCGCGATTTTCGGTCACAGTATGTCGTTGTTGACGGGGAAGCCTCTTCTAAGCTAGATGATACTGCGGGCGTTCCTCAAGGAAGTGTAATAGGACCACTTCTTTTCCTAATGTTTATAAACGATCTCGATGATAGCGTTAATTGTAGGATGCGATTGTTTGCTGTGGATGCACTTGTCTATAGGTTAATAAGGTGCTTTGACATTGCTTAGAAATTAGAAATTCAGCGCGATCTGGATGTTATTTCGGAATGGTGTCATAAATGTCACATTACACTTAACTGCAAAAAGTGCAAGGCAATTAAAAGAAGTAACAAAAAGACTCCGCTTGTTCACGAGTATGAAGTTAACAATTCAGCGGTTGATACGGTTGATTCCCTGAAGTATCTAGGCGTAATAGTACAAAGCAACATGAAATGGGACTTGCACATAACTTCCATAGTAGGCAAAGCTAACACTAGAATACGACTTATAGGTCGTATTTTGAGAAGTTGTAATGCTCACACAAAGGAAATAGCGTACAAAACACTAGTGCGTCCGCATTTGGATTAATGTTATGGAGTTTGGGATCCTTAGAGATAGATAGAGAAAGTACAGAAGAGAGCCGCTCGAATCATGACTGCTAGTTATAGTCCTTACAAAAGTGCCGCAGAATTGATACGTAGATTGGACTGGGATTATTTGGCAGACAAACGACTTCGTTTTCGTTTGAATTTATTGGAGAATATACGAAATTCTTTAATTTACAAGTGCAATAAAATACTTGGTGTTTAACAACCTCTGCCACCCACAATATTTGTGAATTGTGGAGAACAGATGTAGATGTAGAATAGCTGAAGGTGATGTAGTTATGTTGCTGATTGTTCGTTGGTTACGTGTAGAGCCCTGTTACGTGTTTCCTTCCCGTATCGCATACACGCCTGCTCTTCCGAACGACGAGTCCCACTGTGTGTTACATCAGCACTAACACTGCCGCATGCGACGAGTCCATTCGCAGCGCAAATCTGAATCTTTGCTCCACAATGTTAGGAATTCCGTTCCACCACATCTGCAAGCTGCTCGACTGCTCCGGGTGATGAAAATTCCATACACGCCGGAGTTCGAAGGCCAGAGATCATCAAAGTTTATCAGGTCTCTCCCGAAAAGATGGGTCGTTTACTAAATATTCTCACATTTTTTGGTACCAAATGTGAAATTCTGGGATTGTTCTTGAAGTTTACGTTATTTCCGAGGCCTGTAAGTTTTGATTTCCAATGTTGGTAAGATTTCCATGTAGATACACACTGTTCCCTGATGCAGTACAGTACAATGAACAGTTTTTTCCACCAGTGGGTCATTGTCACAGGCAATGTTCTTGAATATTACGTGGACTGGAGAGCCAGAGAGGCAAAACTAATCATGGTTAGTGAGATAACGACATCAGGAGCGCGGCGTATGGTTCAAATCTACAACACAAATTTTTTTTTTTTTTTTTTTTTTTTTTTTTTTTTTTTTTTTTACTTATGGCTTTATGCCTCGTCGACGTGTATATATCTATCTATATATATATATGCTCTGCAATTCACAAAATTGTGGGTGGCAGAGGTCATTAGAGGCGGGTTGGGATTGGGGTCAAGGAATGGGAAGGATTACGGCCATGGCCTTTTGAAGGAAGCATCCCCGCATTCACCTCGAATGATTTGGGGAAACCTTGGAAAATCCGAAGCTGGATGCTCGGACCGGGATTCGAAATGGCATCCTACCGATGTGAGGCCAAAGTGTTAACCGCTCACGCACCACGCTCGTTTTGGTAATGTTAACGTTGTGTAGATCATTCCTGAAAAAAATTGCAGTCATATGATCGAAAAATAAGTATTTATAATCATTTTCATCTAATATTCTCATTTAAGTTTCTTCATGTTGTGTCATACGCGAGAGCCGGGTTGAAGTTAAGGTTGATTTTAAATATGAAAGACGGTAAAGAATAGGCTATTAGGCGCGCTGAATAGGGAGTCTGATTTAAAATGGCAAAGCAGGAATCTGGATTTGCTCTCAGTGCGACAGCTGAGGTTCCACTTTGCCAACAAAGCTGTGACCCTGTGCTGTACTGAGCCAAATGTTATTACGTTTCGGGTCAAACATCCGGAATTGTCTCCCCCTGGCTTGAACCTGCTCGCGAGTAGGCCGGAAAGTAATGGAACAAGACCCGCATTAATTCCGGTGGCGCGACCCGAAAACCGATGTGCAAATTAGAATCGGCAAAACTGCAAATTGGAAACGGCGGTAATTCGCATACACAGAGGGAGAGAATACGGCTTTGATTTAGCCACCTGACAAAACTCGCTCGGCGGCGGCATATCTCGACGAACAGGCCGCGAGCCGACAGACTGCAGCCCAGTCCCAATGGGAATCGCACAGCGCACCCGGCGCCGTATTCATAGGAGACCACTCGCCGGGTCTGAATTGGAACCGTAATTACAAAAGAAATAAACGAACCTGCTTTAACCATACAACTGACAATTTTCGTGCTTTGTCATAGAGAGCGTGTTCCGAGATAATTCAGCGTGCACTTTTCTGCTTTGCGGCTTCGAAAACGAAGAAAGGAAGGAGGAAGGGTAGTGAGTGGTACAGCTTTATGAGTCTATGGCGGTCACAAGTGAGATACAAAATGAAACATTTATTTTAAGCCATTACGTTTGTCACAGATATAATCAGAATTAAAGAACTGCGAATGAATTGATGAGTGAGTTATGTGAGTTACATGCGATCTCGGGAGACCACGTGGCTCAGGCCAAAACGGTTGGCGTTCCATCCGCGACGGACACGACTCCGCAGGCGCTTTCAGCCTGCTGTGCAGCGAGTACGATGCAGGAACTCCGCGGGAAGCCCGCCTAGGTAGCGTAGGGTCCGCGGGCCGAAGGTCGCCGGTTCGAGTCCGGCAGAGGGCATGGGCCTTAAGTGTTGTCCGTGAACATGTGGTGTCTGTCCTGTGGTGTCTATAACAGGTTTACCAGAATTTTTTCTCCAAATCCGGTGACGCTTCACAACTTTTTCACCAAAATCCGGGGACGCTTTCGGAATTTGTCCTAATTACGCGCTATACTTTTGTGAATTACATGATTAAAGGTTGGGTTAACTTAAAAGCCACATATTGTTTATATTTTGTATTTTAAATGAGGATCACAGACAGCCATGTTGCACACAGCAATGGGACTTGATTTTCCAAAGATGTTGTTTCAAAGACGCAGTATCCTTGTAATTTTATTTTAATCCTAGACACGTACAAGGATAGAAGTGCGCTTCATATCTCTTGCTTTAAACGAATGCATTAGCAAATCAGGGCTTTTAAACAATTCTCGCTTGATTATATATAAAAAAAATTCTGAGGAAAATAGTAAAAATCAAGGGACATTGTGGGGACGAAATCTCTCTGGGTAGAGAGAGCTAAATACGGGAACTGTCCCCGGCAAACGGGGACGTCAGTTAACCCTAGTCGATAACTACTAGAAAAACAATAGATAGAATGGAGAAACTGCAAACACTGGATGAACTGAAATCACAATTTAGCTGGCTGTAGGTTAAGAGAAGCCAAATGCCGTTTTTATTTTTAAAAAAAAAAAAAATACAAACAACTCCTTGGGAATGCAAAGGGTGGCCGGAACGTGGTGCTTACCCCGTTGTAACACCACAGCGGGAATCATGTGAATGGCTGCAAGTAAATGGCTCTATTATTATTAATATGTAATCTGTAATGAATATAGATATGTTTCTGAATGTGTGATACCGCAGGCGCGATGTACAATATCGCAGGTGTTTCAGTTGTACAGTAGCGGGGGAGGAGTTGCGATATGGCAGAAGTATGAGGGATTGTTGTTGAGAAGTGATACAGTGTAGGAGAAGTGGCCGGACGTGAGAGTATATACGGGTCGCGTTTGTCCAAGAAAACCACGAGTATAGAACAAATTATTATTAACAACAATCCGGTATTACCGCATCGTAAGTAACGGAATATTCTAATGTAAACAGTGTGGAGAAAGAAGCGGTGAATATGGTGTAATAGTGGACAGAGCAACGTCAGTGAGAAATAACTTTCAAATAGTGACATTGTTTGATCAGTAAAGCGTGGTACAGAACTGTGCTTTAATAACTGTTTATGTGAACTTGAATTGGAGTTCTGACTCACTTTAAATCACCTGTCTTACCGAACTTGTATCTTCGGAGAAGAGTCCGTAGTATAAATTTTGTCTGGTGGCTTGCGTTGGCGAAGGAGTGTCGTGGTCAATAACACGTTTAAAATGGGTGATCAACCTCCACGTGTGGAATAGCCTTTCTTAGCGCTGTGTGGAAGTAGTTTAAGATGACCTATTTAACCTTCCCTTCATCAGAAACCACTAGACTGACGACCGGCTCAACGGAATCTGTTAAATGTGGCTGCTACAACCATAACAAACTTTAATATCAAATTAGCCAAAACTATAATTATAAGTAGCAACTAGAAGACCCGTGCGAAAATTTCGCGAATAAAATGCGATGAATAGTGAGGTTGAATGCTTGTAATACAATGAAAAGTAGAACCGTACTTTTGTAGCAAATATTTTTTTTTGTGTGTTATAGGTACGCATCAAAATACTCACAAAATATTGAGAAAAAGTTAGAAAAATTTTAAAAAACTCCGTATTTACGACAAACTATCACTGACCTTAACAGAACAAAACCAACCTGAACAAAATGCACACAACATATCAACTTCTCTGAAATATTTGTTGCTGTGCGAATAAAACGTTTACATTGGAATTGTATAGAAAAAAAAAAAACAGTGTTTCCGTAACAAAAAAAAAAAAAAAAAAAAAAAAAAAAATATCCGAGAAGCTACTTATTGAATAAAAAAAAGTTTATTGAAATCTCTGTGATATCCGTTGCTGCAATCTAGGGACTTGGCTCTGAAGAGTCTCATACGCACTACCACTTTAAGCACCAATTCCGAAAAATTCTTTCTTAATTTATGATTTTACTTAGCTGGATATTTAATTTTTAAAACGATATGTCATTTATGGATTTCGGCTAGGTATCGAAGAAGATAAATGGCTTGTAATAATAAAAAAAAAAAAACACGTTGTATAAATAAATAGATACTTTTGCCCTTTAAGGGTCGAATTCCAAAAAATTCCTTTTATAAAAAATGGTGTGACCAAATCAGCTACCTTTTTCGGTTAGTTATCAAGCGAGGTAAATAAAAAAATAAAAAATAAAAAAATTTGAGAAATGATGATATTTTTCTCCCTTAAAGGGATGAATTTGGAGAAAGATTTTTCTTAAAATATTATATGACCATTGAGGATAATTTAGTATTTAAATAGATACCTCTTTTGTTGATTTTGGTTAGGTATCAAGGGAAATAAATAGCTCGTGACAGAAAAATGCGTTGTAAAAATATTCATATTTTTGCCGTCTAAGGGTAGAAGTTTTAAAAATTTCTTTCTTAAAATTTGGTGTAACGGAACCAAAGACATTTCGAAGACTTCAATCTTTTAAATGATACCTTGTTTATCAATTTTGTTTAATTGTCAAGGGAGATAAATGACTCGAGACACAAATACGCATTTCAGATATACTGATATTTATGCCCATTAAGATTTCAATTCAGAAAAATTCATTTCTTAAAATATGATGTAACCACAGCAGAAACCTTAAATTTTAGAATGATACCATATTTATCTATTTCGGATAGATATTAATGGAGATAAATGGCTCGTGACACAAAAATGCGTTGTAGAAGCATTTATACTTTTTCCCTTTAAAGGTTGAATTCCAAAAACATTCCTTCTTAAAATGTGATTTCACTAAGCTGAGACATTACTCATTATAACCTTACTTCATTTATCGATTTTGATTTTATATTCAGGAAGATAAATGGTTAGATATTTAAAAGACGCATTTTAGAAATATCGATTTTTTTTCCCTTTTAATGGTCGAATTGCGAAAAATTCCTTTCTTAAAATATAACGTTACCACCGCGGAAACCTTAGTCTTTAATATGATACCTCACTATCTATAGCGGCTAGATATCAAGGGAGATAAATGGCTCGTGACACAAAAATGCGTTGTAGAAAAATTTATAATTTTTCCCATTAAGGATTGAATTCCAAAACATTCTTTCTTAAAATATGATGTCAGTAGGCTGAGACATTGTTCCTCATAACCTTACTTCATTTATCGATTTTGGTTAGATATCCATGGTGATAAATGGGTTGGGGACACAAAAAATACATTTTAGAAATATTGACATTTTTGCCCTTTAAAGGTCGTATTACGAAAAATACTTTTCTTAAAATATAATGTTACCACGGTGGAGACCTTACTATTTAATATGATACCTCATTTATCTATATCGGCTTGATATCAAGGGAGATAAATGGCTCGTGACACAAAAATGCTTTGTAGAAAAATTTATACTTTTTGCCTTTAAGGGTTGAGTTCCAAATAATTTCTTTCTTAAAATATGATCTCACTAATTCTGAGACATTGACCCTCATAATCTTATTTAATTTTTCGAATTTGGTTAGATATCCAGTGAGATAAATGGTTCGAGGTACAAAAAACGCATTTTAGAAAAATTGGCATTTTTGCCCTTTAAGGGTCGAATTACGAAAAGTTCCTTTCTTAAAATATAATGTTACCACGGCGGAAACCTTAGTCTTTAATATGATACCTCATTTATCTATATCGGTTACATATGAAGTGAGATAAATGGCTCGTGACGCAAATACGCATTGCAAAAACATATATGCTTTTGCCCTTTATGGGTCGACTTTCGAAAAATTTTTGTCTTAGTATATGACGCCACTAAAGCGGAGATCTTAATCTTTAAACTGATACATCATCGAACGATTTCAGATAGGTATTTAGGGAGATAGATGACTTGTAACACAGAAAACAGTATTTGAAACATATTTACATTTTTGCCCTTTAAAGGTCGAATTCCGAATACTTTCACTCTTAAAATATGATGTGACCAAAGTGGAGACCATAAGCTCTAAAATGACACCTCATTCATTGATTTCGGTTAAGTATGAAGGAAGATACAGGCTTGTGACAAAAAAATACCTTATAGAAATAATATATATGATGGTTGACAATCTGAATGCGGATCTCTACCTCCACGAATC
This sequence comes from Vandiemenella viatica, assembly GCA_031002005.1. Taxonomy (NCBI): domain Eukaryota; kingdom Metazoa; phylum Arthropoda; class Insecta; order Orthoptera; family Morabidae; genus Vandiemenella; species Vandiemenella viatica. The sequence continues at coordinate 7,152,070 of CM061918.1, read as the reverse complement.
CTAACGAAAGCAGCAACTAGCTGTTCCTCACCAAACAGATCTCTGATGATGGTACCGGTAGTGATGCGTAGTGATATTAATTAGTATCAGCGCGCTCGCTTGTCGCCTGCGCAGCCCTGCGGTAGACTCGCCCGCCACGCACACCGCGACCTGTGGGCTGGTCGGTCGCTTGGCCCTCACCATTTGCAGTTGCTTCTGGCACACCTTCAGTGACGCCAATTCAGCATTTTTAGCGCTAAATTTAGCATATTTTCAACTGATTTGGCATGAAAAAATTCCATTTAGCATATTTTGTTAGCATTGTTTCGTGATAAGTCCACTATTTTCTTGCAGAGAAAAATTTTGGTTTTGTTCATTTATTTGTTAGAACAATCTATTACAATGAATTTTTACTGTTTATTGTTAATTGAGTTGATTGTTTCATACAGTTTACAAGTGTAAAACAGATATCTCCGTAAAGCGATTTAACAAAGATTTTTTTAAACATATTTAAATAATTATGTTGTTATAATACACTAAATATATGTATTGTTTATTCTTATTTTTAACTGAAATATGAATTTATGTGTTGTTTCAGATAATTTTCAAGATAAACATTACATATCACGGTATGTGCCTTACCGACGCAGGCTAAAATTATTTTCCGCTATTGTCATTGCATGATATATAGACAAGTTTGATTTTTCTGGTAGGATTAAATTTTGGTATAGTTTTTTTTTCGGTAGTGTCAGAAAATGCTAAAGTTACCTTAATGTAGGGTTTTTTTTTTGTAAAAGTTTTTTGGGGTATAGAATTACTCTGGTAAAGTTTTATTTTGGTAGATTTAAAATTTGGTTGACTCGTTAATGGCAGTCTTGTAATTGCTTGAGAGTAAGAGTGGTAGACATATTAAAGGTAGATCTTGCGTTTGTAGAGATGTTTATGATAGAGTTTTCATGTTGTAGAGATAACATTTGGTAGATTGTGTATTGGTTTAGTTATTTTTTGGTAGGATTTGATTTTGATGTTAGTGTTGAATGGTAGTGATGTACTTTTGGTAACCATGTTAATGTTCCCTTTAATTTTGTTGTTTTTTTTTTTTTAAATTAGCAAATTTTTGTCATTTTGTAAACGTAGATTTGTCATAAAATATTTTTAGGGTTGGCAACACTGCACACCTTATTGCTGTACTGGGGTTTCATCCCTCGATTTCTATGGCTTTTAAGTTTTGAAGTATCAATACTAATTCTTCTTACTGAAGCAACTATACGAAATTAGGAAATTCTCGCACGTGCTTATAAATCGCTTGTTTTGTTGGTAGGCTCACTGCTCCAGCTTACCTGCTAGTAACGGGCGGAACTGACTGCCGAACGCATGGCCGCTCGACCTGCTGGAATAACTTGTATAACACTTGATTCATTAGCTATGTTAATTCGACTTTGTATTTCGTTTCAGCTAATATATTCTGCAGGTGATAACTACTTTCAAGTATTATTGTATATGTTTTGTTATGGTTTGTAATGAGCATTTGGAATATATATATGCTGATAGTCATTTTCAGTGAATGTTGAATACTCAATGATTTTTCTTTTAGTACTATGCATGTTTGTCTCATACACTGTGCAGTTATTATTTGTCGTAATGTAATACATATAAATATGAGCAATATAGGCCTACACAATGACAAGAACGTTGGTAGCATTCACTAACTGATATCCACTTGTTCCAGCCATTCTATGTAGCACTGAAAACATCTTGAAATGGTCCATCGTACTTCGTTAGAGGGCATTCCTTGATGATGTGCTCCACACTCTAGGAAGGAGCTCCGCAGTCACAGACAGGAGAATCCTGAAGACCCCACTTAATGGAACAAAATTTAGCATACGGGTGACCAGTAGAGTCTGTTTAATTTGGTTTCTGTTCAACGATTTTGTGCTAGCATTTTACGAAATGAATGGAATCTTTGTGGTTTACCTTTACCAGATTTTCGTGTGATTGAATTAATTACGTTGCACCTACCTTGCTACCTTTCTCATATGATTTATTTGATGTTATCTTCATGCACTACTTTCAGATTCGTGGGAGCGCTACTGGAGTGGCATTATGTGTTGCATCGTTCAACTGCTTTATAACGTTTTTGTATTCTGACATGTTTGAGGACCACCTCCCGAATGAGAAACGTCGCCCTTACGGAATCTGTCCTTTGTCTGTCTGTCTTCCCTTCAACGTAGACATTTATAACTACCATTTACTCCAGCTGCTACTACCACCGACACGATTGTAACGTGGATTTTTAAAAACACATGGTGATGTAAATAACTAGAGAAGATTCACAAAAGAGGAAAGTTAAAATTATCTTCAAGGTAGCCAACCTACCGATTCTCCAACTAATAGAATTTAGTTTTTCTTTTACTCCACGAGTTTTTTATGAAAAAAGCCTTAAGTAATTTACAGTCATATAAAATTCCGTCAACATTATAGGGAAACTGCAGCGATCTTCGTCGATTTTATGATTTTTTTTTTAAATACTAATTTTTAAAACAATTTGATACTTCGTCTGATAATTTCTTTTTCGGTAAAAAATATAATATGTAACAGGACAATCTCATCAGCCGATACTATACAGTAAACTTTTGAGAGAGCTAAGTCAACAATACTGACTGCAGTATGCACTAGTGACCCCCAACCAGTAATTCGGAATTTTTGTCTGACTCTTGAAGCTTTAGACAAAAACATCGTAGACTGCACAGGGTGGTAGTTTATGCCATCGTTTAGGATATGGGAGACATTCTATCCCAATTAGTTACATAGTTCCCGAGATACAATGTCCAAACCGTAAATTTTGTCTGCTAGTCAAGCATAGGAAAAAAAAAACTAGTGGTCAATTGTCGACAAAATTGCACCCGGCAATAACGTATTTAACTTTTTATTTTTAACTGCTTAACGTCTTTTAACAGCGAGGTCTTTAGAGACGGGAAGGGATGGGGGGCAAGGAATGGGAAGGAATTCGACCGTGGCCTTTTGAAGGAAGCATCCCGGCATTCACCTGGAGTGATTTTGGGAAACCATGAAAAACCCAAATCTGGATGCCCGCACGGGCATTCGAACTGCCGTCCTCCAGAATGCGAGGCCAGAACGCTAACCGCTACACCACCACGCTCGGTGTATTTAACCATTTAATATTCGTGGTTCTTCTAATCACTATTAGCACCATATTTTTTCCTCTAAACAGATGGCAAAATATCAAATTATGGTATTTTAGTAATTGTGTGTAATGAGAAAGGTAAAACGAACCATTTCAACGAAAATATACACAGTTGAAACTAATGGCAGGTTAGAGAGAGCAATGTTATGGTTTGATACGTCATCGACACGCTAGAAAATAATAAGAGTCCATTGGTGGACAGCGTGGAAGAGGAGTTGGTGGGTGTTAAATGTTAGGAAGTGAACTATCGATATTTCGTATATAAATATATTTATCGCCGGTGGTGATAATATTAATGGTCCTACATGTAACAAAAGAGTACGGAATTATAAAGTGAACAATAAGTAAATAAATTTGAAAGAAATTTGGAAGAAAGGTGTGCGGCAGCGATTGTCGGCTGGGCGCGGGACAGCGTGTGTCGGGCCACTTGGAGATGGTTGTATGCAGCCAGTTCACGCGCTCAAACAGCTTGTGAAATGTATGTGAAACTAGTGTCAATGTAACATCAGTGTCAATGAACGTTATTAATTAAACTCAATAATATTTCATTTCCAAATCATGTAAAAATGGCTTGCAAGTGTTGAAAAAGGAGAATTTGGGCCGGTCCTCTAAATACCACAGGAAACCTCACATCAGGATAAGCTCGCATATGGGCGAACTTGTCAGGATAAACTGGCAATTGGAGAAACCTGCCAGGATAACAGGAAGCTCACAATTTGTACTGTATTTTAGTGATATCATGTGTGGTTCCGTTGATATCTCTACGTGAAGGGCTCTTTAATTTAATTTTATTTTTATTTTGAAATTTTTAGTTATTACTACTGTTGACTAGAATAAGTGCACATATGTTTCCTTTATAAGCTAAATGTTCTATAACTGAGTATCCATATGACTTGTTTATCTCCATAGGCATATTAGATCTGAACAATGAACAAAAACATTCAACACACTTATTCAGCCAGAGTCCGTCAGGCTCTTTTGAAGTATTTTCTTCTTCTCTGATTTTTTTTTGTTTGTTGTTGTTTTTTTTTTTGTCGAAGAAGCATAAAATTTGTTTGTGTTTTCTTATGAATCCGTTTTGCAGTTAATAAAGCACAAAGCACACAAATGCAACTGAAATATGATTATAGTATACGGGTTCTGCATTCAGCATTTTGTCTTCTGAAACCCAAAAATATGTAATCAGTAACACGGATACGAAGCAGACTACAGTGGTCTTCCGTGTCCTGACTATAAAATGAAACGTTGATTCGAAATGTAAACACAAAACAAACACCCACAGAAATGACAATAGGCTTTAAATCCAATCACATACAAAGTCCCAAAAACTGTACTAAATCAACTGAACGAAACATTACAGTATAACAGGAAACGTATGTTTTAGAACTGAACGCAATTAAGAAACACAACGTGAACAAAATAATTAAAAAAGACATAAGAAAAACCACACATAACAAAACACAAATGTAGTTGTGGTTATTTAGTTGCGTGTATTTAGCTGGACGATAAAAACAGTCATTCCAAAGAGTTGCCATTTGTGCCATTGTCACTGCATCATTTTAAGTTTTGCTCGTTTTACTAATTTACAATAATAATTAGAATTAGCGTCCTGATAATCACTTACTTACCAAATACTCAACCACTAACGATATATTAGTTACGGAAGCAGACCGCTTGTGGGAGATAAAATTTTGATCACGTTATTATATTTTACAATAAAAATAAACTAATGGAAACAGATCCTAATTGAACCACATGGAGAAGCCGGCTGGGCTGATTTGTATTTTCATATCTCTGCGCGACATATCTCCTTAAGGAGTACGCTTCGCCTGTCGACTGTTTTCCGGGAACAACAATATACTTGAGAGCCTTCCGTGTTCACCCGTCACCTAGCCACGCAGGCTGCCAACCGAGAAAAAACAAAAAGAGACACACAATCTCGAGAAAATAGGTGCGCAGCGCTAAGCCGTGGTGTAATCCATTAAGCAGGGCCGCCACAACGCCGCCGCCAAACAAATATTATTTTTGAGCGGAAAGGTTGCAGCCCGCTTTTCTTCCCTCGGGTAGCTCCTTCCTTCCTTTGGCAGTGCTGCCACCGTTGCAGCGTTATATACGCTGTACCACCCGACTGTGAAACGAAATTTCCTCGTTGTTGACGAGCTGTCCCTTTGCACCGCCGCCTCTAGGCGTCTCGTAATGTTCTCGTATTCTTTGTGGAGATGCACCGCGTGGAAGGACGCTGTATGGAGCACAGACAGCTCTATTATGCTGCCTGGCGTACCCTGAAAGTAACGCATAACTCAACATCACAAGCTGCATCCAAGACATACTACCAACTGCGCGCACGACGGAAGAGAGAGATTCCATTCGCTCCTTTTTCCAGGGGTTTTCCTATCTACTATATAATTTCCTAAGCTCAATCACTCTCCTCGATAGCTATTGGCTGGAGAACGGGGTCACGTGTCAGCCTATCAAAACAATGCTCATTTGCTTTTTTGGTGCAAAGGGATGCTACTCAAAGTTTGTTCCTCCTCATCAGACCGTCAATTAAACCTTTTTTTGGAAGTTTTAAGAAGATTACGCAACAGTGTTCGTCAAAAAAAACCTGACTTGTGGCAGACTGGAGACTGGTTCTTCCACCACGACAATGCACCTGCACACACAGCTGTCTCTGTTAGGCAGTTTTTGTCTAAAAACGGCATGGTTCCACTGTCCCACGCACCTTACTCGCCTCACCTGGTTCCGTGCGACTTTTTCTTATTTCCACGCATGAAAGGGGCGTGAAATGACACCGATTTGACAACACTGAAGAGGTCGAGAAAAAAACGAGAGACGATCTGTCAGCCATTTCTAAAGATGATTAGAGGAAATGTTTCGAACAGTGGAAGCACCACTGGGACAAATATTTTAGTTGTAATGGAAGGTACTTTCAAGGTGATAAAGTTGTTTTGTAAAGATTTGAAAATATATGGCTGTTAAGAAATAATTCTATATTTCTGGGTACTCGCTCGTGGTGTGTTAACCGCATTCAGAATACGCGCTGCCTCACGTCTGAAGCTTAACTCTTCCTCTCTGTGTGAAGCCCGTAGCAGAAATGACGCTCATCGTAAATTAAGTGCCCGATAGTCATTTCCTCCGTGATAATTAGTGCACATCCGTGTTTGTGAACCGAACTCGTAAAGTGCCTTTAGACATTCCACTACAAATATTTTTGGTGTCCAAGAGCTCTCCATGAAAATGAGTGGAGTAATACCAGTGTTGTATCTGTAATTAAACAAACCGGAAGCGGTGTTCGCGACGTGGTACGCCGACGTGTTTGCCCCCTCACTCGGTTTAGTGACCGCCGAAGCAGTCTGCGATTAGAGACGTCTCCTTCGCAAATACGACGGAAACGGTGGAGAAAACAGGATCTTCAGATTCACAGCATAGGCCTCACTGAAATTCAACATGGCGGCAGCCGTAGCGTTCAGCTCGCATAAGCACAGAGTGGGTTTTATTGTATACAGACGTCTAGTTATACGGCTTACTAATCAGTACAGGAAATCATGAACAACCATCTCTGCATCTCTCGTCTCTATATCGTTATCTGTGTTTGTTGTTTTATAATTTGTAAAACTGTGCGCTGTTGTGAATTCCTGAGGATAAGAACTTATTAACAGAATGGCAGCTTACAACCAATCGAACTATATAAATGTCTCAACAAAATCAACAAATTGCGGGAGAACCCAGTGTGTGAAGAAACCCATATAAATATTTTCTTCATATTTCCTGATGCAAAAGTAGTTTCCTGTTTGTAACGTTACTGGAGCTTATTTTTACGGCTTCATTTAAGGAGGTTTTTTTTTTTTTTTTTTTTTTTACTTATGGCTTTATGCCCCGTTGACTTCGAGGTCATTAGAGGCGGGATGGGACTGGACAAGGAACAGGAAGGAATTTGGCCATGTCCGTTTGAAGGAAACATCCCTGCATTCGCCTGGAGTGATTTGGGGAAACCATGGAAAACCCAAATCTGGATGTACGGACGGGGATTATGTTAGGAGCTTTGAGTCATTTTTGGATTATTTAAAGCTTCTCACGATGTTTACATATGTCGTTCGGGAGAATCGTTGCATGAGCTAGACTCAGCGGAAGAACCGTGCCTGGTAGATACGTCAGACAAGTAAAAATTAGAGAAAATGTATAACTAGAGGTCAGAGGTCAAAAAGGAGGCTTGCTCGTCGCCTTGCAGTGACAGAACGCACCAAGCAGCAGCGAAATGAAGTCTTTACTGGGAGCGAACATAGATCTGCGTTCGTAGCCGAACTCGTCCATCGTTTTCTGTGTGGGTAGTGAATGGCAGTCACTGGAATAGTAAAGCGCTAGCTGAAGTGAAGTTCGGCAGAGTGTGGTCTTCCAGACATACTGATGGGTCACAATATTGTCCTAGCCGCCTTCACTGCTTCAAGGTACAGCAGAGGACCAGCATCACATCAGCAGTATTCAGATTCGATTCAGAAGGGTTTTACTCTACGTTTGAATTGTTAAGATAGATCGCGTCGAGAACAAAGTTAAATTTGAATGTCTGCTTGATATTTATTCTTCTGTTTCGTTTTGGCCTCAATGGACCACGTGGTTCTTAACTCTGGAGAGATTTTTTTTTGGCCCAATATTCTTTCGACCTTGCACTGTGGTTGTCTTTTCTGTGTTGGGTCCATTTCACCCCAGATCCAGGTCGCAGTGTTTTGTCTGTTAGTGTCTGGAGAGAATCAGATGCTTTGATGAACGTACTGTACTTATCCCTGTTGTAAATGTCATTGGGGTCTACTCCCAGTTGCTCGAGATGTTTCCTGACTAGCCTCGTCCATTTTGCGGTAGTCGCTTTCCCTCTAGACACGGTATTGAATATTTTGGAGGTGAGTCTATTATTGTCCATCCGAACTATGTGACCACAGAACATTAATCTCCTTTTTCTAATGGCTGTTTTAATATCCTTCTGTTGTTGGTATATGTCCTTATTATGCCTGAATCTGTATTTTCCTTTTTCTGTGATAGGATACATGATTTTTCTGAAGATCTTATGTTCCGTTAGTTCCTGTTTCCTGAGTTGTTCCTTTCTAACCATGTTCAGGCAACTCTGATGAATACAGTACTGATGGTGGTACTACAGTATTATAGCGCCTGAGTTTGAAGTTAAGAGAGAGGGGTTTAGATCAATACATGTTCTTACAAGTGTGGTATGTTCTCTCCAAGCAGCGTTGATGTTTGGAGTTATCCATTGTGAAGATATCTGAAGCCATTAGTCCTTCGTATCATTGCATTCCCCAGTGAGCTTAAGTTTGATGCATTTCTGATCTGCTTGATATTTAACTTAATATAAAATAAAATTGTTAGTGATCGCTACGGGAAGCGACATGTATTATTCAGGAAAGTGAAGCTAGTTAGATGCGTTAAACTTTGTGTGAAATACAGATTCAGAAAGCGTAATTTATTTGATTGATACAGTTGTCACACAGGGATTTCAGTAAATGTGCATATAGATAGGCATTTTTTTTTTTTAAATGTTTGCGTAGCGACCAGACAAAATTTTGAACAGAGCAGTTGAGTCGGCAACAGATCAGGACAATTTCAAATGTTGTAATTAACATCGCGTGCGGTGGAGTCTTCTGATAAATTTATTTCACTTTAAATCGGTCGATGTGCTTGATTGAAAAAGAAAGGGAGTTTTTAAATATAAGAGCTTCACACTGTTATGAACGCATGGGACAAAATAGTAAGATCCGAGAAATAATGCACGGGAGCCATGGTGATTGTGTTGGTTTTGCGGACTCCACCAGGATGCGCGGTGAGAAGTAGCGAAATCTGATGGAATACAAGTTCCATTCAAAGGAGTTGTAACAACAACTGAAATAGCAGGGCAAATCAGGGTGTGAAGATGAAATTTGTAGAAGATTCAGTGTACTGTATTTCAAAATGAGTGGTACAAGAGAAACTGAGGAACGGGAAGGAAATAAATAAAAGAATAGCAAAACAACTCCACAAGATTCCCTGATGTGTGACGGACAGGTCCCATACAAGAGGGAATGTATTAATCACAAATTTAAATCGCGGTAGTACTGGTTTGGGTTCCGGACACATTTAGCAGAATTCAGGCCACGGAGTTGCAGCTTCGGAGGAGCAGCATTCGTTCGAGGAAATAGGCTCTTGACTACTATTGGCTGGTGGCTTTACACCTCGTCGACATCTGGGTCATTAGAGGCGGAAAAAATTGGTGCCAAGGGACGGGAAGATATTCAAGCATCTCGGAGTAATATGGGGTAACCATGGAAAACCCAAATCTGGATTGCAGGACGGGGATTGGAACCGCGGTTCTTCCGAATGTAAGACCAGAGCGTTAACCACTCACCCACCACGTTCGGTGAGGATGTTTCTGACAAGGAGAGACGTTCAGGGCGCAAACTGGATGGACATACAGTGTGATGCCTCAGGGCTCAATGTGCTGCTCCAGCGAACTCTAAACACCGCCGGCTATCGTTAAATTGCAGTATTTAGGTTTTTAATCATTAAAGTGAGAACTGAATTGAAAAATAGTTTGCCAATAAAAGCGTCGATTTTCGGTAACTTTCGGATATCAATGTATATAAAAATGCTCTCCATTTTTAATTCGATACGAAAACTCATGAGTAACAGGAAACAAAATAAAATAACAAGAAGCTTAGAAAGCGAGGAACGCAACACTCACTAAAGCGATAACCAATCACAGAGTGTTTTCCCCCACATGATTAAAGGTGATAAAAGAATTTTAAAAAAATCTGTCTCTCCATTAAAAAATTATATTTGCTTTCTTTCGAAATTATAAATAGTAACTACCATATGCGCATGCCAGCAGACTATATTCAGTGAGATCACGTAGCCTATTGAGAATCAGGACTAAAATGGTTTTATTTTGCTGTCGCCAGTCTTTCGACTGGTTTGATGCAATCCTCCATCCCTTTCTATCTTGTGCCAACACTTTAATATGTATGTATCTCTTACAACCCACATACTCAATTATTTGCTTCGTATATTCCACTCTCCTTCTCTACAGTTCTTACCTTCGACTGTTCCCTCCACTAACAAATTAACCAATCCAGCATGTCTCAAAATATGACCTACCACCTGTCTCTCCTTTTTGTAAGCCTCTTCTTTTCTCGCCCATCACTTTCATTTCGTACTTTGTCTGCCCACCTAATTTTCAGCAGTCTCCTTTAGCACCACATTTCAAAAGCTTCAATTTTCTTTCCTTCTGGTATTAATAAATTCCATGCTTCACTACTATAAAGAACTGTGCTCTACACATAGAGTTTTAAACAGTTCTTTCTAAGTACTAGATCAATATTTTAAACTGAAAGAGTTATGTTTTTAGTGAAGGCTCTTTTGGCTAGAGCTATTCTGGTTATAAAACTATTCCTGCTTCCACCATCGGTTGTAATTTTGCTTCCCAAGTAACAGAATTCATTCACTTCTTCTATTGCATTCAATCGTATCATTTCTGCTACATTTCATCACTTATGTCTTGCTTCGATTTATATTCAGTCCAAAATCTTCCTTCAGTATTTTGTTCATTCCATTCAGTAACTTCTCAATATCCTCAGTCCTCTCTGCTAATAAGACAATGTCACCAGCAAATCGTAGCAGACTGATTTTTTCTCCCTGAAAACTTATGCCACATCGAAATTTTTCTTTGACTTTCTTTATTTCCTCCTCTACATACAAGTTGAATATTAACGGGGATAGACTACAACCTTGTCTCACACCCTTTTTAACCGATGCATGTCTCTCGTGATTCTCTACTTTTATTACAGCCACTTGATTTTTATATAGTTTAAAGAGTATTCTTCTATCTCGATACTTTAGACCTGACTTCTTTAAAATTTTGAACATCTTGTCCCACCTAACATTATCAAAAGCTTTTTCTAAATCAACAAATGCCATAAAAGTATTTTTGTTTTTCTTGATCCGCCCTTCAAGTATTAATCTTAAAGACAGAATTGCTTCCCTTGTACAGCGATTTTTCCTAAACCCAAACTGATCTTCACCTACTATTTCTTCTACTACCCTTTCCACCCTTCTGTATATTATTCTGGTCAGTAATTTTGAAGCATGTGATGTTAGACTAATGGTCGGATAATTCTCACATTTGTCGGCTGGTTCTTTCTTTGGAAGTGTGAAGATGATATTTTAATTAAATTCAATTGGAATTTCTCCTGTTTCATAACTTTTTGATATCAGTTTGAATAATCTTTTAATTCCTTCTTCTCCTAGGGATTTAAGAAGTTCTTCAGAGATTTCATCAATTCAAATTGCGTTATTTGCTTTCAAGTCAATCAGAGCTCTGTCAAATTCTGTCTTCACAACAGGATTTCCTAAGATATCAATGTCGACATCGCCTTCCTTTTCCATTACGCTATTGTTCAAGTCGCCCATATCATTATCAAGTTCGAATTTAAGAAAATACGATCACCCGTAGAACTATGAATGTATCCAGTGACACTGTGCGGTTTAATCGTCAATCTGAACGGAGTCCAGGTGTTCGGTGAACAGGTTTTGCAGAGTGTGTGCCTACCACAACCGAAAGCGCGTGGCTTGTTTGAAAATTAGCAACACAGGGAGGTTAATGTAAGTTTGATTTACTTTCAATTGAACCTAAATATGTAAATGTGATCACGATTAAATAAATAAGCGTACGCATTCCTAGTTTAAATGAGATGAATATTTCTACTATGGATGACTTCTGTGCAGAATTCGTTTATTCTTGTTTGTTACTTAAATCGACAGGGCTGCCGAATTTGTGTTCCTGACTAAAATCTGAGCTCTACTATAAATTCAACGAATCTTCAGTTATTTGTGTGTGTCTTCGGTACATATGATACATATTTATGAGCCTGTAGTTGCGTGTATTATGTCGTAGGCAGATAGTAAAGTTCATCACTTGCTAAGTACTTCATCAGAAACTGCCAGATATTACAAAAAAATCTGAAATACTTTTCTGTTTTCCATTTATTTTTATGGAAGGTTTTATTAGTGAGGTTTAGTCTGGTGATATTTTTGGGTATCCACTGCAGGCACGAAATGTGTCGAATTTTGGGACATATGTCGAAATTCAGAGTTCCGATCATATGAGCAAATGCAGAGGTTTTTTTTTTACTATGCGTTTACACTAACAATTTTCCTGCAACTATTACATATAATCGAACAGGAGTATTTCCTAGTAGAAAATGACTTGAGGACGCGTAGCATGGTCGCAGGCTTTGAAGTTGGATAAAATAAATCGTTGCTTGTACAAAAGTTCTGACCTGTTGCTTGTTTCCGGAATGATCCTGTCACCAGCTGACATCACGCTTGCCAGATTTTTAGAGTTTCATCAAATATTTGCTTCGCCCTCCGCTCGCAGCGGTGTCGAAAGAAGAGCCAATCGGGTGAGCGTAAGCAACTTACTCCCGCGCGGAGACAAGCTGACGAGGTTACGCAGAGCGTCCAATCAGACAGTCGTGTTCCTGTCCAATCCGGTTAATGCCTTCATTTCGGTCCAAACTGAACGCAGATTAGATACTGCTATTCCAGTTACACCGGTGACCTATTTGAATAATTACATCGGACAGTGTGTGTACCACCTGATGGAATCCAATCCGATTCGTCGAATTAAAATTGTCCCCCGCAAAGAATTAATACCGAATAACAGATTCGCAGGCCGACTGTTTATTTTGCCGGCCGGTTGATACTATTAATGGAAACAAACGGGTCGTCGAAAATGGAGGTCACATTGCATGCAAATTATTAGTTAATTTCAGATGCTGTTTCCAGAAGAATTATCTTTTGTCTCATTAGCTGAAACACATTGGATTTTACTGTATTTTACGCTGTTCCAGCTGGCTCTGTATATCATGTATTCAGTATTTCAACGCAACAGATGCAGTTAAAAATGCAATATGGCGGCAGGCGACGGACTGAGGCTTACTGTAGTACTAGCAGAGTTCCCGGCGTTGCCAGGTCTACTTGGCGTTCATTTACACACACACCATTATCATTCACGCAATGACAAACGTGTTCCAAGTTTCGTACAATTCGCGCCATCCATTTCATGAACTAAAGCAAACCTAGATCCACCCGCTCCCTACCATGAAAGGAGCGGGTTGAAGTTGAATTACCCATTGTAAGAAACTGACCTTTATTATGACTTCTAGATTTGCCTCTGGTGGATATTACTCACCACAGAATCCATGGAATGTTATCTTGCAGTTTCTGCTACTTAATTGGTCTGTATGATTCAAACAACATACAATAAACTAAAGAGCAATTCATTTCACTTTTCTATATATTTCACTCATCAATTGCTTCACAAAGTACACTTTCAACAAATCATTAAAAACTCAATATTTTCTCATATATCTCGATTAATAATACAATTAGTGTTCGAGCGAGGAACACCAATTCATGCCTCCGCTCGCCATCATTTTTATCTCTGGACTGACTTCTTCTTCTTTCTCCGCCAAAGATGTTATTGTAACACACTGCTCTTTGGTCATACATAGTAACTATTTACGTATCTTTTCCTTTTACAAAAAGAAAATAAATTAAACACACAAAAAATTCTTACCTTTAAATATACAAACATAAAACAATGAAACTGAGATAATCCAAACAAAAATGTAAGGGACTATGTTTCCTTACACCATACACTATTTTTATTCGTCCAAAAAGATTCATGCGTACCAAGCTTCAGTGACTTCATACCGGCCATTTCCGGTACTAAACTAAACGGTGATTTAGCAGCACAGTTCTAAGAATGGGGTAGTTTGGATGCTTTTAAACTGAATGTCAGTTTTCATTTTAGTCCAGGCTACATTTAAACCTAGTTACATCTGCTGTAATCGAAACATGAACACTGGACATATTTTTCAAGAGCATGTTTATCCGCGCTATATGGAGAAGCTACTGCAGTAGGTGAAATATGTCTCCTTGTTTTATGCTTAGTCTTTTGATAGATTTTGTATTAGATTGAAAATGGCCAATGTGAGCGAAAATAAAGTTTTCTGAAGTGGGGTTCTAAAGTGGCTACAATGGCGGGAAAAAATCTATTCCTAAGGTGCCATTGACACCTTTCAGGAAAGTGATTTGTATCGCTTTGAATAATTTGGCATTCTCATGGAGAGAAAAAAATGCTTATTTTCAAAAATATTGACGGCGATACACAGATTTCAACATCGAAATATCGATATATTGTCATTAAAAATATTATTTACGAGTATCGATATTTTCAAAAATATTTTTTCCTTAAAGCTTTAAGCTTCATCGACGTCGAGGTCATTAGAGGCTGGAAAAGACTGCGGGCAAGGTACGGAAAGGAATTCGGACAATGCCTTTTGAAGGAAGCATCCCGGCATAAGCCCGGAGTGATTTGGAGAAACCATGAAAAAACCCAAATCTGGATGCCCGGACGGGGATTCGAACCGGCGTCCTCCCGAATGCGAGGCCAGAGCGTTAACCGTTCACCCACCACGCTCACTTCAAAAATGATATCGTTATTTGGACACATTGATAGATTATCAATGTTCCTAATGGCTACACTTAATATTTAAAAAATCTGAGCAGATTTGTAAATAATCTTTCTTCTGTTTTTAATAATTTGTATCATTATATTGAAAAATTACATCGTCCGTATCTATTATTAATAACTTAATTATGAAAAATCACAGCGTATAGAGAAAGTACAGAGAAGAGCCACTCGATTCGTGACCGCTTGCTACAGTCCTTATGAAAGCATCACAGAACTGATTAGTAGACTAGGCTGGGAGTCTCTGGTAGATATACGACACACGTTTCGTTTAAACTTATTGGTAAACATGCGTACTCCCACTTTCACTTTTGAGTGTAGTGAAATACTTCTTCCACCAACTTATTTGAGTCGGAAGGACAGGAAAGATAAAATTAGAGAAATAAGGTGCCGCAATGATTCTTATATGAATTCTTTTTCCCCCCCCCCCCCCCCCGTACCATTAGGGATTGGAATGCACAGCAAAGAGATTAGCTTTGGTGCTGAGCACCCTCTGCCACCCACAATTTTGTGAATTGCAAAGTATATATGTAGATGTAGATGTATGTAATTATATGTTTTTTTAACTTTTCTTGTATTCAGAAGCCGCATTTTATTTATGTTTATCCCTGATGTTCATAGATCACTAAATCCCTTCCTATCTTGTGCTAACCTCTTCATCTCCATTACAATCCACGTCCTCAATAATTTGCTTCATATATTCTAATCTCTGTCTTCCTCTACATCTATTACCTTCGACTGTTCCCTCCATTAACGAATTAACCAATCTAGCGTGTCTCAAAATATGACTTACCAGCCTGTCTATTTTCTCTGTAAGCTTCTTCCACAAACTTCTTTCCTCGCTCATCAATTCCAAAACTCGTTCATTTCGTACTTTGTCTGTCCACTTAATTTTCAGCATTCTTCTGTAGCACCACATTTCAAATGGTTTAATTTTCTTTTTTTCTGGTACGGTATTCCCAAAGACCATGCTTCGCTACCATAAAGTGCTGTGCTCGACACATAGAGTTTTAAAAAGTTCTTTCTAAGTCCTAGATCAATATCTCTTTTTCATTAAATCTCTTTTTGCTAGTGCTGTTCTGCTTTTAACATCATTCCTGCTTCAGCCATCGGTTGTAATTTTACTTCCCAAGTAACAGAATTCACTTACTTCTCCTATTGCATCCGATGCTATTTTCATATTTAATCTACTGTGATTGGTATTATGTGAGGTTACATAGTAGGCAAGAAGTGACGGCGGGATTGGACTGTCGAACAGTTTGTGTTTGCCGGCTCCTAAACAGCGCCCTCCCGTTCCGCCGCAATACTCCGCATAGGGCTGTAGGACTGCCATCTTTCCGGTTTCGTGAAGGAATAAATGCGAGCTCAACACTACGGAACATTTCAGCCGTGAGATAACACAGCGTAGGAAACATAGTGCTAGTAGTCGTCAAGAAGACTGTACGTTATGACGGAGCATTCGGTTTAGCTGCACTAAAGAAGCCATATATTTCCTAAAATTATGGTCCATTACATTCTGCAAAAGCCTCGTATATTGTGACGATCCATACTTTCCTTGTCCTCACTGTAGAAATTGGATCTCACGGAGCATGTAGGGCGCCAACTATACACTGTTGTTTCGGGAGAGGTATATCGTTCAGGCGCTGTAAGACGACTAACGACGTGTTCTTAGGTGATTTACTATAGGGTCTGGAAGAATGTAAACAAGTTAGGATTGCGGTGATGTTTGAGGCTCGATTATCAACATTTGCTATAATAATCTTGTCTGTAGTGGGTGAGGCGCTAAACAGTGACACGGAATTAATACCTGGTATTCGATGCAATATATTTTGCTAGCTTAACAACCCGACCGTATAATAAAAGTCACATATATTAAATCACTAAACGTATCTAATCAACCACTGTAACTCCACATACTTTATGGGATAACGGAACATTCAAAACGAAAGCGTCATAGGATAGCAGTAGAACTGTCTGAAGTAATCTTCCATTGTCGAACACTATCATACTTATTTAAAAAAATAATGAAACAAACATTTAAAATAACGCCTTTTTTTTTTTTTTTACTTCGCGCTTTACTCCTTGTTGACCTTGTTGACATTGAAATCATTAGAGCTGGGAGATCACAATGGGCAGGAACTCGTCGTGGTCTTTTGACTGAACCGTTCCTGCATTCCAGATCAGTCCAGGGATCAGTGCTCTGTCTAAAGCATAGCCTGCTTTTCCGTTTACCTAAAGCGTATTTAAGTCAGTTGACAATTGACACCCGCCTGATACAAACATGTTTCACTGTGATTTTAAGATCCTAGATTTACATGTAAAACCTTTCAAATACTTTTATTAATATTAAAACTTTTGTTCGGTCCAAGCAGTTTCTCTTTAATTGCTTGGTAAATAAAAAGAAAAATTGATAATTCGTTTTCTTAGGTTTGGTCTATACTCACTGCTGAATTTCTTTTATTTTCGATTACATATACATCATAGACTTTTATAGATTATGTTTCATGACTTGGGCTTACTGTCTACTGAAATACGCAATTAAATAAAATAAAAAGTGTAAATCATTGAATAAATTTTTGATTAACTGACAGCGATAGAATATCCGGTGAGCTAAGTGATACCTCTCTTACGTTTATGGGAAGTTATCCAATTTTGTCTAAGTTTCTGTTTTGCGATGAGTAAAACCATCGACGCAAAGGCAGTGAAATTAAGACCATGTCACATACGACCAGAAATGACGCATGTGAAGGGTTCCATTTTGGCGACATAGCACTGATCGTCGACGATGTGTGAGTTGATCCGCTCATCCTAATGGCCTGCACAGACATCGTAGGTCAGACGACAGCAGGTTGGCGAAACAATTGAGATATTGTCCAACCTGCCGCCCCCTCGTCAGTGCAGTCGCTCACTTCCACTCGCGTTTACTGTAGGTAGTACGTATACCATCCAGTAAGATGCCATCCTCCCCGAATTAACAGCACTTTCTTCTTCTTCTTCCTGTATCAGTGACAGCATCAAATATATGGTAGTTTTCCGCCAATGCGATGGCTTTGTCAGTAGCTGATTGGAGGTCAAATTGGTATACATTCGTTCAGATTTATGGACAAGACAACAGATGTATCATGATTTCTGTCTCTCCGCACGAACATGTGGTATCTGGCTGTTCTCCCAGGTATCCCCATGTGACAAGAGTATCTTTGGAAAGGCCAACTCCAACTCCCAGCCTATTTAGTGACTTCTATATGGGCCATCGTTGTTCGGACTCTCTTTTTGGCTTGATCCACTTGGTATCATGTTGCGCTCTCTTCTTCCAAACCAATATTCTTTCATTGCTTGGTGATCCATTTAGCATGAAATTAATTTAATAAATATTAAAGTAACCACTAAATAAAAACATATGCTTTTTCTCGCATCGTATAAACAATATTATATATTCGTTCAAACGAAAGACGTGTTCAATATTGAGGGTAAATTAAGAAAATCTATACAAAGTCACAAATTCATTGGCCGCTAGCTTGTTTGCATTTCAGTGAAAAAATTGACCAATAATAATTGGTAATACTAGCTCTCAACAAAAACAAACCATAACACTGTGAGGAAAAAATTGGTTTTGAAATTGTTAAGTACAATATTCGATTTTGTATCAATGAAACACATAATATGGGTAAATTGAAATTTATTCCGTTGAAGAGGTGGAAAACTGTGGAAGAACACAAAGAACTAACCATGAGATTAAAGGAAAATAAACGTTTTCTTTTGATTTTTGTGAACGTAATAGTCTTTTTAGTACTTTCAGTTTAAATAATTCAGTGACCCCGTTTGAGAGGTAAAGTCACATACAGATGAATGATTGTTATTCGTGTTTTTGAATAATGAGTGACAGGAAATTGCTGCCGGGACCAATGGAGGGATACAGCGGTTTGGAAACTAGTAGGTGTGACGTCGAACAGCTTAAAAATAGACAGTGGTTAATATTTCTGGAACTGTTATGTTTACAGAGGAGCAATCAACGTGGTTATAAATATTTTTTGAGCTACGATGGGGAAGCTTAACAAACTGGTTCATCTTAATACTTCCGCAAGTGATGGTTATAAGATTATTATCATTAGCAAAATCCATTTAACGTAATGTTACATACACCTTCGCACGAAAATTTTGCTTCTTTATTAATTAGTTAATTTATTTTGTGTTATCTCTCCCACTCCTAAGGCCATTTTCTTGACCAAAACTTATCAGAAGTGGATATAACAAAATCGTTTGATGTTTTTGTGTAATCACATAATTGTTTCTGTTTAGTTTAGCACCCTGAATTAGTAAGTAATATTTGCAACACGAACAGATATAAGGGAAAGAGTATACATGTAGGACTGGTTTCTAGAGTTGTATGAAGACCGACATGGGACCAGTCTGTTCCGCAGAGCAGGAAGCGACTAATTAATCTGGCGCGTGTATCTATATTTTCATACAAGCTGCCTAAACCTGGATAGTGGAGAAAGGGTTTATCAGCAAGATTCTGTTTGTCGGAAGCGGATATGGCTTACAGGATTCGACAGGATAAGAAATGGCAATGTTAGGAAAGGATGGAGGAGAGGATACAAGAAGAATGTAAGTGTTTTTTGCCGCCTATTGCTGAAATCTGAATGTTTGGTGTCGGTTATGCTGTGCGCAGTCGCGAGTCTTTACCTTCATATCGTCAGTCTCTCCAACCTACATTGGTTCCACTCCGCCTGTGCTATCAACCTACACAGGCCCTAATCGGACTCTTAGCACTTCTTATTTTATCATTTACTTCACATTAATTTGCAAAGCATTAAACCTCACATCCAAAGAAGTAATCAGAAAACCCTCTTTGTATTTTATTTACCACAATTTACCAACTAACGTAATTGATTCTTTATAGAAAATAGGTTTTAAAACTATATATTTTAAAAAAATTATATACACTTAATATGATGTTCACGTCTTACCAGGCCTTTTTCCTGCGCGCCTAATTACTTCTCTCTTTACCTGTTATTACCATTCAAAGATACTCCTTGTTTCTTTACATCGCTCTGGCCAACTTACACTCACATCCAGCGTACCAATTAAAATAAAAAAAAACCTTTGTGTCCAATACACAAAACAATTTGCATTTACTCACAATTAAGGGAAGAAGTAAAAAAATTATTGAATACAGAATGCATTATAAATAAAAACTTTGAATAAAGAACGCCCAAGCGTGAAGGGAACTGTCTTTCTTACAGCATACGAAGCGCCTGTAACTTGAAACCACAACCACGTTGCTGTTTTGTAAGGCGTATACCTTCCAGGCGCTTTGATCTTTGAGAAAGATTCTGATCAGTTTTTGCTGTCATATTCTAGGAGATGGAAAGATTATTGATTTGTGAATCATATGACAAAACGGAGCGTTCGTCTTCTAATCAGAGATTTTTTTTGCTTAATAAATAGCACTTATGCCTATTTAAAATTCTAACATTGTATGTTATGTACCTTCGAACGTTTTAACACCACACAGTTTTTCTAGGTGAGCGTAATGTTTAAAACTGAAAAAAGTTATGTGTGCCACCATTAATGTTCAAACGATCAGAATGAAATCTTTCAAAATGCTTACCATCCTATTTTCAAAAAGATTGAAACAGAACTTTAAAACGAAAAAATACGACTGTTCATATGTGCAAAAACGCAATCCTTTCTGAAATACTATCTGTTAAAAGACTACAGTGACCCCAGTATTCACATAACATTTCTGCTATCGTCTGCTTAAAGTGTATTTAAAGTTAGTCTATCAGAGGAGATCAACCACATTTCGCTTGATTTTAAGGTTATGCTATTACTTGCAAAACCTTCAAATAATTTACTGAAATCGTTGTCATAAAGTCGAACCAGTTTGTTTAGATACTTGGCTGTAAATTGCCTTAGTTTTGACGTTTTGCTTGTCCTGTCTGATGAGACGGTTGGGTCACTCGTTGCAGTATGCTGTCCCATTGTTAATACGAAGTAATTCTGCAGATTCACTACACGCATAGTGTCTGTGAGCTGACGTAGTTATTTCTTTCCCCTTGGAAAATCTTTAGAGTCTTCAGATCAATAATTTTGACGTTTCAACAAAAGTGAGATTGAATCAATTCATAATATTAAGAAGTGAATCTATGACACCACGATAATTTCAAGAATCAAGAGGATAATTTGGAGAAAAATAATATATCAGGAGATGGATTTAAAATGAAATCAGCGGATCAACACAGTATTTTATCTCAAAATGAATATTTCATCTATCCATAGAGCAGAGGTATACACGATATATGAAAGTGAAAGGGAAAGGGAAAGGGAAAGAACAAAGAAAGAAACATACTTAATGGAAATAAGGTATCACGTTATTAACCTTAGATTATTTGTGGCCGAAATCGAAAATAAAAAGAATGAAATAACAAAATTGGGTGATGTAAGCTTTTCAAAAAAGAGAAAGACAACTAAATGATCGACGGATGAGTCAAAGCAGAAACTGTCAAAACAGTGTTTTTCAGGGATTTTGCTTATTGTTCATATCTATCTCCTATTTTACTCTTTTTTCCCTTTTATAGCGTTCCGCACGATTTGATTGAAAGACAGATTCCTCACGAAACTATAAATGATTTGTCTTTCCGCCAAATCGTCGTAACTCCTGAACGATTTAGCTGAGAAACTGCGCACAATTCCAGTACTTGCTACTACCTATTTTTGTGAGAAGGTTACAGAAAATTTGACGCCATTATTTCTTTATTTCTATGAGTTTTAACGAAAGGCCATAAAAATATTCTAATCACCCTTCATTTAAGAAACTTCTTATCTAAAAATTCTTTAATTATTTTACGTCGAAATAATTTTTTTTGAGTTAAAAAAAAGCTAATCTGTAACGAAATTTGCGGAGCTGACCCTTTCCGTAATATGACTGAATAGTAGATTTTAAATAAAACGATTGTTCGATAAATAATTTTTAGACATAATTTCGTAAATATGACCTCTAGAATCGGACAGTAACTAACTGAAAATATTCAAAATTTGTGTTTTCATGTGTGCTGTTATTTAAAGTTCAGTTCCCAGAAGGAAGCAGACGTTCTGCTGTGTTAACTCGTAATAAGCTGCAGAGTTTCCACATATCATGCGCTTCGTTTATTTTATACCACATACGCTGTTCAAAACGTTTTAGAAGTATGATATTGTGAGTTTTAAGGCTGCGTTAAAACCTTTTTTTTTTCTTTAAAATCAAGGTGTTAGTAACCATAAATTTTGTTAGTATTAGACATTACAAGTTTCTGTGAATACCTCAAAAACGCAAGCTAGAAATTTGTACCCAATATCGACTATACATCAAATAGTAAAAACACGTATCTTTAATATAATTTATATGTTGTGATCAAAATAATAAAGCCTTTTTATTTTGTGCTTATGTTAGTAGTTTCGTTCAAAACAATTGACAACTAGTAAGGTTTAATTATCATGCAAACCAATCTAAACTGAATTAAAAGCATTTCGACAGCAATTAAGTGGGAATAATAGCCAGAGGGCCTATTTCCACAAGCTCCAGATAATTTTCCGGATGACTTTGATTCACTTCCATACAGTTTCAATTAGTTTTTGTAATTACTATATTGTTATTTACACTGGTTTTTGTGTAGATTCTGTTAAAGTCTTGGAAATACTCTGTATACTGTAGCCCCTTTCTGTTTCATAATTTTCTTGATCACTTCTGTACAGTTTCAGTTAGTAATTTTAATTAACATATTGTTGTTTAGCTAATTAACAATGATTTATTTTGTAGTTTCTATTACGGTTCTATGATTTTTTTAAAAAATATCTGTTTTATATAACGTTTTGGGCAGGCAGGATATTCATTTAGCAGTTTCGTTCAAATCAATTAACGACCAGTAACGTGTAATGATCGTGCAGACTCATTACCAGCTCTGCACCTGTGTGTTGAGAGTGTATTTTAATCTGTGCTTTGCTTTAATTACAGCGCCGGTGCTGCAGAGGGCAACGACGGTATCGAGGTATGAAGGACTTCATTAATGCAAGCTGCAGCCTACCGACCACATCCAATTCCAAGCTCTCGAGAAGAATACGCGGTGCGCACAGGTGATGTGCTGAACAATTGACGGCGCCTTGTGCCAGGATACTGTCACCTCAGTAACTCGTTAGTTCGTGTAGGAAGAGCCACCGGAGCCCACCTACTTACTATTCGGGAGGATGGGGCTTAAGCCCCGGCCGGCCATCCTGGCTGGGGATTACCACAGTCTCTCCAGGCAAATGCCAGGATGGTTCCTTTGAAAGGCCACGGCCAACCTCCTTCCCGCTACTTCCCCATAGTTTAGATCGGCTGACAAGGATCTCCTAGATCCTGTGCCTTGTAACACTCAGAGTGATGTGGGTGGTACTAGACCCCGGCGGCTGGCGAGTCTTGGGAGAGCTGGGGGCGTCCATTAATTACGTCAGGTGAAATAGGAGGGGGGGGGGGGGTGTCCTGCGAAATATCAGGAAACCTCACCAAGGGGGATGCGGGTCAACGGATATCTCACGTGAATATGAGTAATTCTTGAAGGATGGTATAGAGCTAAGAAAAGTCTACAAATGACGCGAAGGTCTCAAAAAGTTACGAGGTCAATTAGCAGGGGGGGGGGTTATCAGTCAAAATCACACATCATTTTAGTGGGGGAGGGAGTCCAAGCAGATCTCACGAAATCTCCCCAAAATAGGGGGGGGGGGGTTCCGGAATTCCGGAAATTACCTCAGGTAATAAATGGGCTCCCTCTCCTCAAGTCTCGGCTGGGCGAATGCTTCAGCCGTATGAAGAACTGCAGCGGACATTGTAACAGACCTCAAACCTAGATTTTAAATGAAATTGTATTTTATGAAGAATTTGTAGCAATCTAGAGTTTGACTTAATGTGATTTTGTATGTTTCTCTTGTAATTTATTGTAAATCAGTATAAATGGATTAGTTATTACATAATTTCATATGTTTAAGGACAGAACTATTGATTAAATTATGTATTCCAAGTATTAATTTGAGCTAACATGATTAAAGAATAATTTACTACAGTTTAAAATGCTTTATGTAGATAATTTTGTGTTCAAATATCTTTATCTTTCGTTTCTGAGCATTTCGTGATGATTGTAAATGATTATTTATTGATTTTGATTGTTTGTAATTGTTCAAGTATTGTTAAAGTTCGAGAAATGTCTGTTGGAAGCCTTTGTAATGTTCTGGAACTCTCTATGAAATATATATAAAGCGAGCGGCAGAGACTCAGTTGAAGCAGTTGTTGCGTGGACAGTTTTACGTGTATGGCAGTGTTGTCTTTGGAAGCAGTACTGAATGTGGTCGCTAGAGCTTGTGTATACATGCGATGAGTATCTTTGAAGTTGATATCTTTACGTGAAATAAAAAAAAAATTAAATTTGAAACTGTATCGTGGACTCATTATTTCATATATAATTAAACAGGAGACACCTTGTAACTCAGCCTCTCACAGCGGCCATCTACCTGTACAGAGCATACAACCAGAGAGGTCTCTTACTATCTCTTCTTCTTCTCTAAACTTACTTATTTACTTGTAATTACAGTTCTGTTTCTCAATTGCAATGATAGCTACTATTATTGTTACAAATAATAATTCGTAAATCCAGTTAAATTCGTTTATTTGTAAGTTCTTTCAAATCAAATCTTCACAGAGTACTTTTTCAAATAAACTGACATCCCTCACACTATCCAATCATGCAAGTAGAGGTTTGTACCTCAGCACCAAGCCAATGCCATGCTATATACTTCTGCGTCCTCTTCGATCACTCCGCGAGGGCTGTACTGTAGCTAGCCAGCGAGCCTTTCCCGCGCTACAGCCACAATAAGTTCACGGGCTACAGAAATAAGGCTTCGTTATTACTGCTTGAACTAATAATACAAGAAAACCAACAATTTATAATTAAGTTTAAAACAAAACGTTAGCAATCAGAAATATGAGATCGGGGTGGGTTGGTTATGTGTCCCATATGTCACAATCTGAGTGTGATTTATAGGCGTGATGATTGTTGAGCTGGTCACGCGTTACTGCCGCAGAACCTGCAGTCGAGGGTGCGAACTTGCATTTAGGTTTTGGTTGCTGCCTGCCTTGGTTTACGTCACGGTAGGGGACTGAGTAAAGTGTACTGGTACCGCTCGTGGGGCCATACTGGGCGCTGTAAGCGTCCTCATGATACAGTTACAACGCGCCAGCGGTGCCGACATAACACTGTATACTTCAAAGGAGTGCTCAACTGAGTACTAGTAACAAATATCATACAAGTCAGCGTGTTCTTGCAGTAAAATTTCCCCCTTCTCCACCTTCATATAGTTATGTCATTCGGTCCTGCAGTATTTTTTTTTTTTTTACTTTTGGCATTAGACCAAGAAAACAGATAGACACGAGACATGTACACACCCGATAATATCTCGCTACCAGATCAGAGGCAATATCCACTAAGTAAAATAAACGCCCACGTCTGGCACATACCCAATTACACTTATTACATCATAACAAATCGAGGAAGGACAAAACTGGAAGACTAATGGCATCATCTAATAGTGGAACATCACAGAATACTGAGACAAAACAAGAATAAGGACAATTTTGCTAGATTTCTGCAGGTAATAATGCTACATTGACAACCAACTTGTTCAAAAAAAAAAAAAAAAAAAAAAAAAAAAAAAAAAAAAAAAAAAAAAAAAACCACACACACACACACACACACATGAGATATGCGTGTCTACGTAATCTAAATACACGGAGCTCGGCTCGTGCGTGCCGGTTTTTTGTATCTGGTTTATCCGCATGACATTTGCATGAAAAAAAAGAATAGTTAACTCAATTTGAAAACTATTTGTAATAAATTTTTTTTCAAAAAGTGAATCCAAATATCTGGGCACTGGGGTCTAAGCGCATGCAACCAAACTGCACTTTTGCGTATTATTTATTGTTATTATTCCTGTATCCCGGATTTAGGCCTTATCGTTGACTAAGTCACTGGAGGCAGAGAATACAAAACAAATGTGTGATGGAACCAGTGACAATGGAACACTGTGGAAAGACGAAATGAAGATTGCGAGGCCGGCAATCGGATCCATATTCTCTTTAGAGTAGAACGAAAAGAATTATATTTAAGTCATTATTGGAAAGTATAGTTTTATATAGATCAGAAACCTGAATAATGAACCAAAAACATGTTAAGAAGAGGAGGAAAGCATTAGGAATAGGTTTCTGAAGAAGATCAGCAAGAATATCAAGAAAAGAAACCGAAATAATTCGGCTAATGGAAGTGAAAGAAGAAATGTATGAAGTTATACAACGAAAAAGATTGGAATGGTGTGACCATGTGAGAACGATGGAAGACACTAGGATACCAAAACTAGTACAGGAATGGAAATTTGAAGGAAAGAAGAAAAGAGGATTGCCCATGTTTAAGTGGCTCCAAAGTGTACAAAGAGCAATGAGAAGATATGGCGCAGAAGAGGAAGATATACAAGATCGAAATGTCTGGAGAAATATTTTGAGAAGATGAAGTCAAGTTCTGTGTTCCAACTTTTTATTCTTGTGTTGGAGTAAAACCTCTGTAGCGAGGAAAACCTCTCTTAACAATAAAATTCTCTTTCGAAACAGACTCAAACGTCAATCGTCTTTGGCAGTGGCAGCGAATTTTATGTTATCATAACAAAGTGTAGGTACTATGCTTATTCGAATCTTGCTCCAGTATTAATGGCAGGGCTCCATTTTTGAGAGCGAATCTCACTGCATTCTGACCCAGGTCGCATCTGGATTAGTCCCGAAAGATATTAAAAACGCTACTGGCAGCGAATCGACACAATGCCTCCCCTCCACTGCGCTTAACGTGACGTCCCACTCCCCAGCAGCATTCACGCGAATTTCATTAACGCGGACTTAATGCCGCGGACACAAAGAAACGGAAGACTCGCTAGCGACGATTTCCTGTCCGCTATAACCTAACTCGCACTCACTCAAACCGGTAATTGTTTGCAATATTTTTTCAACATTAGTAATTTGTGTGTGATGAATTTGCCATCTATCGCTAATCTGCTCCCAATAAAATTCAGTTTGTCTTTAGAGAAATTTCAGAGCGGCATTATATTCGGAAACAAGCTACTAGTATGATGCCGTTTGGAGAAAACATTTCCATGTTAACAGACAAGAAATTACTTAATATGTAACAGCCAAAAAAAAAACAAAAAAAAACCTCAATAAATGAAACAAAAATGGCAGCAATAACAGTAGACCCCATATAAAGGGAAAAGTAAACGGAATTCAATCACTAAAACTATAACTATTGACTGAAGCAGTTAAAAATCAAATCCAACTAACGAAAAAAAAATCTCCCTGAAAAAAAATCCTTCAGATAGAGATACTGCTGTAGGACTCTGAGAGAACTTTCCAAAACTATACATAATCCACAGCAGCTCAGCGTAGTTAATCGTGTAATACCAAAAAAAAAAATTAAGTATTTGCGGTTAAGTGTCATAGAAGGACGCTGACAATTAGGTGTACAGATAAAGCAAGAAACAGCGAGTTTTGCAAGTGATAGGTGGGGAAGGAAGATAATGAAAAAGTGTAGCAGAAACAAGAGACTGGATGATGGTGGGGATTGATTAACATCCTAATAGTCATTGTCTACCTATTCAGTTCATCATTCTTCCAAGGTGCTCGAATATATTTACTTTACTGATGTTTGCATGTTTATTTCGTGTTGTGTATTTTAGAGCATTTTTAATATATCATATAGGCCTACTTTCATTTTTTATTTATTTATTTTATCTTTTTGATTGAAGATTTACGCTCCTTTGTTATTAAATTAGACACTAGGTTTTTCCCTCGTGGACGTAGGCACGTGAATAAATTCTGGAACAATTCCAAATTAACGGAGGAAACACTTAAATTTAGAATTGTAAGCGAATTATAATATCGCCAAATGCTCACGCAGTGAATAATAAATTAGTATTTACTTAAATTTTAGCAAAAATGAATTTGTCAATCAACGAACAGTTGTCAAAAATAA
The DNA here is from genome assembly GCA_031002005.1 of Vandiemenella viatica. Lineage (NCBI taxonomy): Eukaryota > Metazoa > Arthropoda > Insecta > Orthoptera > Morabidae > Vandiemenella > Vandiemenella viatica. The sequence goes on along the minus strand of CM061918.1, from coordinate 7,124,244 downwards.
CGCATGCAGAAAAAGAACGTCTAAGCTCTGACGACCCTTATTACGCCAATACGACCCCTTAAATGCTGCTCAGGCAATATTGCTGGAAAGACTTTTTACTCGTTGAACTCAGCGATTCTCTACTTTTAAGCTCACAAAGACGAATGACAATAGCGTGAAATATCGAACATAACGTTCGCAATGAATACTCTCCTAGCGAAGATACAGAAATAGATTAAAGATGTCGCTGAAACAGATTGAGGTTACAACAAATAGTCTGGAATCAGGTCAAATACAGCAATAGTACTTCAAGTAGACTTTTTAACTGTGGAAACCACAGCAAAAATATGTATTTATTGCGTGATGCGGGAACAAACGGACAAAGATTTTTCGTATAAAGATTATATTTCATCTCAATTGTTTCAAAGCAATACGGTAACACTAATACTCCTTCTTATTAGTAGTCGAAATATACTGGAAACTATAGTACCAAGTGAGATTGAACAAGAAATTGATTATTTGCAAAGCGAAAAAGTTCAAAAGGTGCAAAAAATTGTGCGTATAAACAACCAATTATTTACACGTAGAAACTGAAGCGAGTGTCGCGACGTTTTAGAGCGTATGAGGTGCAGGTATGTGGTGCAATATGCGCGCGCTAACCGCCCGTCCTTCCGGTCGGTCGGAGGCGATCGCAGAGCCCCCTAGCCGCTGTTAATGAGCTCATCAGTGTGCTCTCAAATCGAGTTAGCACCCCAGCGGGCGCCCACAAGCCAGCGCGGGGGACGACCAAGGTCAACTCGACGCGGCGCCACCGCCCCCTGAAAGACAACTCCCGCGACCACCACCAAACTCGGAGGCGGTCCAACGAGCAACATTCAGGGGCCGGCTCACCCTCCACCCGCCACGAAAACCCATTTATCTCTGGTGGTTTAATGGTCCTGTTCATTGGTAGGATCACCAAACAAGGTGTTACGTCCAATCAAACCGTCAAGCCGTGCCATCTCTATGAATACGGGTTCTGATAATTACATTTTAAAGTATAACTGTCTGGTGCCCACGACTTCGTTCGTGTTTATAAAGAAGTTTGATTGACAGCTACCGACATCTAAACACCATGGTGCATGATGGGAGACTCTAGGCTAATACCACACACAAACACCAGTGATCTGCGCAGGATATAGGGACACACATGTCTTTGGTCGAATTATGAAAACTCCCTGCATCGACCAATTTCAACCATCATATCTCCCACACCCCCACAGCTATCCACATTCAATCACCATAGTGCACTGTGAAAGACTCCAGGCTATTAATACACACAAAAGCATGTGGTCTGCGCTTGGTAGTTCTGGCTGCAACTTGAAATATAGGACCACACACGTCTTTAATAAAAATAAGAAAACGCCCTACCTCGACCACCATATCTCCCACACCGCCATAGGTACCGCCATCTAACCACCATAGCGCACGATGGGAAAGGCCACTACCACTCGCAAACATCAATGGTCTGCGATATGTAGTTGTGGCAGTAAAGAGAAGTGTAGCAACACACAAGTCTATGGTCCAAATATGAAAAAGCCCTGCATCGACCACCTTTAACCGCCATATCTCCTACACCCCCACAGCTATCAGCATTTGGCCAACGTTGTGCACGACAGGAAACTCCATTTTACTACTACACAGAAACACAAGTGATCTGTGCTAGAGAGTGGTGGCTGAAAATTGAAATGTAGGGAAATATACTTCTGTATATACATATTCCGGTATAAGATTTTTGGTGAGTTGCAGGCACCCAAGCACTGAATCAAGCCGACTGGCGCTGCATTCTAACGTAGGATTCTGAGGTTTCGGACACCATGCTGCAGCTATCTTCAGAACAGATGTTTTCTGCACACAACAGTCCACGCAACGATGCGTACCAAGCTGCCCGACTACGTTTCACGTGATAGCTCCTTTCTCCTGACTGACCAAAAAGGCGGAACCTTCCAGAATGCGGAAGTCTCCGGCAGTGTTTTAAGTAGAATGTGTAGAACACATTGCAGTGCAGTTCTGGCGTAGAAGAAGGACGAAGCATATTGACCGAAACGTCGTCATTTTTTGTGGCGCCACACATACATTATAACGTCAACAGAATCCTGTCTGTGGGATTAACGGAAACTACACCCTTTAAGGACCTTTCAGCCATAGTGTTGGTCCCGCTAAGCTGAACACATGGAAGTAACTGTTAGTTTTTATTGATGGTAGTGACAAAATAGTGGTCTGGTGCCTCAGTGGTTGAATCTGACTGGAGATAAAAGTTCCCCGATTAGAATCCCTGTGTTGACTAACACTATGAAAGGGTTTAACCCTATCTCCACCTGTGGAACATTTTGCTATGTGTTTTGAATTTCGCCAGAAGACTTCCGTGTTTCGTGTTCCCACTTAAACTGTATACCCGGTAGGGTTACCGGGTTAAGTCATATACGGAGGGTAGGAACTAGATACCCTATCTGCAACACCAGGCAAAGAATAGCTCATCCTGGAGGGTCCATCCCAACTTCTGATCGAATTACAAAATAGCTTTTTCTTTGATATAAAAATATAACTTTCGTTTTTTTTTGCCCTCGAGATTTACTATTATTGTTGTTAGTCTTGCTGTATATCACCAACAAATTTTATAATATCACTTACGCGTTTCTTGGATTTCTAAAAGATGATTAAGATGAAGTATTACATTTTTGTATCACACAAAGCTTTCGTGGAAGATGAAAAATCAATAGTGAAATGTTTGGAATCTTTTCCTCCTTATACTGATAATTCTCCAGGAGTCACCGTGAGATTTTAGTAATGTCTGATATGTTATTCATCCCTAAAACCTTAGGTTGACGAGATCACTATCTGTGAATTAACATATTTGGGATGTACGCGCCCACGAGAAGTGAAATATTTTTTTCTAACTTATACAAAAATGCAGTCGGTTCCAACGAGACAAATTGCAAAATATGAGATATAAGTTTTTCTCGGCGTATCTTCGATAAATTCTTCTCGGGTTTGCCGCCGAATTACATTTTCTACTGTCAAGCTTTCGGCGACTTTCACTGCCGCCATCATCAGGACTGTTGTGTCTGAAGGAACAACAGAAACTGGACTGAATAGCGGAACTGAACGAGCAAGGAACGTTGTCGACTTCCGATTGGCTGACTCCAATGACGTAACCATTCCTTTACTGCGATTGGTCGGTTGCGGTAATCCATCGTCTATCCATTTTAACAACCTCGGCTTTGGTTTCGCTGTGGAACCGAGTTCCGAGTTGGCATTCGCTTAGTCAGGATGTGCGATGAGGAAAGTGCTCGCCGCGCTGTCGCGCCAGGCGGGCCGAGTGCCCCACCGCACTCGGCTTTGCCGGTGGCAGTAGCGGCCACGTTGACGACCCGGCTAAAGGAAACGGACTTGGCAACGGATATGAATAGGACGGCTACGCAAGATGGTACGACAACCTGGCAACCGAACTCGGATTCGAATATGGATACTACTGGGACCATTCACACAACGCAATCGACAACCGGGCCTGCCCACGGACTTGACTCCCGCGCAACTAAACGATGCACCTCACCGCTCCTCGGTGGTAAAGCGAAGATGTCGAGGAGTGAGAAGAGAGCCAGCCATAGTAAACTCAGCATCCCTGTGTCGCAGCTCGCCACGACCAGCAAAGACAAGAAGGCGGGAAAGAAGAAAGTCATCGGTGCCTTCAGTTTCCCGGAACCATCCGCCACTTTCCCGTTTCGCGGTAAATCCACGAACAAGAACAGAAAAACAAGTTCAGCTGGGGACCAAACAGACGGTGCAGGGTTCACGGAGGCGCGTCGCACCTGTAAACCTCCGCCTACTCTAGACCCTGGCAGAATTGAACTCAGCAACCCATATTACGTGCTGATCCAGGAAGAACCAGAGCAGCATCATCAACAACAACAGCAGCAGCAACAAACACAGCCACAGCAGAAGCTCCAGCAGCAACAACAGCAGCTACGGCAGCAACACCAGCAGCCACTGCAGCAACAACAGCAGCCACAGCAGCAACAGCAGCAACAACAGAAGCCGCAGCAGCAACAACAGCAGCCGCATCAGCAGCCGCAGCAACAACAACAGCAGCAGCAGAGCTCCAAACAGCAGATCCCGCCCATCGTGGTACAGTACCCCAACACATACAAGGAACTGTACCAGATGGTGAAAGGAACACTGAACGGGCGGCCTTTCCAAGCCAAGTCCGCCGGTGGAGATAAAGTCAAACTGACATTATCCAGCACTGAAGATTACCTGGACGTCACCGCAGTGCTGCAGCGGAGGAAAATACCTTATTATACATTCCCGTCCGCGGCGGAAAAGTTACTGAAGATCGTCGTCCGTGGCATGCCCTCGAACATGCCACCGGAAGATATCAAGGAAGAATTAGAGGAGCTGGGACTCGACATAAGAACAGTAACACAACTAAAGAGACCTGGCGGCTCTGAAGTAATGCCTCTTTTCCTTGTGGTGCTTCCAGATCGGCCTCAAAACAGGAAAGTGTTTGAACTGGAAGTACTGATGTCCCTACGGATTAAAGTAGAAAAATTGAGGTCCTCCAATGGCCCAGTTCAATGTTATAATTGTCAGGCCCTGGGGCATGTTGCGAGACATTGCAACATGCCCCCAGTGTGCGTCAAGTGCGCAGGGGCGCACCTGTCCAACGCTTGCACCATGAGGAAGGGTGAAAACGCCCCGACATGCGCTAACTGCAAAGGCAGCCATGTCGCGAGCTATAAGGGGTGTCCAGAGTTCAAACGCGCCCGAGATAGACAACGGGGTGTCACCTCTACCCAGACAAACAAGGAGCAGAAGAAGACGAACGCAGAGAAGAAGGCGGAAGAAACAACTGCCCAGGAATCATCAGCTACCAACCAACACAGGCGCCAACGAGAAGATAAGAATAACGCCCAGAACCCACCTCAGAAGAATGGCAAAGGCCAGCAAAAAGGAAGCAAGAAGAATGAGGCACAAATGCCAATCGACCACTAGGAAATCACCTCCTTTGCTGAAGCCGTCACTGGTCAAAGTCAACCCAAGGGAAACAAAAAACCTGCAGCCAACAAGAGCAGCCATCCCAAACCTGGCCAACAATGCCAAAATTGTAACCACAACAGTAATTCTTCTGATTCTGCGAATGGAGGGACGATGGACCAAATGCTAACAATAGTAGGCAACCTTTTCAACATGGTGACAACGCTTCTCACTAAATTCGACCAACTAGCCGCGGACATAGCAACCGCAGTTAAGACGGCCCTAACAACCGACAACCCAGGCAACCTTTCTCCCCACAATGGCTAGAACGCATATACAAGGACTAACCATGTGCATTTGGAATGCTGACGGCATCCACTCACAAATTGGTGAGTTCAGACAATTTCTACGAGACGAGGATATAGACATATGCCTCGTGTCTGAGACACATCTCAAACATGGCCTCAGAGCCACAGTGGCCAACTACTACTGCTACCGGCAAGATCGACCAACAGCTGGAGGCGGTGTTGCAATTTACATCAAACACGGCATCCCTCATCATAAGCTGCTTTCGCCCCAGACAGAGCAGCTGGAAACAAAGGCTATCGAGGTGCAAACCAGTAGCGGGCCAGTCACGGTGGTCTCTGCCTACAGACCACCGAGCAGAAGACTAATCGAAGATGACTTCACCCAAATATTAAACTTTCGAGGCAAACTCCTCGACTTAATTCTAAACTTAAATTCTAAACACACTGACTGGAACTCCAGAGTGACCAACACTGCAGGGCAGCAACTACACAGAATTGCACGTCGGCACAACCTACTAGTCTGGGGACCAGAGCAGCCTACACATCATCCTTGGAATGGTGGTAGACCGGACGTCCTGGACATCGTTATGACACGAGGAATCACTGGTTACGTCTCCACCACCACGATGAACAGGCTATCCTCAGACCACTCGCCGGTCATAATTGAAATCGACCTCGGCCCCTGGAGACCAGCCACTATAAATCATCCCAATTACAAATCAACCAACTGGGACAGCTTCCGAGCAGATGTAGCGGAATCCATGATAAGACTGCGACCTATTGACGCCATGAACCTTGAGTCAGCCATCAAACAGGTCACAAAAACCATCTTAGACACTGCAAACAGAGCCACGCCTCCAGCGGTCGACAGAAGTCAATCGCGCCAACTACCTCCACACCTATTGGCGCAGATCCGACACAAAAACAGAGTTGCCAGAGAATGGCACCTAACCAGACGTCCCGACACCAGACGCCTACTCAATCGGCTGCAGCGAGAGCTGAAGGCGGTGATCCAAGATCACCGCAACAGAGAGTGGTCCGCACGCTTAGCCACCCTCCAAATTAGTGACGGTACCTTATGGAAAGAAACAAGGCGTTTCACCAAGAGAAAAACAAAAATACCACCGCTGCACGGTGAAAGGGGCATAGTGTTTAGCGACCAGGACAAAGCAAATGCACTGGCAGATCATTTTGAGCGGCAATTCAGATCCGCTCAGGACTATGATGAGGATGAAATTGCGGACATCCGTCGTCGACTGACCAGATTCCTCTCAGTTGATGATGAAGACTACACCATAGACGAAATAACACCTGAAGAAGTTCGCAGCATTATAAACCGGCTTCATCCTAGGAAGGCTCCTGGGATCGACAATATTAGTAACCAACTATTGAAAAATCTTCCCCAACAAGTCGTCGACCACATCACTGATATATTCAACATTATCATAAGCAGCCAGCTCTTCCCTCGCTGTTGGAAACGGGCCACGGTGGTTGCAGTATCAAAGCCGGGGAAAAACACCCTCTTCCCCCAAAATTATCGACCAATCTGTTTGCTTTCGTCAATTAGTAAGGTACTAGAACGACTTGTACTCAAGAGACTGGAGGCCCACATTAACAGGGAGCATATAATCCCTGATTATCAATTTGGATTCCAAAGGGGTCACTCTGCAACACAGCAAATCATGAGAATCGTCGAGCGTGCGACCGCGGCCTATAACCACAGAGGTTATTGCCCGCTAGTTCTTCTGGACGTGGCCCGTGCGTTCGATTCAGTTTGGCACAGTGGGCTGTTATTCAAGCTTTACACACAGGGCATCCCCGGCCCTCTGGTAAAGCTCATCAAAAGCTACATTTCTGGGAGATCCTTCCAAGTACGAGTCGGCAGCGGCATCTCATCTCGTAGACCCATCAACGCCGGTGTACCACAGGGGTCGGTACTCGGCCCAGTGTTATACAACCTATACACTGCCGACATACCAGCCCCTGCCACAGTTCGCACAGCCCTCTACGCCGACGATACGGCATTCTTCACCGCACACAGGTGCAAGGTCGCAGCAATTAGGAGGCTCCAGGAGGTCCTTCAACAAACAGAAGCTTGGGCCAGGAGATGGAGGATCTTGCTTAACACCACCAAGACGCAGGCAATATTATTCACGAGACGCCTGGGGAAGCGTGATCGGGAGAGAAACCATACACCAAACCTGCACCTCAACGGGGAAGATATCGTATGGTCACCTACAGTTAAATACCTCGTTGTAGTCCTTGACTCTCGCCTGACGTGGCAAAGACACACGCAAGAGGTAAGAAGGAAAGTGGCAACTAGGCTTCAAGAACTCTACCCCCTGCTGAACAGGGACAGTGCCTTGTCAGCCAGCACCGGCGTCAACATCTATTGCAGTCTCGTACGCCCAATCCTTGAGTATGCATGCCCAGTGTGGGGGTATGCTTCCAAGACTAGCATCAAACGGCTGCAAATAATGCAAAACCGCGCACTTCGGCGTGCACTACATGTGCCATGCCGGTTCCCTACAGCCCCCTTGCATGAAGCCGCAGGGATACCATTACTCTCGGAGCGAATCCTCAAAGTAACAAGAACATTCTACAGAGCCGCCAGAAAATCACTGAATCCCATCATAGCCAATTTGGGACAGTACTCGACCACGTTTGACAAGCACAAAAGGCCCCTGTCAATAGTGACAGACAATTAAAATATCTCAGAGCGAAAACAAAGACACACCAACAGTAATGATACGCATCTTGTAATATTGAAGGAAATGTCAAAAGACAAAAACTTCACCAAAACTGCAAAATAAAGTAATTTTGCAGAAAATGCTCGGGTGTGTGTGTGTGTCGCTGTGGAACTAACTGCGTCGACTCAATCTTGCTTACAGTTAGTTCCACAAGGAGGCAGGAGGAGAGAGGAGGAGACTGAGGTTCTGAGTTAGCAGCCAATGAGGACGCATCAGCCAGTGAGCCATCCGCGCTAACAAGATCCGTCGAGTAGTCGACCCCGCAGCCGCAGCGGGCCTCATAGCGAGCCAGCATCGAGCACGCAGCAGTCGTGATGCCTCGCGACTTCAAGAATCCACATGTCAGCGTTGAAGAACGACATTTTGAGGGGTCGAAACAAATAACCACCGTGACTAAGGCTCCAGACTACATAGCAGCGTTCAACGAGGACACCCGTCAACTGTGGAGGAGCCGACTGAGTCCAGAGAACACCGAGAAGTGGACGCTTGTTGTACTTATCCACCTCGACCATGACAACAACTTCGCATACGACCTTCCAGGAAAATACAAGAACCTCATGAAATGCCTGACGAAGAGGGAATGCAGCCATCTTGCAAACCAACGGATCATCAAGGGCCATGCAAGATGGCCCGAAAAATGGCCCGAGGCGCTAGCTTTCCCGACACTGTTGGCCAACGATTTCAACATGCAAGAGTACATCGAGGTCATCAAACGAAGGTTCCTCCTGATGCCATACCCGCGGGAAGACTTACAAGAAGCTGACCCAGCAGAAGAAGATGGCACTGAAGAGAAAACAGCGGACGAAGAGATGCTACAAGAAGCTGACCAAGAAGAAGAAGATGGCACTGAAGAGAACACAGCGGACGAGGAGATGCCACAGGAGGGGGGACCAGAACAAGGACCGGTCCTTCCAGTAACGGCGCGGTTCGACGGAGGATACATGGAACTTATCGCCGAACTGCAAGCCTTCACAGCTGACATCATCCTGGCCATCCCCATCAAGGGCGGTCTGAAATTCATGCCGCAACACCCGCAACAGCTAAAACTCCTCCACACGTTCCTGGAGGCGCACGGCATCGAGCACGCACCACAGCTGCCCAGGAGACCCGCCAAACTGGTGATACGGGGGCTGCCAGGCGACACTACCGAGGAAGCGGTCGCCGCAGAGCTGAGTGGCTGCGGGATTGCCACCCTCGCAGTCCACCAGATGCGACGCCCGGGCACCGACGAGCGCCTCCCACTGTACACCGTACAGCCAGCTGAGCGGGTACCAAGAGAAAAGCGCCCTCCGACACTACTCGGACACAAGGTCCGGGTAGAGCCGAAGAAGAAGCCGCCGCTTGCCCTCACCCAGTGCTACCGGTGCAATAATTTCGGTCACCTAGCCCGGGATTGCACCGGGGCACAGAGATGCTTGCGTTGTGGCGAAAACCACAGAGTGGCGGACTGCCCGCAACCAAGGGAGGCAACGAAGTGTTGCAACTGCGGGGCCACTACTCACGCAGCGAGCTGGGGCGGGTGCCCGTCCCGCCTCAACCTCCGCCGGGCCAAGCCAGCGCCCCCCACCACCACCAGCGAGCAGCACGGACACAGCCAGACGCGGAGGGTGACGAATCCGAGGCCCGCAACGGACGCGACCGGGCCAGCTCAGAGAGGAGCCGGCCGAGCAAGACACACTCGTCGTCCAGCCGCCGAGCAGGACGGACGGGAAGGTCGCAGGCACACTCGCCACCTAGCCGCCGAGCAGGATGAACGGGAAGGGCGCTCAACAGCACCTGACCTGCAAAGCCTGATGCAATCGATGGCAGATGCCATCACCAAGCTGCCACAAATAGTAGCTGAAGCTACTGCACAAGCAGTTGCGGCAGCACTAACACCAAGATAGCCAGCAACCCACACCATGCTGGAAAAAAAGATAAAAATAAAAAAAAATGGCTCAACAGAAAAGACAAAATACCAAAAGAAAAACAACAAATAAAATCGGTAAAGCCAGCAAATTAAAGAAGGCAATGCCAAAACTGTCAGTACAACGCTGGTGTATATCTACGCCTGGTTCCGCAACCGACCAATCGCAGTAAAGGAATGGTTACGTCATTGGAGTCAGCCAATCGGAAGTCGACAACGTTCCTGGCTCGTTCAGTTCCGCTATTCAGTCCAGTTTCTGTTGTTCCTTCAGACACAACAGTCCTGATGATGGCGGCAGTGAAAGTCGCCGAAAGCTTGAGAGTAGAAAATGTAATTCGGCGGCAAACCCGAGAAGAATTTAAATTGCAAAATGTTCATTATTAGGAAGCTTTTTTTGCTTATGGCTTTACGCCTCGTTGAGGTCATTAGAGGCGGGATGGGACTGGGGGGAACATACGGGAAGGATGTCGGCCATGGCCTTTTTTTATGAAGCGTCCCGCCGTTCGTGTGGAGTGATTTAAGGAACGCATGGAAAATACAAATCTGGTTGCCCGGATGGGGATTCGAACCGGCGGCCTCCCGAATACGAGGCCAGAGCGTTAACCGCTCACCCACCACGAGTTTGTTCTCGTCACTCAGCGAGTATTGTAACTTCTCGGGTGAAATACGTGAGAGTAACGTTTGAATGTAACCACACAGATCAACTGTAAACGTTAAGACAAATATAATTAATACATACTTGTCTACATATTTCAGAGACCTCCCAAGGAAAAAAAAGATGTGAATCACCAATAATCCTCTAGGAATTTCAGATACTTCATATTGCAATAACAACCCCAAATAGAAAAGAGATTATGAATGTCAACGTTATTAAGCGCTTAAACTTCAACTCAGACCTTTACCTAACTGAAATTAAACTTAAACTTCAGCCTCATTTCGTAGTGTAACAAACGCGTCTTGTGACCGCTCGTTACATTCATAAACGTTAGATTTATTAATAAAATGTGGAATATTTTAGTGGGCATTTGGGCGCTGTGCAAAGGTGTGGGGCGGCAGATCTGAGGAATGCCAGCAGGCCGGTTCCTAGAATTAGCGAGGGGAGAATAGTGTGTGCCTAATGGAGGGGAGATTTGTGCGTGCCAGGTAGACAAACAGGGTGATCTGCGGAAATTTCTTTTTTTTCATGAGGCACTACGAACGAGAGGAGGAAGGGCTATTCGATGCTGGTCGGCAATGACGATCGGTCGATGTGCACTGTGTGTGCGCTAATGGGACTGTGCTGCCTGGAACGGAACATCAGCCACTTTGTTTGAGCGGTGTGCTCGGGCAAAGGACGTCCTCAGGAACTGTGCCACACTGGTCCGTAGCAGAGCAGAAAACTTCATCCAGTGTGTGTGGCCGACATCAAATTCGGTAATTATATATCGCCATATGAAGGACATTGTGCTAGCTACAAGTGCAAGTTCATAGCATTGCCCAGCTACGACCCTGCAGATAAGAACTCTCATTGCCCGTAGCAAACAATCATTTGACAAGTGACCACTTAAAATATTGAATATTTCACTGTGTAATTTTGTGTATTTTATGTAAAATACCCTGGCGCCAAAATATTCATTTAAGTTCTACCTTCATGATAAAAATTAATAAAATAATTAGATTAATTACTTTTCATCTAGCTAATGAGGTCAGAACGATACAGTAGAGTCCTAAGAGGAAAGCGAAGTTTGATACAGAAATTCTCAAGGAAAACTTAACAGGAAAACATATCAAAATTTGAAATGTATGCGGTGGAAGAAATCAACGAATCACTGTTAAGAGGATCGGAAAACTTAGGGAAAGAGAAAATGAAATGAAACCGCAATTGTTGGAATAAGAAGTGTGACAGGAATAGTGCGCGCAAGAAATGTTTTTCCAATCAGATATCACGGAGCAATAGGATGAATTTCGCAAGCAAAGGAAAACTACTGCAATGATCATCAGACGAGAAAGAGAAAATACGAGAAGTGCCTGTTGGAAAATATCGAAGAAGACTTCCGGAAAAAATAATGTAAATTATTTGACTAAATAAAGGTGACAACAGAGTGGGTTGAGGAAACGAAAATAGATATGGAAAAAGTTGGGATCCGTCCAGATATGATGTAGAATCGAAGAATGTTTCAGATTAAAACTGATAAATTCAAGCGGTTCCAGGAACAACGTTCAAAACCCAAGACCACCTGGGCTGAAGACAGAAGGAGGAACTCAGTGAAGGAACGACAAAACTTTGGGTGGAGAGAAAAGGCGAGCCAGTAGACCTGTTGTTTCCCACGGTTCAACGTAGGACAAAGTCGAAACAAGAAGACTACAGACATATTCTTACGTACATAAAAAACCATATGTAAGACCCTGAAACAATTATAAGACGTGTGAAACAGATTTTAAAGTAAAACGTTTCGCACCAAGTGATGAAACTACAATGAACAATTCCATGAGGTTTCATCGTCATCTCTCCATTCTTGTGTATAGCAGTATGTCTTGACGACCGGAAAATGCCCTTAAAGTACTGACGTACTGACACAGCAGCAGCCACTGCGACAATCAAGCGAGCTGCAGTCCTCTGGGCATGCGCCATTGCGTTTCGTCACTCAGCGATGTGTCGTCTAAGATAGTTTACACCTCAATCCAGGTGCTGCCAAACAACCTCTCACCTCGAAAACAAAATTTACTAATCTCCTTTACAGATTGCAGCAAATTGTTTGTGAATACCAAACTTCTAAAAGTACATATTACCCATCTTTGAAAGCAAATATTTAAGGGTGTTGCGTATCTTCTAAAATTTATTCAGTCCTTCGAGCTTATTTCTCAAACTACTTCTTGGAATGAAGACTAACAGTTGTTCTTTTGAAAATGAGGAGTGGGTCCAACTCTGAAAACTGAGTGGACAAAATTGTATTTTTTAAATTTTTTATTCTTTTTTATTTTATTTTATTTTTTTATTTTTTGCTAATAATGAACCTTTTGTGAAAATTTGTGTACAAATTCATTGGATTTTTACTTCAGGCCTGTCATTTCACTTCTAAATGTATTTTCTGTAGATAAAAAAAGAAAATACTATCCCTAGCTTATTACTATTGTCTAGTAGAACATTGTGGATATTCTTAGCCCCGCCTGAGCCTCCGGCTGGTTCATTGTGGTGGCCTGAATGTCGGGAACGGTCTTTCGGGCAGGTGAGGCGGGCAGTCGTCAGATAGCGAATTGGCGAAGCCGGAAAAGCGGCGGCGGTTCTGATTGGTGAAGCCCCGCAGTCGTCAAATCCAGCCCCACGTACGCTCCCGGACACTGGCGCCGCGAGCAGTGATTGGACGGGGGAACGTGAGCTCACCAGCGGATCCAAAACTAAAATTAAAGTCCTCTGAAGGCGAGGTATGGATGTGACGTATGAGAAGCAATAAATGGTTGTATTTTTCAGAATCAGACAAATAATAATATCTTGACCGAGATGGCTATTGGCACTATTTATGGCTACGCACCATAGAGAAGAATAGCATCTGTGGCACCTGATTACTATTGGTTATGAGTTTTTTGAAGAATTTTGTTGAGGAAACAAAAAGAGTTATTAAAAGAGCAATACTGAAGCAAACTTTGTAGTTGCAGATTTATATTAACTGCTTGAAACATAGCTACGAGGTGTATGAGAAAAGTGATGGGATTGGTAACACTGCGAGCAATCAGGCAGCGCTGTGTCTACCAGTCTATGATAGACCAGTTTGTTCATCCCGTCCACATACTCACTCCGAGTTTCAACTCCGTTCAGCCAACACATTACTTTGACAGCTCCATCAGTGAAGTTGTGTTTTTGATGTGTGTTACGAAAATGTAGCATCGGAATTAGAGCAACTTTGTGCGATCAAGTTTTTTTGTTAAACTTATAACTTAACTTACCATTCACAACACTACTTTTGTGTGGAATAAAATAAATTGCTCATTTATTCTAATTACATAATATTAATATTTGAACATGTGGTATCAGTACTGTAACATTATAAATCAAAGCTACATTTCCGCGACCTAAACGGCTCAACCGATCTTAGTAAAATTTGACAAGGAAATACTATGAATCGTTAGTTAGAACATATCTATAGTAAGAAATAATATATTTTGTCACGAAATTTTGAAAATTAGCCGAACGATAATAGACAGACGGATAGAGTGTTATATCGGTTGCACAGGCCTTGACTCTCTCGTAGTCGGTTTGTATTGTAAGAGACCATTTGTTGGCTACCGTAAGAAAACGTGAGTGCCAAAAAAGGGAGGGGGAATTATTAAAATCTAAAAT
>CM061918.1:6800771-7108973 GCA_031002005.1 Vandiemenella viatica | reverse complement strand
TGGTGGTGTAACGGTTAGCGTTCTGGCGTCGCATTCGGGAGGACGGCGGTTCCAATCCCCTTCCGGCATCCAGATTTGGGTTTTCCATGGTTTCCCAAATCACTCCAGGCAAATGCGGGTATGCCTTCCTTCAAAAGGCCATGGTCGAATTCCTTCCCATTCCTTGCCCCCATCCTTTCCCGTCTCTAAAGACCTCGCTGTTAGAGAGACGTAAAGCAGTTAAAAAAAAAGGGGAAAAAGGGTGACATCTAGATCCACACAGGAAGCGCTGATAAAATAGGCTCTTTTCTAATGACACATCTTATCTCCATCGTTAATGGCAGCGGTGGTTCGTTTTTTTAATATAACCTTAATTTCGAACAACACAATGACGCTTTAGTGTTGAGTTTAATAATGTACAGTCCCGGTAAATACATGGGACTCCCTATGCCTTGGAGGCTAACCAATATTTACGCGTACGTGACCAAATAGTTTGGGCACGGAATTAACTAAGTAGGAACCACTTAACCGATATAAGTAACTTAGTTTCCCGTTTACATAATATAAGATCATTGTAACAAAGTTCATCGTGAACAAAACTATGGGTGCTGTAACGACTACAGATTGCGCAAAAGAGGTAGATTTCGAGCGAATTTCTGACCGAACGGACTAAGTGAGCTAAGCTGACTTATTCACTTGTTTGATTTTGTTGACGTCGTTGACTGCTTTTACCAATTACACACAGATTTTTTTCCTTTTTTAACTTACGTCGTTCACACAGTAGCTTCTTCAAGTTTGTCTGAGTTATATGTACAACTAAACACCATGGCTAATTTGGCAACAACAAAAAATGCAAGATGAGTGTAATAGAAAATTGTATTCTTGTCGGACTGAGGAATATGGCATGATTAATAAGGTGATGACGCGGTGTGTGCTTTATGTTCTGGAACAGTGATAGTAGAACATCATCTATAAAATGGCACTACGAAACAAATCACAAATCTCTAGGTCAAAAAAGTCAACCAGAATTATATTAAAGACTCGCTTCAAATCGTTTGTCAGATCACTCCACTTCATCTTGCATGCTGCTAAAAGTAAAAAAGCATGAAACTTTTATAAGTTAATTTGCAATAAGAGAAGTTCCACTAGTTTAATCCACATATATAAACACAAATCTGTTGCTCTTATTATTGCTTAATATATATATATATATATATATATATATATATATATAAAATGTATATTTCTAGTTGCACACGTAAAGTTTCAAGGTGATAGTATTTAGTTTCATTTCTTTTCCCATTAATCATTACGTCACGATTGTTTTATGGCTCGTCATGACTCCATTCAACATCACTTTAGAAAAAAAGTGGCACGTAGATCAACAAAGTTCGCCATCCCTGCCCTATGCAGTAAATACATTTCCTCAACTCCCTAGAAAATTAAAACAAAGCATTTTAAATCCTCGGATATGGGCTGTAGATTGTACGAAACTCAAGAAAATCAATCCAATATTTGTACATGGGAATCACGTTCAGCGAAATACAAGATATTTAACCATTGTTTAATTTATGCTCTGTAAATTTTCAAAAATATGTTTTTAAATATGTGTTCAGTGTGCAGACTTTTCCCGTTCAAATAATTATTATCAGTACTAATAAAAGACCAGCTCGTTCATCTTGCGTCTCGCTATGACGTCACTCAGCCAGCCTTCGTGGGCAGATTAACACGGGTTAGGAAGTGAGTTTGACTAATTACGCTACAATAGTGGTTTAATGTATTTCGTATTGCCAATCAACCATAAACTAAAATAGTATCTCACATACACTAGTGTCCAAAATTAAAGCAACAAACCACTATTTCTCCATCCTGTGTCTAATTCACTATATAATCATACAAACTGTCAACAAATGTCTGTACAATCATGTTCTGCATCGTAAAACCATGCCAACGATGACGTCAAGGCACCTATGAAACAGACTTGTGTTTGCTGGGTAGTTCCACATCCACAATCGCTGTGTACATACTCACAGACAGTGCAGTATGGTATAGAGAAGACGCCTACCAGACTCTCTGCATTGGAGAGGCATAGGAAGTATAGAAGCCAGGCAGGACAGTCTCAAACTGATGTGGCCCGATGGCTTAGTGTGAATCGTTCTGTTGTTTCTCGGATGTGGAGACAGTTTATAGAGACCGAAACTGTATCCCAAAGACCAGGGCAGGGCCAACACGTGTGGTATCATTGGCTGTGTGGGCACGACGGTACCGCATATGTACGACAACTGGTATCTGACCTCGCAGCATCCACTGGAACAGTTGTATCGAGGCAAGCAGTCAGTGTCCAGAAGACTTCGGCAGAGTGGCCATCACTGTCGGAGACCTACTGTATAAGTGCCGCTGACGCGTCTTCACAGCAGGGAACGTCTATGGTACAGTGGATTCGTCAACATGTCAACTGGACGGTCAACGGTGGGCCAGTGTTTTTTTCACAAATGAGTCCCAATTGGATCTGGGGAGTGATTATCGACAGTTTCGCATCTGAAGGGACCCAAAAATTGGGGAAAGAGACCGATATCAAGGAGGATCGTTAATTGTGTACGCAGGGAGGATGGGCGTTATTACTAATCAACATGAGTCTGAAGACATCCTCTCAGTATGTCCCGACGTTGTCAGGACTGTATTGTTGGCGGAGGTGATCACACCACATACTGAGCACATCAATCAGTTGTCGGAATGTGTGTGCAAATCCGTTAGGTTGGAAAAAACGAAGTTTATGTTTGTCTACCGTTATGCATTTTGCAGTTGTTTACATTCTGTATTCTTTACATTATTTGTACTTAACTATCACTTGTTTATACTGTTTTGTGGCAAAATAAACGGAACCTTGAAAAATGTTCGTTTGTTGCTTTAATTTTGGACACCAGTGAAAATCCACATATCAATTATTATTTGATTTTCTTTATTTATATGCGCTTGATGCAGATGTTTCCGCTATATGCCCTGCCGTGTCCGGAGATTTAGTTGTTATATCAAGCAAAGATATTTGTACAACATGACTAAAAAAACCGAGGACTTGAGTGTTAGTAGTAACAACAGTAGTAGTAACATAAAAATACATCAGGAATGCAGCGGAAACTGCGAAATTCCCTGCGCCTTTCTGATTTGTTCGGCTGTGTCTTCAGCTACTCACTACGTGACTACACATGAACACGTTTTCTGCAGATTCTATTATCCCTCTGTTGAGCGGATGTTTTCATATTACTTAGAGGGAATATTTTGCAGAGCGGAGGGAGGGAGAAGCCTCATATAGACGCGTTTACGAGGTGCATAACTTGCTGAAAATTTCATTTAGACTCGTAGCAGGCAGGTTTCCTTCAAGAAATACCGCCGCCCTGCATTCGGGGGTCAGAATTCATAACGCGGCCCAGAGGAACATTGCGGGAGAAGTAATTGGAATTGTTTTCATCTCCTCTTTTCCACCTACTACTGTGAAAACGTTTCACTATCCGCGTCCATAAATCAAACGGTCAGTCCATTAATTTTTTTGCTGTCATCAGTCTTTCAAATGGTTTGATGCAATCCTCCATACCTTCCTATCCTGTACTAACCTCTTGATCTTTACATACCTCTTACATCTCTGTCTTCTTCTACAGTTCTTACCTTCAACTGTTCCCGCCACTAAACAAATTAACCAATCCAGTATGTCTCGAAATATGACCTAAGCCTGTCTCTTCTTTCTGTAAGCTTCTTACAAAAACTTCTTTCCTCACCCATCTTTTCCAAAATTCGTTCATTTCGTAGTTTGTCTGTCCACTTACTTTTCAGCATTCTTCTGTAGCACCACATTTTAAATGCTTCAATTTTCTTTCTTTCTGGTGTTCCTAAAGTCCATGCTTTGCTACCATAAAGTGCTGTGCTCCACACGTAGAGTTTTAAAAACTTCTTTCTAACTCCTAGATCAATATCTGAAAATAAAAGATTTTTCTTTTTCATGAAGACTCTTTTTGCTAGTGTTATTCTGCTTTTAAAATCATTCATGCTTCAGCCATCGGTTTTAATTTTGCTTACCAAGTAGCAGAATTCTTCTTCTCTTGCATCTGATCCTATTTTTATATTTAATCTACTAGTGTTGGTAATATTTCCGCTACATTTCATCACCTTTGTCTCGCTTACCTTTCCTTACCTTAAAAAGTTTCAGTTGATATTAAGTTTATCCGAAGGTACAATTCCGAAACACTAAATTCCATTCAATCTTATTATAATAATCCATCGACGACAATATAGAGAAATAATTATTCTAATCATCATTACTCTTGCATGAATTTTTGTAATATAGATTGGTAACATTAGTGGTAAGATCTACACGAATACTATATGACTCACGAAATTGTGGCTGGCACAGGGTAACTTTACAATTAAATTAATCTGTATTCTGTCAAATCACGTCACCTGTGGCAAAGAGGGAGCAAATTTCATCTAACTATTTGTAAATCAACCTATTTCCGTGATTTTAGCTGTAGTGGAGACGTGGGGGTTCCCCATCTGATTGCCGGGCACGCGTTTCCTCTGTGTTCCGATGCAGTGACGGTGAGCCGCGAAGCAGTTGTCGCGTGGGAGGTGAGGTCTGTTTAGCCTTGGTGCCACAGCAGGTGTCAAGGGATTAACCCTCTCCCTTCTCCACAACTCGTGCTAAAGACTCGGCTACATTGTTGTTTACACATGCGACAACAACAAACAGCAAGCAAGAGATGGAACATTACTATGGTGGGATAACACTATCTGGATGTATATAAAAATTGTTCTCGGGTGACTAGCTGAGTTAAAGCTGAGTTATAATTACACTTTCAACTACACAATATTTCGGCGATCTGATTCGCTGTCGCCATCTTCTGGTGAAGTGCGGTCGAGAACATACGAAGTTGTTGAGCCAGCCCAGACTCCTGCTGCTACGCTGTGATTGGTTGACTCTGACCTCTGACGAGAAGATGGTGAACGCTCAACTCACCGGCCATGCCTAAGCGTCAAACCTCTCCATTTCCGCAGTGCATCGCTGTGATCGGAGCAACTTCACATCTTCCCAAGGGAGATACCGGGAGGGACCATAAAAACATCGCACCAGAAGACAACCCTCTCAAGGTCTGCAGACGCCGCCTGGCTAACGGCAATCCTTGCAAGTGGATACTCTCCATCGCTGTCTACCTGGAAGACTACAAATTCATCTGGATTATACCTACAGATAACCTCTCGACTTTTGAGAAAGTTATGACAGTACCTGAATACAGCTACTACGCCAAGAAGATTCTCCGACGTAACTGCGTCGCCGGAAGCGCTGGTTTTTCCGACCTTTATGGTCATTACGACTTCGAGAGATATACCGATCTTCTGAGGAAGAGCTTCAGAACCTTCGGCTTCGATCCGGCTGGAAACACCGCCCCATACCAAGAAATTTGCTCCAACCAGGTCGACACCACAGACGACACCCAACCCTCAAGATCCATCAAGGTCGACGCCATCTACAGCACCCAAGCTACCCTCACCGGAGATCAACACGACACCCGAAGCGATGGTGGTTGACAACAATTCTGAAGCAGAAGAAACCATCGAGGTTCAGCAGCATGAAGAAGGACCAGTCCTCCCGCTTACCGTCTACTATGAAGGCAACTACGCAGATCTGGCGACCGCCTTCTCCAGGGAGACAGACAATCATGTTCTCTGCTTCCCCGTTAAAAAGGGGCTGCGTTTCCTACCGCAGCATCCAACTCAACTCAGTCGTCTGACGGAATTCTTGGAATACCCCCGGCGGCCAACGAGACTGGTCGTCCGCGGGCTTCCAGCTGATGTGCCTGAGGACACAGTAGCCGCAGAGCTGAACTGCGGCGGCTTCGTCACCTCAGACGTATATCAGATGCGCGGCCAGGGCACTGAAGAACTTCTACCGTTGTACACGTTCCAGTCTGCGGAGCGTGTACCGCGGGAGAGGAGGACGATGACTCTCCTCGGATACAAGATCCGACTGGAAAATAAGAAGAGACCCCCGCTCGCCCTGGCTCAGTGCTTTCGCTGTCAGTGCCACGGACACCTGGCCCGCGACTACAGTGGGCAGGAGCGCTGCGTGAGGTGTGCGGGCAGTCATAACGTGGCAAGCTGCAACACCCCGCGAGACGGGATCACAGGATGCTGCAACTGCAACGGTAACCACCCAGTTTGCTGCAGCGGCTGTCCGGCAAAGAAAGACCTGCACGCCGACAAACCAGTCACAAAAACCGACAAGCCAGCCACGTTCACAGACACAGCGGTAACCCAATCGAAGCAGACCTGCAGCTACTAGAAACAATCGCACAGCGACGGCGGCGAAGCAGACACAGAACCGCGCCCTTTGGAGGGTGCTTCAGACTGCAATCAATCCGACTCTGACAGTCTCGGAGTCATTATGCATCTATTACAACAGCAAGAGATGCTATTGGCGCAAGCCGTAGCACATTATACCAAACCACCGGGAAAGACACACCCGACGATGACACACAGAATATGAAGACAACCAAAATGATCTGAAGGAGATGCGCTCCATTCGTAAGAACTTCCCTTAATTCTGGGGGCGATGTCACGTCACATGAGTTAGTGTCAGCTTCAGAAGATGGCGACAGTGAATCAGATCGCCGAAATATTGTGTAATTGTAAGTGTAATTACAACACAGCTTTAACTCGGCTAGTCACCCGAGAACAATTTTTGTATTCTCAACGCCGAGAAAAAACTGTGTTCTTATGTATTATCTAGATGCGTTGAAGAAAGTGCCGACTTTTATTACTTTGTACAGTTGACAACAAGCTCATTTCGTGCGTTAAAAATTTTCAAGAAGAACGCCTATTACGAAATTGGTCTTATGTCGGATGTAAAGAAAGCACTTTGCTCAGACCCACGAGGTATGGCAGTATCAGCAGTTCACGGCGACTAACATCACACTTGCCGTCAACGTCGTAGTTGTGCTATCATTCATTTAAAATGTATCATAGTTTACCTACCACTGGTTTCCATCTTGGTGAAGTCCTTTCTCAAGTGCTTCTAGTAAACATTATTCTCACAAAAACGGTCACCATCGCTTTCCTTCCAGTTTCTTGTTTCTTGGGTATATCATTAACACTTCATTAAGTCCAGTAAAAAAAATAAGAGAACTCATAATCATTTTGCAATAGCAACATGATCAACTTAATCCCATGGATGAAAAAACAGCTGAAGGGATAGCGGTTTGACTCGATTCAGGACGTTTAAGCAGCATCGACGAGGGCTCTCAACAGCGTCCCCAAATCTGACTTCCAGAAGGCGTACGGCCAATGGCAGCAGCGTAATTCTAAGTGTGTAGCTGCCCAAGGGAGCTATTTCGAGGAGTATTAAGGAATTATAAACATATTTTAAATATTTTTTTAAAAAAATCAGTCCTACTGCTTTTGGTATTGACCTTGTATATTTGTTTGTTTATGAATGTTTCTCAGGAAATAATAGTATTACTCGGTTTGTTTCATGAGAAACATTCATAATTAAACAACTTCGAAAAAAACTGCGTTCATTTACATATTTGTTTGTTTGAATTCCTACGTCAAAATTAAGCTGAACTCTTTTTTTCATGTTTGTAAGTAGTTCTTACATTATCCAACAGGGAGATTTCCGTTATCGCTGACATTGACTGTTAACGTAACGTACTAACCATTATTCTGTAAGTATCACAATTATATTTTTCACTTATTTATTTACATGTGTTTCAGTTTGGATATACAATAATGGACATACTTCATGTTTTCCGCGAACATTCTTGTCGGCAGTAGGTACATAATCACTTTGTGTTGAAATTTTCTGTCTCTTTAAAGTATAAAACCGCATTTACTTTATTATCAATATAAAAGAACAAAAGTCTCTTTTATCACTTATTCCACTTTTACCCCGGTCATAATCCACTTGAATTGCTAATGCACTACTCAATCTCTTCCTTGCTTTGAGGAAGTCTCCTCATTTGAACATACCACTTACAACTTACTTCCTACTTTACCTGTTTCGTATATTATTTATCTTCCTCTTCGCTTCGTTCCTTCAAGTGTTCCCTCAACTAACAAATCAACCAATCCAGCACGTATTAAAATCTGGCCCACTGTCTTCTTCTTTCTGTGAACCTCTTCCACCAACTTCTTTTCTCGTCCATCAGGTTCAATAAGATGTTTGTTATGTACTTCACTCTACAGCACCAGTTATCAAATTCTTCAATTTTGTTTCATCCAGGTGTCCTTTACCTACAGATTTCAGTTTCTATAAAGTGCCGGGCTCCATACGTACAGTTTAAGAATCTTCTTTCTATGTAATGCCAGTAGCAAGTGATGATGGATCTATTTTTTTTTGTTACACCCGGAGTAGCCGATCATATGTTTGAGGTTGCCCATTCCACACGTGACGCATATATAGATTACACTGTAGCAGTGGCAATTATTAATTAATGGTGTCCACTAATCTCACTGTGTGAGTTGAATATTAGAGGATTACTGTTTTCATATACGAATTCCGTAACAAATCTGCTACGATTACCGAAATATTGTTACAGATGAATATAAATCCTTTGTCAAACGCTGCGCGCTCCAATTTTCGTGTTAATCCTCCCGTGATAAGCCTTTACTTCCAGCTGCTATAACAAACAGATAGATCAATAGACGAGCTAGATTAAAAAGCGACACAGGCACTTTGGAGCAAATAATGTTTCATTAGAAAAGTCTTCTTTACATAATGGTTCACAACCTTCCTCATGAAAGACGTTAATCTCATTCAACCCCTCATTCGGCCATGTGTCTGTGATTGTGTCACGCCCCGTGAGATCACAATCAGAAACTAGTGATTTCACACTGCTTTGGTTGTCGCTATGCCAAATAAAATTCAGAGACCAATTACTGAAGTACAATCCACATCCAAAGTATCTAGGCTTGGTTCAGGACTGGTCACTCACATATGAGGAGCATATCCATAAAACAGCGGCAAAAGTAAAAATTCGAAATAACATCCTTCACAAACTTTCAGGAACGGGTTGGGGAGCACATGCCGCAGCTATCAGAACATCAGCTCTTGCTCTGGTATATTCAACTGCTGAATACTGCAGTCCAGTATGGCTAAATAGCACACAAAAAAGATCGACTTCCAGATAAATGACACAATGTGAACAATATCTGGAACCGTAAAATCTACAACTACAGACTGGCTGCCTGTACTCTCTAACATCGCCCCACCAAGTCTGTGAAGAAAAGCGACTTTAAAAAAGTAATGGCAGAAATTCTTAAGATTCATCAGGATTGCACACATAAAGCACCAAATACACTAAAATCTGGGTATTCAACATGGAAGTTTGGTCAAGAGCTGATCCAAAATAACTTCGACATAGGCGAAGCATGGTGCGCTGACTGGACCAATTCCAGCCCTGACAAACAGGCGCTAATACAAGACCCTACACGACAGCCTCCTGGATTCAACCTTCCTAGGAAAACCTGGACGGCACTGAGTGAGAACAGGCCACGGCAGATGCAACTACTGGAATGACAGATAACCCTTCTTGTGACTGCGGTAACTATGAGCAAACCATTCACCACATCGCCATGGAATGCCCTCTCAGGAGATTCAGTGGTACAATGAATCATATTCACAAAGCAACTACAGAAGCAATTGAATGGCTGCAATCGTTGGACATCAGTCTGTAGTAACCTCTATGTTCAGTTCTATGTAGTTACTGGGTTTTGTATTCTTCTGCCATACGAAATCTATACTATTATAAATCTGTAAGCAAGCTGCGTTTGTAGTGAGGCTTGATCTCTAATAACGCAAAAACTACCGCATCAATTTGCATGGTGTTTCCAAATTTTTAAAGCTAATGTTGCTGATCAACATCTGCAGAAGTAGCTAACGACTAATATGTACCATGGGAAGAAGAAAGTCAGTAAAAAACTTCAGAAATGTGAAACTGTAGACCACAGATAATTATACACATTCAGACGGTAACTCCTTTCATAAAAAGACCAGATAAAATTTAGGATTTCCTTTTTTTTTTTTTTTTTTTTTTTTTTTTTTTTTTTTTTTTTTTTTTTTTTTTTTTTTTACTTCTGCGATTCATTTTTCTGGACCGCAGTACTTCAAAATAAAAAGAATTACGAAAAAGTTGTATTACAAATATTGAAGACGTATTGTCTCTGGTAGACTGTTATACAGTTTGTCTCTGGAACAAAATTGCTACGTGAATTCTGTACAATACAGCCACAATAAGCCAATACTTAATAAGAAATTCAGTTTTTTCTCGAAGAGCGATGTCTGAAAAACAGCTATTATAAATATCAGCAAGTAATAAAACATACTTCTTTCATAATGACTTGTGGGGAATTGCACATATTTGGAAGTACTTTATTCGATTAATATGTCTCGTGGCTATAACGTGCAAATATAACTAGGCATCCGAAAATTCAGGTCCATGCGACTCAAATAATTACATAGAAAATACGGATATATTGAAAGAAACTCCAATAAAAAAAATTTCAGATCCTAATGCTACACCGCGTAAATTATGAAGCTAAAAGAATCGTCCCTTTGGCCTATAACAAAGCATATCAGCTGTCATCACTGTCCAGATTGCATTTCAATCGATTTACAACTTGCGATAATTTTGCCACTCAGAAATAATTGCTTGAGTTACATGCACATTAGTACATATACTGTACCGTGATCCATTTTGACATTTTTGAATTAATTATATCTGACTGAAATAATGACAATAATGATACGACGGTTTGAAACCAAGATTAACTCCAATTCAAGTAAATTTCTATTTTAAAGCAGGAATAATTGATGGTGTATCAACATAAAATAAAAACCAATATCCAAACAGCAAAAAATAAATAAATCAGAAAAAATTGAGATGCTGTGATTATTGGTAACGAATTTTTATTTCAAATATAACTAGGCATCCTAAAATTCTATTCTACACCGCGTAAATTTTAAAACTAAACCCGTTATGCCTGATGCTAAACAAAACGTGTCAATTGTCATCTGGTCCCGGCGGTTGTTTCGCCAGGTACTTACATGCGACTGAAATAATTCCACAGAAAATACGGCTATATTGAAAGAAACTTAAATTAAAAATGTTTCATATCCTAATGCTACACCGCGTAGATTATAAAGCTGCAGGCATCGTCTCTTAGGCCTATAACAAAGCATCATATCAGCTGTCAGGTTGCATTTCAAGCGATTCACAACTTGCGATAATGTTGCCACTCAGAAATAATTGTTTCAGTTACATGCACGTTACTACCGGTACATAAACTGTACCATGATCACATCTCGACATTTTTGGATTAATTATATCTGACTGAAATCAAGAGTAGCTACAATTCACGTAAATTTCTATTTTAAAGCAGGAATAATTGATGGTGTATCAACATAAAATAAAACCAATATCCAAACAACAAAAAATAAATAAATCAGAAAAATTGAGATGCTGTGATTATTGCTAACGAACTTTTATATTTCAGCACACTTCCAAGAGGACTAAGTCGTAGATTACTGCTATATTTACATAAATTTATGGCACCGCGGTTATGTTGCAATCCTCGGTATCCACATTTAAAAATAAACTTTTTTTAGTTAAGTATCATGGAAAGAATATTTTTCATTAAATCCACAGATACATCCTTAACAAAGCTTATACCTAGCTATATAATCCCAGGCAAAGTTTACACATAAAATCGCCAAAAAAATTACACATAATGATTATAATATCAGCTTTCTTAACGTTACAACTGTTATATATCCATTTAAATTTTCGGTACCACGGTTAACCGTGGAATCCTCCATATCATCATTTAAAATTTTTATGTTTTAGCTGAGTTAAATATTGCTTTCAGAAATAATATTCGGCTAAATGAGAGTGAAATAGACCGACAACATCGTCTGCAACGTCAAAGAGAACTAGATGAAATAGCTAGAGCAAATGAAAGTAACCTGCACCGAGAAAAGCGATTGACCTATAACCGGGTTCTACACGCTAAATCCATAGCTTCTGAAAGCACACAGAAGAAAGAACGTCGTTTGAACCGTGAAAGCCTTTCTAAACAATAAATGTTTATACTTCGCACAATAATTACAACCACGAATTACTACTGTTAATTTTTCAGGAACTTTTCTACTATTGAATCAATTACATCATGTTAAAATATGAATAAAACAACTCTCTGACATCAGTATGAAAACCGAACCTAACGTATTAACCGAAATTAAACGAAACTATTCAGAATACATTAACAGTTCATGCCTTTCCACGTTAATGTCTGATAAGAGAATAAAATCGGTAAATAATTTCTACACCTGCCAAGGCACGCGCGCGTGAAGCAGCGGGCAAATGCTAGTAAATAAATAAATCCCAAACGCAAGTGAAACAAAAAAACTTCGAAAAGTCACATGGTTGAGGATAATCGCGAG
The DNA here is from genome assembly GCA_031002005.1 of Vandiemenella viatica. Classification (NCBI taxonomy): domain Eukaryota; kingdom Metazoa; phylum Arthropoda; class Insecta; order Orthoptera; family Morabidae; genus Vandiemenella; species Vandiemenella viatica. The sequence goes on along the minus strand of CM061918.1, from coordinate 7,096,510 downwards.
GTGTTAGTGGTACTGACGGCCACCTCGTGGGCGCCGTGATGGTGCCACGGGGTGCGCGGCATGGTGTTGGTTGGGACTTGGCCCTCAGCGCGGGACAGCACGGCGCGGCGCGCTGATTCGTCCCTCACGGGGGGACGTTAAGCTTTGCGGCCTGTCGCTGTCCTCTCTCTTTACTTCCGAAACTACTGACGTGAAAATTCTATTCCAATATGCAGTCAAATGATGTAGCCGACAGAAAAGCACGGGAAAACTATAGAGAACATTCTGGAATGTCGCGATTCATTCGCCAACATATATATATATATACTTTTAAACTAATACCTATCATTCAGAAGTGAAATGAGTTCATCTAGTAATAAATATACCGTCAATTGCTTTCTAGCCAAACTGTATTTTTTAAAAAAATAGAAGTTTGTATATAATAACTTTTTTTAGCGAATTTATTGTAATATAGATTCTGGGTGCGGGAAGTTGCTCCTAACTGGTTATTGCTCACCGACAAATACACGTCGGTTATTTCTTCACAGTGGCGGATCCAGGATTTTCGTTTGGAGGGGGGAGGGGGAGGGGTATTGAGTGGATTTCGTTTTCGGGGTTGGCTTAAGTAGGGCAGGGGTGGGCTTTATAGTCATGCCGTCCTTAAACGATCAGTAGACATAAAAAAAAATGTTGTGGTAGACCTATACACTTTTGGGGGAGGGGGGTGGAGGGAGGCTTGAGACCCCTTGAGCACCCCTGTCCCCTATACTCCCCCTGCACCCCTCATGCCCCCCCCCCTGGATCCACCACTGTTTCTACACCTTCCTTTCTAACCACTACATCTAAGAGCTGTTCTACATGAAAAGCAGTTTCGGTACTAATATACTCATGCGGGTATAACTTCTTAGTTTGTCGCTCATATTTCTTTTATTTTTATCTTTTGATCTTTTGCTTCTTGCATTATGCCTCGTCTACGTCAAGGTCATTAGAGGCGAGGAAGGGCTGAGTGCAAGGAACGGGAAGGAATTCGACGACGACCTTTGGAGGAACCATCACGCATCCACCTGGAGTGATACCGGAAACCCCTAATTAGGATGGTCATACGAGGATTCGAACCAGCGTCCCACGCAATGCGATATCAAAACCCACATCAGGAGAATAGCTGAACTCGTATACAAGACAGTGGCAATTTTATTGTAAATACAGAGTGTAATTTGTAGCTGTAAAAGACAGTCATGTGAATGTGTACTCCGAAACCAACGGGTAAATTCCTAATTTATTATCTTTGTAATGATCAGTTGGTTGTAATAAAGGTACGTATAGAATCATGTGGGACAATCATCATTTAATGATAAAGTGAGACAGGATTTAGTGGCCTCCACTAATATTCAGTTGCAAACGTAGAGGAGGCAACGAAGGAAGTAAGAGAAATGTTAATGTGGTGGAAGTGAAGTGTCCGAGGAGAATCAAAGAGCACGTTGCGACATATTCGAGCGGCTCCTCAGCTTCCAAGAGTGGAGACAAGGAAATGACTTCGGGCATGATCTTTTTTTATTAAAATAACAATAATAATAAAAAAAATAAACCGATGCGTTCGCCTGCAGTGACTTAGAGACATCATGGAAACCGAAATCCCTACGGCCTGATAGGGATTCGAACTTCGGGTCCAAAAGTTAACCACTCACCCAGCATGCTCGATTACAAATCAAACATGTGAAATTTAGAACAAACGATAGCACTTGCAGTAGATTAAATATAAAAATAGGAGCAACGATATCTGTCTGTTATCGACGAACGTTAAATTGCAACTCACAGCCGAAAGAAGAACGTGGCGCAAAGAATAATATCACTGGCGATAAAAACTTCGCTGATGAAAAGAGGTTAAGAAGAACTTTTTATGGAGCAAAGCGCTATTTGTTAGTTAAGCGTAGCCTTTCAAATAGCAGCAAGGAGAAAATCTGAAGCAGTTGGAAATGTGGACACACAGAATGGTAATATAAACTAAGTTAACCGACAAAACAATGTTTTCTGAAAGCTATAGGTTAAGCGAGAAGTTCATGGAAAGGTTTCAGTTGAAAGACGATACTGGACGATAGGTCGCATTTTATGACTCGTTAGATTGGTAAATTTGTTGTTGGAAGGAAGGTACTGTAGAGGAAGCCAAATCCATTGAAAACATAGGCATTTTTTAGATGAAGGCATTAGTTTTAAGAGATAAAGATGGTGGATTGCATCAATCCAGTGGAGATACTCGAGGGAAGAACAAAAGAGTAATGACGCGTCTGGTAAACATGTAACATGGTTGTACGTCGCCAGCCTGCCGAGATCCTGACGGAGCCAGATTCGCTCGCCGATCCAGATTTCTCCAGGTTGCTCCAGGTTTAAGCAAGCGCGACCATACTCCTGTCCGTGCTGGTTGTGGTGTTCCGTAATCACCTACGCAAATACTGGACACTGCACACTGCACGCCTCAAATACTAGACAGCTCATTAACGAAATGTGTGATAATTATACAGAACACAGTTAACACGTTTATCAAACATATGGCGAAACTTCAGTTCGACCTCTAGTGTTGTGCTCGGAGGACAGGTGGAAACGCGGACAACTAAAAAAAAAAAATAAATCCTCGTCAGGTACCTTGCATTGGCAGCAAGGAGAACAAATAAATATTACATAAAAGATATAAAAAAAAATAATCGTTCAGAAACGACATACGTTCTTGCGCAATGATTGCACCAGTCCTGCAGTTTTCAGTTAACACCGTTGGAGAGGTATCGGTGAGAAGAAGCGTCAGACTTGCGGATGCCTCGCAGCCGTTCTCATTTTGGAGCGCGTATGGCGTGATTCCGAGCAACCTCGCGTCTCCAATTTCTTCGCTCGAGACGGCGCCAAATTAGATTGTTGCTGGCTTCCGGCGCCGAGGTGGCTGATTTGTTTTGGAACCCTGCCCTACCCGCCGCCATATTGCCCGACAGCAACAGGTCTAGTTCCATTTTCGTCCTCAGTTCGCCTCGCCACTCTACCTTTAATTAGTGATTACCATCCCAACTACCAGTTGGGAAACGAATATTTTGTCTTCCCTTACAGTGGTCCTTCCGTTCATTAATCTTCCAATGCAGCAAGCTTTTTAAGATTCACCCAACACCTAGCCCGTGCTAGACTCTTCCGAATGCTTCTGGGTTTGATTTACCCATTTTCATAACCAATATCTCTGCCTTTCTCGTTGTTTCATTATTTGTCAAAGTCGCAGTTCTGACGGCGTTTCAATACCCGCTGGATATTTGACATATCAAATAAGGTCCAAGCTCAAATACCACTTAATTACTCGCGTTAGCGCATTTAGTACGCACTGCTTATTTGTATTTAACTTTAATCATCGGTCGATTTAATTATCGGTAATAATAATTAATTTAAATTATTAATGTACGTATTGGTAGTATCGTTAATTCAAAATGGTACGTTTGAAAATGTTACAGATACGTATAGGAATAATTGAATTAACCCTTCTGAGAATGCCGTTACCTATCAGATATAATTATTTAAAAAACATTACATTATGTGTGCGCTCTCAGATACATTGATGAATTATTTCGTTCATTCTACCAGTGTACAATAATTGTTAAGAAAAAGGTACTCAGTCTCTTATTACTGAACATAAACAATTTATCGACATTGAAGCAAATTGGTTAAAACAACCGAATTCATAATAATACTGATTACTAATATCACGTGTCTGCACTAGAAGTACAATCACAGCTGCCTCCAAGGGGTGAAAACTCGCATTGCTGTATCGGAGGCAGCGCTCAGTGGAGGCAGGCGATTATTAGCTGGGAAAGTAGAGAAAGCGCTCAGGAAGAGACTTGGCAACTGTTTCGTGTGGAGTGTGTCTCTCTATGGGGCAGAGGGGTGGACACTGAGGCGAGAAGACGAAAAACGGATAGAAGCGTCTGAGATGTGGAGGAGAATGGAGAGGATAAGCTGGATGGCCAAATTAGTAATGTTGAAGTTGCTAAGAGGAGAAAACTACTCCAAGTCATAGCAGAAAGAATGAACAACTGGATGGGACGGAAGTGCTTGTTAAAAGACGTTTAGTAAGGACCTACTTGTAGAGGAGAGTGAAATAAAGAAGGTGGACAAAGGAAGCGGCAAATACATGGACATGTAGAGATAGGCAGAAGATGTGAGAGCATGGAGAATATCCATGCGCAAACCAGCAGAACACTACTGATGAAAAGTCATTGTGCTAGCGCGAACGGCACCAGACCATCATCCAATAAAGAAAGAGTAATGGAGAACATGTGCAGAAACCAGACCATCATCTGATATAGATGGAACATACAGCATGCCTCTATACCAATGGCCGCACACTCCTACTTTCTGCGTCATAATTTTTTGAACTCATAAATTACTTCAGTATACTTTCCCATCCACCTGCTTTTGTCCTTCGCGAATTTTAATTTTAAAATCTTTCTATGTTTTTGGTAAGCTCTCCACCAGTTCACCTCGTAATTCATTCCAATCCCTGACTCCCTTACCGAAGAAAAATAAAATTTTCTCGTTCCCTGGTACATAAAGTGCCAGCATGTGATCCCGGTGCTACTTCAATATCCAACCTAGCATCGTCGCCAATAACGCCGTGTACGCTACCATCACTCCTGTCATTCAATTACTTCCATCCCAGCTACTTTTATTAGTTGTAATGGAGAGTATTTTGAAACGGATAAGGTTGTTGTTTTTTTTTAATTGAAAATATATATCTTTTAAAAAATAATTTAAGTTATTTTTGGGTACTCCCTCGTACTTGGCTTAATTTCAGTCCGTTCCTTAAGTACAATGTGAGGTTCTAAATTATATGAATTAGTGTTTAAAGTCTCTATCACTTTATTTGAAACAAATAAAAGTGTTTAAATAATAACTCATTGTTTGCGTACAGCGTTTTTAATTTTCTGGGACGGTTGTCAGCCATGGAGCTAGTCAGTGTGCGGTTACGTTGGTAGTCCTGCAGAAGTTTTGCCGCGTGTAGGTGTGGTGCCACATTGTGAGGGAGTCATCCAACGTGCCTTTTTTAATTTCGGAAAGAAGTCTGAAGTTACAAATCTATTGTCATTCTCAATACAACAATGAAAATCATGTATTCAGCTTACGTGGCAATATAAAATATTTGGCGATTGAAAACATTGCTTGCTCGAACAATTTTACTGTCAATACTGCGGCTGGTATCAGGCTGGATGCGAATAAAATTCTGTAACGTTTTAAATCATTTGCACTCTTTTCATATGTATTCCACAGTCACCTTTTCAACTCGGCAAATAAGCGCAATGCTTTTATGTTCGTAAGCGACAATGAAATATTTTGCTCGGTATATTTATCCCCATTTATAACACACTCTCTGTATTACGGAAAACAGCAAACAGTTTAAAATAAAAGCTAATTTATTTTACATAAATGTATAATTAGGTAATTTTTGCTTGTTTATCTCCACGTGTACCATATTTTGGTTCACATGCAGGTAGATATGTGTGGCGTACTGTTAATATTGTCCTGTCTGTTTCTGTAATTTTCCAACTGTGCAGTGTTTAAATTGTTGTTGGATTTCAGTACAACGGGCACAATCGCAGGCGCTGGCCTTTGTGTCAGAACGAACTGCAGGCTGGGTTACCACGTGTGAACTTCACGAATTTGTTGCATTTGGTACGTGTACACTATTCTGTATCTAAATGTCATATTAACCATTTGCATTGTTTTTTTTAAATATATCCAGGACAATTTTGCTGTCAACAGACAGAAAATTATGGCTGTTGTTCTTTTATAATTAGGGACAAGGCTGACACCTAGATATTTGATTTAGTTAGCACTACTCACTCCGTTTCTATTTTTAGTGTCATCTCAAGCGAAATGTTAAGAACAGCAAAGAACCCAGCATTCTGAACAGACGACCGCTGTGTCTAACATGTTGCCACACAAATATCTTCGCCTTCTTCGAGTACTGATGTGAACTTCTGTTTCTCAATTACAATGTTTGATTTTTATTTTTTATATTTTTGCTCCTATGCGACATATACATCTACACACCAAACTCTGTGTTTTAAGATTTTTTATAAAGCTCTTGATGATACATTCTTTGAGTTCAATATCACCAATTTTTTACGTTTATAAAACTTAAGTTTAAATTTTTTTTTCAGTGTTTCTGGCAAGTTGTTCGTCATTTCCCATGGTTGATTATTCCAGTACCTGATACACTCACTTACAAGAGAAAATTTTCCCTCACCCTTATGCCTAAAATCATCTTGTGGTTTTGGTCACCTTCCCCATTCCATACCTGTACTGCTCCTAACTCGTCTACCAATATAGACCCAACATCGCGAAATATACGCCTTGTACACACGCAACCGTCTCGTCACACGTCTAGTTTCATACTATCACTCCCAACGCACCTCCTTTACGATATCAGTTGCTCATTATATTGTTCAGTGATTTCCACACCTAACTGACCTGTTTGTTTGTTTGTTTTTTTCACTCATTTTTAAAACATAGTACTCGTCCGACGAGTGATTTGTAATTCACTTCCCTCATTTCTCTGGCACATCCCCTCATCACTGTCTGCAGGAACGTATTCCCTCCGCGTGCTCTATATGCCGTGCTCTCATCAGTTTGATATCAAATGTTCCGCCGAGATATCAACATTTAGCATAAACAATTTCTTTGCCCCTACAAATAACCGTGTTTTAATATTTATTCAGGAGAATTGTGCAATTGACGGATTTCTGGAGATATAACGAAAAATTCGAGTCTGCTTGTACCATAGTGTTGTTTGCTATGTGACTGTGTAAGGTAAGTGTGTGGTGTCGTCGGCGTCAGTATCAATAAGGCTGTGGCGGGAGGGTGCTGGCTCAGCCACTGCGCTTGACCCCTTTGGCGGACACAATGGCCTATTGTTCGCCGCGGCGGGATAATCCCAGGCCAGTTAACCGCTGTGAGCTGAATCGCCAGCCAGACCACGCCGGCTGGCTTCACCAACACCCGGTATTCACTCATCGGCTAACATTAACAACATCCAGACAGCGGTCCAGTAACCCCGTAACGACTTAGGACCTGCGACATTCGAATCTTCCTAACTTCCATCACATTAAAGACGACAATCTCGTTATAATACCGACGTAACCACACGAGACCATTGTATTAAATGGTTTCGTGTCATTTGGGGAATCTTGCAGTCAAAACTGCGGTTTCACGAAGGAAGTAACGGAACTGCTCTGGTGGGTGATTGAATATCGGGACGGGGATGAGGAAGCTAATTACGGAATCACAGGGAGGTAAATTACAGTAGAGACCGAGCGTGGTGGGTGAGCGGTTAACGCTCTGGCCTCGCATTCGGGAGGACGCGGGTGCGAATCCCCGTCCGGGCATCCAGATTTGGGTTTTCCATGGTTTCCCCAAATCAATCCAGGCGAATGCCGAGTTGCTTCCTTCAAAAGGCCATGGCCTAATTCCTTCCGGTTCCTTGTCCCCAGTCCCATCCCGCCTTTAATAACCTCGACATGGACGAGACATGAGCCATAAGTAAAAAAAGAAGAAGAAATACAGTGGAATGCAATCAGAGGCTGATGTGATGAATGTGAGGGGGAGCTATTGGTACATATGACGTGGGTGGAGAGAGAGAATGGGTGTGAGCGCAATTAAAAGCAGTGAGTGCCAGGCAAGAGACGAACCCAGCTGCAGTTGTGCGGGATGACTGAACTCAGGCGAGACAGGATTAAAGGGGAGTTACATTGTGGAAATACGGATTTCTGCCACAAAGATAGGGTAGGGTATTTTGTTTCCATGAATACTTGCTGTTTAGTTTCGGCTAACATTGCGTTAATTGGAACGATATAGGGTACGACGTAACATCGTAACCCGTTCCTAGTCTCTGGAAAATCTGACTGTAGCAGCTGTCTGATTGGTTTTTGCTATTCTCATACTTCAGTCTTGCTGGGCGAGGGCTTGACACTGGCAGCGATCATTTCCAAACACCGTATGATGGCTCATAGGGACAGTTGACAGCTTCATTAATGAGTCGGTGCGCCCCTGACATTCTGCTGCTTACAAGGTTCTGTTTATGCCAAGTTGTGGCCCTAAGGATTTAAAAAAATAGCAGTTAACTTTAGTCTCAGCTTCTATGGGAATGCTTGTCACAGACAAAGCAGACTGGTATCAAATATAATTACAGGTCGGTGTTCAAAGAAAGGAACCAAGATTTGGTTGCTGAAATAACCAAAGTAGCTGATAATGTAAAGAGAGACTGGGAGTGTACGAGGCGCAACTTGCTGATGAGGTCTGCGTGGCTTAAAGAATTAAAGGTGGACCACGGAACCGGAGGGATATCTGGCCCTTGATTTCGAGTATAAGGGGGAGTGGGAGGTTGAGGTAAGGGATCTCGGCAGCGAGAGAGGAGTAACGTTTTAAGAAAAGTTATCCTAATTCGCAGTAGGCAGGTAGAGAAACGGCCAACCAGGGTTAAACTCTAACGCAATTAATAAATAATAACGCCATTAAACTTCTCCTGTGATAATCTGCCTTATTCTCAGTGTTAACATGTATTGGGATATTTTGAAACTACAGATGCTCTGTCCTCAGCGATTTCTGATCTTAGTAACGTGAAAATCGAAATCCTAATGTCTGCTGTTCATCAGTGGGCGGAAACCTCACTGAACTTTTGCCCACTCAGTGAAGTCGTTTATAACAACGTTGTACGAGCTGACATTTGATCGTCTATAAGTGTACCTTTACTGCCATTCTGAAATCTACTTCATTTTTACAAGTAACTAATAGATCACTTCTCACAAAAGAAATATTGAACCTTCATTTTCTTGTTTCTCCAAAAGTAATCTTTGTTCTTTTGTGTCCTTAAACTTTTCCTGAGTGTTTTCCTTTGCTCTAACACCCTTCTTCCTTTTGCTCTCTTTTGTTCTGATCCTTTTAGTGCCTCCAATTTAATTGCTGCTGCACATTGCCTGTTGTATTAGGTCTGCTTGAATTCATAAACCATTTCCATCTTCCTCATTTAATTTGCTTGTTGTACTGTCCTATCCACTGCTAGAACCCTAAATATTTAAGTCTATCAACCGCCATATCTTTCCCTCAATAATTTTTCTCTGTAGTATTTATGTCCAATGAATCTACCTTTTTCGTATGAGATATTTAATGCAGGTTAACTTCAACATTTTTGGATCGAGCATGGTGGGTGAGTGGTTAACGCTCTGCCCTCACATTCAGGAGAACGCTGGTTCGAATCCCCGTCCGGGCATCCAGATTTGGGTTTTCCAATGGTTTCCCCAAATCACTCCAGGCAAGTGCTGGGATGCTTCCTTCAGAAGGCATGGCCGAATCCCTTCCCGTTCCTTGTCCCCAGTTTCATCCCATCTCTAATGACCTCGACGTCGACGAGGCGTAAAGCCATAAGTAAAAAAAAATTGGTGAGTTATTGCCAATATTTTAGAAGCTGTTTGGTTTTCAAAAATCGTTATTAAATTGTCGTCAAAAGTGAAACAATTTACAAGTTTATTATTTATTGTGATTTTGTTTGCGTTGCATAGCGTTAAGTAAAATGATTTTCAAATTAGGCTTTTCATCGTCTAGACAACATTCTACTAATTTAAGATATGAACGATTAAATTATTCTCCGCTTTCCCCAACGAAACTCCTATCACACCTGGTTACAAAAGCTGTTTTCAGTTTGAATCTCAAAGATTAATTCTGTTTTTCGAGATTACTGATAAACAGGAAACTAACTTAAATACAGCTGCACCTGTATGTCTGTAGCCAAATTCTTATGTGTGATCAGCTTTCTAACTCAGCAAAACATAAACAAACCAAATGACTTGAACCGAAATTATCGACAACACTGCACGTGTTTCAGTACTCGATTCTTCACAAATTAATTTACAATCGTAATTACCACAATCGACTTTCCGTTGCTGTTGGCTGCTCAAAACATTCACTCACAAGTACAGTAACCGCTTTAAGTTGATTACATTTTTCGGTGGCAAACCTGTCATCGTGTCCAAACCTTGCAGACTGAAAATAGTCGCCATTCATTTGAAAAGCTAAAAAAATCTGTGTTTAAGATGTTACTAAAATCATAAAATATTTTTTTTCACGTTCGGTAGTAATATTAGTTTGACTTTAACATTAGTTTTTTACTTGTGTACAAACGATGTTCTTGAACCGTTATATACATCACCAAATGTATCTTCAAAACTACTCACACACATAGACCAATTTGACCAATTTCATTAGTTTCAGTTTCATTATTCACGCGACAATTTTGACTAGCCACTGGAATTTTTTTTTTTTTTTTTTTTTTTTTTTTTTTTTCATGTTCTGCGCTAGTGTCCAAATTTATGCAACGCTACTTCGACATTCGTTTGATCGTCTGCAGCTTGTTAGGTATCTAGAGATTCACATTCAGATTTGTTTATTTTTCTTTAAAAGCTCAGACTCCAAAGATACTAGGTGCTAACGTAAACACATGCTCCAGCGATTATAACAAACCTGAATACAACTCTTTGAATACTAAGAACTGAAAACTCGTCTCTGCCGGTCGCTTATATAAGCTTCACAGATAATTCTAGAATAATTCAAACACTTCCGACCGACGTTTCTGGAATTCTAACAATACTTAAACAATTAAAATCACATTAAAATAATTATAATTAATACAAAATCATTCACAATCATTATTAAATGTTCAGAAATGACAATTAATGATATTTACACACAAATTTATCCACATAAATCAGATCAAACTGTCGCAACATCCCAGCTCACCTCAGTACTTGGAATTACAAACTTTTAACCAATATTTCTTGCATGGTAATGTCCTTGAACATATTAAATAGTATTTACATAGTTTCTTTCCATAAAGCACTGTCCAATTACACAAATTCATAATTAATTGTAAGAAAAATATAACAAAACCATATTCACTCTACTCCCAGCTTGCTACAAATAATTCATGAAATAAAATTTCCTTTGAGGTCTGAGGTTGAGGGTCGTTATAAGCTGCTTCTTCCAGCCTTTACAGTCATTTCTAATTTTTATCATCTACCTCGTCGTTTAATTTCGATCCAAATACTGCTCGTTTTTCATAAGACCTTCGAAAATTATCACTAAAACTTGTTATCTTTACGGCTCCCTGACGGCGTTGGAGCTGTGACAGAGTAGTGAGCAAGGAGCGGCAGCGAATTCAGCCATATCCTTTTGAAGGAGCGGTGTCAACATGCCCGTGGTGTGATTTGAGGCAACAATGTGTAATGTGGATGACAGGACGGGGATTTGAACCAGCGTCCTGCAGAGAGCCGCGCTCGGTAAAGCCTGCTGTCACCATCCTGTTTTAATCCATGAAATACGTCACTCAAATTATAAAAGCTGCTGGCATTATCCTGTCTCAAAAAATTTACAGTCGAAACTAAGAAAGTTTGTCACTAACTTTTGCTACACAAATTTCAATAAAGGCTCGCAAATTTCGGTAACTGATAACTGCACTTTCAGCATTACTTAATTAATGAGAAAAATAATTGACGGAGAATGATAAAACAAATCAACACTATAATATCATTATTTTTCTTATGTCTTTACGCCTCGTCGACGTCGAGGTCATTAGAGGCAGGATGGGACTGGGAACAAGGAACGGGCCATGTAGTGATTTGGGGAAACAATGTAAAACCCAAATCTGGATGCCCGGACGGGGATTCGAACCGCCGTCCTCCCGAATACGAGGCCAGAGCGTTAACCGTTACACCACCACTCTCGCATATGACTGTCACAAGATCTTGAAGTTCGCGCTGTCAATGCTATTAACATAATATTTTCTAGAATTGTCTGAGGATAATTTTCACGACATTTACCCTTGAAACTTAACTCTCTTAAAATGATCCCGCGTCGTATAGCTACGCAGAACAGAGCGAACGACCTTCCATCTGCCCTGTTGATGACTTCAGTTTAATCTGTTCCAGCAGGTGGCCTTGTGTACTAGTCGTGCTGAAGTCGCAGGGTTTAGCTAACCCCAGATGTTCATTTGCACGACCGCGTCGTCACCAAGTTGTCAGTACACTTCTACGCTCAGCATGGCGTTACACTGTGAAAGATCTTTGTCAAAGATATTTTATAAAAGATTTTATCATATTTATTTTATAAAAGATATTTTATGATATTCTGTCAGTCCCACTGCATTACATGAAAACACGGCTTAGTATGGTAGTTAGTATAACTTGTTAATGTCCTTCAGTCAAATTCCCGGTATCTAAATCTGATTGACAGACACTGTTTGTCGCACTCATTCAAAACAGTTGCACAAAATATACGAACCAGTCGTAGTTAATTACAACACGTGAAATATTTCGTTTATCTTACAGAAACCTAATTAATTGAAAGGAGTGAAGTGGAGGGAAAACTAATTACAGCTGCTATATTTCGATAAGCACAAATATTTCTCTTTCTTTATGTTTTTTACTTCATGTATTACATCTGAACACTAATTGGTACAACACATTCAATATACCATATTTAATTGTTACGTTTGAAGGAATTTGGCTAAAAAATTTTTTGGCTTAGGGAACTACGCCTAAGTTCGTTGGATCGTTCCCTGGTTACACTTATTAAGTCAGCAAACGACCTCTGGCACCTGCAGAGCCATCTTGGTCAGAGGTTAACTACGAACACCGCGAGACATACACACTGTGTGTACGAACACACCTTTGAAATGAATTAACGAGGGTACAGAGATGATCATTGATGTGATTAGCAGCTAATCACCGTCCGCTGGAGTGATGATGATGATGGCAGCTTGATCGTTGCTGTGGGTTGGGTAGTTGGGCTGGCGGCTTGTAGAGGCTCCCAGATCACTCGGATCGCCGCCCCATTAAAGTCGCGTTCTCACGACGTCTTGTAACGAAGGCGAGACGGGACGGGACCTCACTAGGCGAAGTGTAGGGACGAGCGCGCGCCGCAGGTTAGCCCTCGCTTACTTCGCCGCCACCTCCCCACCACGTTGCCTAGCGTCGTTTGGCACAGAGCACTTCGGTGCTGCAAACCGATGGCAACAGCGCTCCGCTACGCACGCCTGTGATGTTTACCGACACGGAGTGGGTAGCTGCGTCTCGTCCCCGCTAGCAGAGGCGGCCCTGTTACCACTGCTTGTTAAGTATCCGTCCCATCCCGTCCCGACCCACCTTCGTTACAAGACGTCGTGGGACGCGGCTTAGTACTACCTGCAGGCACACTGTTAGTGGACGGCTGGGCTCACATCAGCTGCTCGCTACTGACGCAGGTCAGGGGGGCAGTACGGAGCTCTACCTCTGCGTCTACTCGGACCCAAACGGAGTCAAAGTTACTATTTATAATATTTTCCATCTCTTTGCATACTTCCCTCCATTGTAAAAGAACTGTCCATCATGTGCCAGCACCGATTTCTATAGAAATTTGGACGACAGGGGAAGAATTTGAATGTTTTGAACAGAAATACATTAAACGCTGCCTGTCTTCACTGACTGGGCTATTGTTTAAAAGACTGATGAGTCACTGCTGGCGTTCATTCGTGTCTCTATCTGAGAATTCTGCTCTACCATTGTGAAGTTTCTATATGAAAACAAGTTACTTATAGCAAACCAACACGGATTTCGGAAGAACAGATGGTGTAAAACGCAAATAGCCCTATTTTCGAATGACGTAACGAAAGTTATCGATGCAAGTTCACAAGTTGATGCAATTTTCTTGGATTTTCAGAAATCTTTTGACTCTTCACCGCACAACCGACTTTTAGCAAAGATTCGAGCATACGGTATGTCGGATCAGATTTGAGAATGGATGCGCGATTTTCTAACTGGTCGATCTCAATATATCGTTGTTGACGGGGAAGCCTCTTCTAAGCTAGATGTTACTTCGGTCGTTCCTGAAGCAAGCGTAATAGGGCCATTTCTTTTCCTAATGTTTATAAACGATCTCGGTGAAAACGTTAGTTGCAGGTTGCGATTGTTTGCTGATGATGCACTTGTCTATGGGGAAATAATGTGATTTGACATTGCTTAAAATTTCAGCGGGATCTGGATGTTATTTCGGAATGGTGCCATAAATATCAGCTTACACTTAACTGCAAAAAGTGCAAGGCAATGCAAATAAGTAACAAAAAGACTCCGCTTGTTCACGAGTATAATGTTAAGAATTCAGTTGTTGACACTGTGGATTCCCTGAAGTTTCTAGGCGTAATAGTAGAAAGCAACATGAAATGGGACTTGCACATAACTTCCGTCGTAGGCAAAGCTAACACTAGATTACGACTTATAGGTCGTATTTTGAGAAGTTGTAACGCTCATACAAAGGAAATGCGCCTGCATTTGGATTACTGTTATGGAGTTTGGGATCCGTAGAGAAAGTTAAAGAAAGTACAGAAGAGAGCCGCTCGAATCATGACTGCTAGTTATAGTCCTTACAAAAGTGCCGCAGAATTGATACGTTGATTGGGTCGGGATTATTTGGCAGACAAACGACTTTGTTTTCGTTTGAATTTATTGAAGACTATGCGAAATTCTTTAGTTTACGAGTGCAGTGAAATACTTGGTGTTTAACAACCTCTGCCACCCACAATATTTGTGAATTGCGGAGCATAGATGTAGGTGTAGAATAGCTCAAGGTGATGTAGTTATGTTCCTGATTGTTCGTTGGTTACGTGTAGAGCCTGGTTACGTATTTCCTTCCCGGATCGCATACGCGCCTACTCTTCCGAACTACAAGTCCCACTGTGTGTTGCATCAGCACTAACACTGCCGTATGCGACGAGTCCATTCGCAGCGCAAATCTGAGTCTTTTCTCCACAATGTTAGGAATTCCGTTCCACCACTTCTGCAAGCTGCTCGACTGCTCCGGGTGATGAAAATTCCATACACGCCGGAGTTCGAAGGCCAGAGATCATCAAAGTTTATCAGGTCTCTCCCGAAAAGATGGGTCGTTTACTAAATATTCTCACATTTTTTGGACAAATGTGAAATTCTTGGATTGTTCTTGAAGTTTACGTTATTTCCGAGGCCTGTAAGTTTTGATTTCCAATGTTGGTAAGATTTCCATGTAGATACTAACTGTTCTCTGATCCAGTACAGTACAATGAACAGTTTTTAACACCAGCGGGTCACGTTCACAGGCAATTTTCTTGAATATTACGTCAACTGGAGAGCGAGAGAGGCAAAACTAAACATGGTTAGTGAGATAACCGCACCACGAGCGTGGCGTATGGTTCAAATCTATAACTCAAATAATTTTTTTTTACTTATGGCTTTATGCCTCGTCGACATAGAGGTCATTAAAGGCGGGTTAGGATTAGGGTCAAGGAATGGCCATGGCCATGGCCTTTTGAAGGAAGCATCCCGGCATTCACCTCGAATTATTTGGGGAAACCTTGAAAAATCGGAAGCTGGATGCCCGGACGGGGATTCGAAATGGCATCATACCGAATGGGAGGCTACCCACCACGCTCGTTTTAGTAATTTTAACGTTGTGTAGATCATTCCTGAAAAAAATTGTAATCATATGATCGAAAAATGAGTATTTCTAATCATTTTCATCTAATATTCTCATTTGAGTTTGTTCATGTTGTGTCATACGCGTGAGCCGGTTGAAGTTAAGGTTGATTTTAAATATGAAAGACGGTAAAGAAGAGGCTATTAGGCGCGCTGAATAGGGAGTCTGATTTAAAATGGCAAAGCAGGAATCTGGATTTGCTCTCAGTGCGACAGCTGAGGTTCCACTTTGCCAACAAAGCTGTGACCCTGTGCTGTACTGAGCCAAATGTTATTACGTTTCGGGGCAAACATCCGGAATTGTCTCCCCCTGGCTTGAACCTGATCGCGAGTAGGCTGGAAAGTAATGGAACAAGACCCGTATTAATTCCGGTGGCGCGACCCGAAAACCGATGTGCAAATTAGAATCGGCGAAACTGCAAATTGGAAACGGCGGTAATTCGCATACACAGAGGGAGAGAATCGGGCTTTGATTTAGCCACCTGACAAAACTCGCTCGGCGGCCGCATATCTCGACGAACAAGCCGCGAGCCGACAGACTGCAGCCCAGTCCCAGTGCAAATCACACAACGCACCCGGCGCCGTATTCACAGGAAACCACTCGCCGGGTCTGAATTGGAACCGTAATTACAAAATAAATAAACGAACCTGTTTTAACCATACAACTGACAATTTTCCGTGTCGTGCGTGTTCCGAGAAAATTCTGCTTGCACTTTTCTGCTTTACAGCTTCGAAAACGAAGAAAGGGAGCAGGAAGGGTAGTGAGTGGTACAGCTTTACGAGTCTATGGCGGTCAGAAGTGAGATTCAAAATGAAACATTTATTTTAGGCCATTACGTTTGTCACAGATGTAACAGAATTAAAGAACTGCGAATGAATTGATGAGTGAGTTATGTGCGTTACAATGCGATCTCGGGAGACCACGTGGCTCAGGCAAAACGGTCGGCGTTCCATCCGCGACGAAGACGACTCCGCAGGCCCTTTCAGCCTGCTGCGCAGCGAGTACGGTGCAGGAACTCCGCGGGAAGCCTGCCTCGGTAGCGTAGGGTCCGCGGGCCGAAGGTCGCCGGTTCGAGTCCGGCAGAGGGCATGGACGTTAAGTGTAGTCCGTGAACATGTGGTGTCTATAACAGGTTTACCAGAATTTTTTCTCCAAATCCGGTGACGCTTCATAACTTTTTCTCCAAATCCGGGGACGCTTTCGGAATTTGTCCTAATTAGGCGTTGTACTTTTGTAAATTACATGATTAATGGTTGGCTTAACTTAAAAGCCACATATTGTTTATATTTTGTATTTAAAATGAGGATCACAGACAGCTATGTTGCACACAGCAATGAGACTTGATTTTCCAAAGATGTTGTGTCCTAGACACGTACATGGATAGAAGTGCGCTTCATATTTCTTGCTTTAAACGAATGCATTAGCAAATCAGGGCTTTTAAAGAATTCTCGCTTGATTATTATAAAAAAATCTGAGTAAAATAGTAAAAATCAAGGGACATTGCGGGGACGAAATGTGTCCGGGGACAGAGAGCAAACGAGGACATCTGGTAACCCTAGTCGATAACTACTAGAAAAACAATAGATACAATGGTGAAACTGCAAACACTGGATGAACTGAAATTACAATTGAGCTGGCTGTAGGTTAAGAAAAGCGAAATGCCGTTTTTATTTTTAAAAAATAAAAAAAAATAAAACAAACAAACTACTGCGTGGAAAGATAAAGGGTGGCCGGAACGTGGTGCTTACCCCGTTGTAACACTACAGCGGGAATTATGTGATTGGCTGCAAGTAAATGGCTCTGTCATTATTAATATGTAATCTGTAATGAATATAGATATGTTTCGGAATGTGTGATATCGCAGGAGTTTCAGTTGTACAGTAGCGGGGGAGGAGTTGCAATATGGCAGAAGTATGAGGGATTGTTGTGGAGAAGAGATACAGTGTAGGACAAGTGGCCGGACGTAAGGGTGAAAACATGCCGAGCAGCTCGCGCTGTAGGTCGCGCTGGCGGTCGCAGTAGATGTTTCATCCACGTGAATCAAAAGCATTGTTAGTAATGAGTCAGCGCACGCCGAGGCGGTCGCGGTCGCCGTCGCTGCTCGCCAATCAGCTGGAGGTCGATGCCAGAACAAAGTAATTTGTTTTCACCTCGCGGCCTAGCGCGCCGCTGGAGGTCTGCTTGGCTCTGATTGGCTGAGCTATGTCAAGGCCACGCGATCCAGCTTCTACAATTGATTACGCAGTTCGGCTCACGGCTTTCGTATTATACAGAGTGGCGTTGTTTAATTTTGTCTTGTTCTAAATATTATTTTATTTAATGGATCTCATTTAGTTTTACACAACTGAAGATATAAATTAACAGAGTACTGACATTGACAATGCTACATTCTGTTTTAAATAAATTACTGATTAAATAATAAGTACAGATTTTTATAAATTGTACAACTACGGAAAAGTGAATGTTTCAAGCAAGTCAGCGGCAGATAAATTCCAACAAATTTTATAATAATAATAATATTTAATTAAATTGCAATGGAGCGCATGCTCCGGTGGCAATTTTCCTACGCACCCAGCTTTCTTCCTTTCCCGCTCTCACCTACGTTTGCCCTAATAGAAATAATTATCTATTGTTGATGACTTGATTGACTATTCAGAAATTATTACACATCATATACCGACGAATATGGAACATCAGACAATTCAGTCCAACAATCATTATAAATTTAAAGAAAAAATCGTGTTAATTATTGTTTAAAATAAACTGTTGACTGAATTTGAAATGGAAAATTCTGATTTTTAAATAGAAATTCTGATTTTGGATTGATAAATTTTAGATTTGACTCGAAAATGTTTTGTTAAACGGTACATTACTTTATTTACAATAATTACCATTAATTTATAGTCACGACGAGTTTTCACTCAGCATGTATTGGATTGTTGTGGTAACTGTTATAGACATTTGACTTCAGTTTGTCCAGGATTTTACCGTTAAGTTTGTGGTGTGTTTCGTAGGCGGGCATGGAATTAGTCTGGATGATTTTTCAGATCCTGATTTAAATGGTGAAATTCACCAAGCGTTTGTCTACGTTCATTTATTTGCTGTTAACTGAATTTTCCGATACCAGCCGTAGAAAGTAGCCACCACTTTGTGGCTACTGACAGACCATCATCATCCTATCGTTATCACTTCCACAAATAATTGGAGATCAAATAAAGTAAATGATACTCCCATTAAACACAAAATATTAACGATTTACAACGTGTGGCACCTACAACGATTTTGAAAACACTGGTGAACACTAGCAGCAGTTCCTCGACGTCTAGCTTACCCTCCAGCGCGAGCTGCGCGTCTACCGCGACATCGACCTACAGCGCGACCGCCACCGCCACCTGCACGGCGACCTGCTCGCCACGTTTTCACCCTAAGAGTATATACGGGTCGCGTTTGCTTTAAGAAAACCACGAGTATAGAACAAATTATTACTAACAACAATCCTGTATTACCGCATAGTATGTAACGGAACATTCTAATGTAAACAGTGTGGAGAAAGAAGAGGTGTATATGGTGTGATAGTGGACAGAGCCACGTCAGGGAGAAATAACTTTCAAATAGTGACACGTTTGATCAGTAAAGCGTGGTACAGAACTATGCTTTAATAACTGTTTATGTGAACTTGAGTTTGAGTTCTGACTCACTTTAAATCACTTGTCTTACCGAACTTGTATCTTCGGGGAAGAGTCCGTAATATAAATTTTGTCTGGTGGCTTGCGTTGGCGAAGGAGTGTCGTGGTCAATGACACGTTTAAAATGAGCGATCAACTACACGTGTGGAATAGCCTCTCTTAGCGGTGTGCGGAAGTAGTCTCAGATGACCTATTTAACCTTCCCTTCAGTAGAAACCACTAGACTGGCGACCGGCTCAATGGAATCTGTTAAATGTAGGCAGCTACAACCATAACAAACTTCAATATCAAATTAGCCTCAAAACAATAAACATATCATCACACCGTCTAGTAGCAATGGTTGACAATCTGAATGAGGAGCTCTACCTCCACGAATTCTAATGAAGTTTTCCATGGTTTTCCCAGATCACTCCACGCGAATGCGGGGATGGTTCCTCACAATAGCCCATGGGCGCCTCCTGCCATATCCCTTATAACCCTTCCAAACCATAACCCTTTTCGGTAGGTGCAATGCACCCTCCACCACACACTTTTAGTGAATCGCGGAGTAATTATAATAATAATAATAACTAGCTTTTGCTCACCAAACAGATCTCTGATGATGGTACCGGTAGTGATGCGTAGTGATATTAACTAGTATCAGCGCGCTCGCTTGTCGCCGCCGCCTGCGCAGCCCTGCGGTAGACTCGCCCGCCACACACATCGCAACAGCTCAGACGACCTGTGGGCTGGTCGGTTGCTTGGCCCTCACCATTTGCAGTTTGTAAGAATACACAGCATCTTAGTTTTTTAAAGAGTTAGTAATTAATGTTTGTTTTATATTATTTCAATGGGAAGGGTTTATTGATATGCGAATCACTATTTGGTTTCTGATTAATGTAAACTGATTATATGTGTATGTTGTTAAAAGTGTTTTATATCGGGTTATTATTATTTCTTAAGTATTGTGTCAAAGAATTCCAAGCATCGTTATTACCAGTTGAACAAAGTACATGAAAATCTCTGGACAGTACAGAAAGAAGATCTTTGGGCAAGGAGAAGAGATGAAAGCAGTATGCAGAGAGGTACGCTTGGAAAATAACTGCGAGTTGTATCTGTACACAGAAGGATGCAATTATTAATGTAAATTAAAATAAAAAAGCCAAGTGGATGTTTTGATGGTTATTTTATTCTTTTGGTGGAATAAAAGAGAAGTATTGGCACCGTTTACTAACAAGAAGGTTAGTAAAAAGTGCAAAGATTATACGTGGCGTTCCGTGACAGACGAGATGCCATATAGTAAGTAAGTAGAAAAGAAGGAGTACAATATTATATGTGGCGTACCGGACAGAGACGAAGAGCAATAAAGAAAAGGACAATTATTATAAGTTGCTTCTGGCACACCTGCAGTGCTCACAATTCAGCCTTTTTATGGCTAAATTTAGCATATTTTCAACTGATTTGGCATTAAAAAAATTCCATTTAGCATATTTTTTTGCATTGTTTCGTGATAAGTCTACCATTTTCTTGCAGAGATAAAATTTTGGAATTGTTCATATATTTGTTAGAACAACCTATTACAATTAATTTTTACTATTTATTGTTAATTGAGTTGATTGTTTAATACAGTTTACAAGTGTAAAAGAGACATCTCCGTAAAGCGATTTAACAAAGAAGTTTTTTAACATACTTAAATAATTATGTTGTTTTAAAACATAAAACATGTATTGTTTATTCTTATTTTTAATTGAAATACGTGTTCATGTGTTGTTTCAGACAATTTTCAAGATAAAATTTACATATCTCGATATGTGCCTTACCGACGCAAGCTAAAAGTATTTTTCGCTATTGTCATTGCATGATATACAGACAAGTTTGATTTTTCTGACAGGATTAAATTCTGGTATAGTTTTTTTTCGGTAGTGTCAGAAAATGCTTAAGTTACCTTAATGTAGGGGATTTTTTGTAAAAGTTTTTTTGGTTTAGAATTACTCTGGTAAATTTTTATTTTGGTAGATTTAGAATTTGGTTGACTCGTTAATGGCAGTCTTGTAATTACTTGAGAGTAAAAGTGGTAGACATATTAAAGGTAGATCTTGCGTTTGTAGAGATGTTTATGATGGAGTTTTCATGTTGTAGAGATAACATTTGGTAGGATTGTGTATTGGTTTAGTTATTTTTTGGTAGGATTTGATCTTGATGTTAGTGTTGAATGGTAGTGATGTACTTTTGGTAGCCATGTTAATGTTCCCTTTAATTTTGTTGGCTTTTTTTTCAAAAATTTTTGCACATTTTTGTCATTTTGTAAACGTAGATATGTTATAATTTTTTTAGGGTTGGCAACACTGCACACCTTATTGCTGCCTCGATGGCTTTTAAGTTTTGTAGTATGAATAATAATTCTTCTTGTTGAAGCGACTGTACGAAATTAGGAAATTCTTGCACGTGCTTATAAGAATCGCTTGTTTTGTTAGTGGGCTCACTGCTCCAGCTTACCTGCTAGTAACGGGCAGAGCTGCCCAACGCATGGCCGCTCCACCTGCTGGCATAACTTGTATAATGCTTGATTATTAGCTATGTTAATTCTACTTTGTATTTCCGTTCTGCTAATATATACTGTAGGTGATAACTGCTTTCAAGTATTATTGTTTAGGTTTTGTTATGGTTTGTAATGAGCATTTGGAATATATATATATATATATATATATATATGCTGATAGTCATTTTCAGTGAATGTTGAATACTCAATGATTTTTCTTTTAGTACTATGCATGTTTGTCTCATACACTCTGCAGTTATTATTTGTCGTAATGAAATACATATAAATATGTGAAATATAGGCCTACACAATGACAAAAACGTTGGTAGCATTCACTAACTGTTGTCCGGTTGTTACAGCCATTCTATGAAGGAAGTTGTAGCACTGAAAACATCTTGAAATAGTCCATCATACTTCCTTAGAGGGCATTCCTTGATGATGTTCTCCACACACTGGGAACGAAGTCCGCAGTCACAGGCAGGAGAATTCTGAAGACCCCACTTAATGGAATAAGATTTAGCACATAGGTGAGCAGTAGAACCTGTTTAATTTGGTTTCTGTTCGACGATTTTGTGCTAGCATTTTACGAAATGAATGGAATCTTTGTGATTTATCTTTACTAGATTTTCGTGCGATTGAATTAATTACGTTGCACCAACCATTACTACCTTTCGTATATGATTTATTTGATTTCATCTTCGTGTACTATTTTCAGATTCGTGGGAGTGCTACTGGAGTGGTATTATGCATTGCATCGTTCAACTGCTCTATAACGTTTTTGTATTCTGACATGTTTGAGGATAACTGAGATAGTTTCTTCACCTCCCGAATGAGAAACGTCGCCCTTACGGAATCTCTCGTTTGTCTGTCTGTCTCCCCTTTAACGTAGACATTTATAACTACCATTTACTCCAGCTGCTAATACCACCGACACGATTATAACGTGGATTTTTAAAAACACATGGTGATGTAAATAACTACAGAAGATTCACAAAAGAGGAAAGTGTAAAATTATCTTCAAGGTAGCCAACCTACCGATTCTCCAACTAATAGAATTTAGTTTTTCTTTTACTCAACGAGTTTTTTGTGAAAAACCTTAAGTAATTTCGTCAACATTATAGGGAAACTGCAGCGATCTTCGTCGATTTTACTGATTATCTTTTTTAAATACTAATTTTTAAACAATTTGATACTTCGTCTGATAATTTCTTTTTCGGTAAAAAATATAATATGTAATAGGGCAACCTAATCAGTCGATACTATACAGTAAACTTTTGAGAGAGCTAAGTCAAAAAGACTGACTGCAATGTGCACTAGTGATCCCGAACCAGTAATTCGGAATTTTTGTCTGACTCGTGAAGCTTAATACAAAAACATCGTAGACTGCACAGGGTGGTAGTTTATGTCATCGTTTAGGATATGGGAGACATTCTGTCCCGGTTAGTTACATAGTTCCCGAGATACAATGTCCAACACGTAAATTTTGTCTGCTAGTCAAGCATATAAAAAAAAAAAACTAGTGGTCAATTGTCGACAAAACTGCACCCGGCGATAACGTATTTAACTTTTTATTTTTAAACTGCTTAAAGTCTCTTAACAGCGAGGTCTTTAGAGACGGGAAAGGATGGGGGGGGGGGGCAAGGAATTCGACCGTGGCCTTTTGAAGGAAGCATCCCGGCATTCACCTGAAGTGATTTGTTGAAACCATGGAAAATCCAAATCTAGATGCCCACACGGGGATTCGAAACGCCGTCCTCCCGAATGCGAGGCCAGAACGCTAACCGTTACACCACCACGCTAGGTGTATTTAACCATTTAATAATCGTAGTTCTTTTAATCACTATTAGCAAGATATTTTTTCCACTAAACAGATGGCAAAATATCAAATTATGGTATTTTAGTAATTGTGTATAATGAGCAAGGTAAAACGAACCATTTCAACGAAATTATACATAGTGAAAACTAATGGCAGGTTAGTGAGGGCCTATGTTATGTTTTGATACGTCATCGACACGTTGGAAAATAATAAAACAGTCCATTGGTGGACAGCGTGGAGGAGGAGGTGATGGGGGTTAAATGTTAGGAAGTGAACTATCGATATTTCGTATATAAACGTATTTATCGCCGGTGGTGATAATATTAATGGTCCTACATGTAACAAAAGAGTACGGAGTTATAAAGTGAACAATAAATAAATAAATTTGAAAGCAATTTGGAAGGAAGGTGTGCGGCAGTGATTGTCGGCTGGCGTCTGCGTCGTAGCCAGGCTGGGCGCGGGGCAGCGTGTGGCGAGCTACTTGGAGATGGTTGTATGCAGCCAGTTCACGGGATCTGCACACAAGCTCAAACAGCTTGTGAAATGTATGGGAAACTAGTGTCCATGTAACATCAGTGTCAATGAACGTTATTAATTAAACTCAATAATATTTCATTTCCAATTCATGTAAAAATGGCTTGCAAGTGTTGAAAAAGGAGAATTTGGGCCGGTCCTCTAAATACCACAGGAAACCTCACATCAGGATAAGCTCGCAAAGGACGAACTTGTCAGGATAAGCTGGCAATTGGAGAAACCTGCCAGGATAACAGGAAGCTCACAATTTCCACTGTATTTTAGTGATGTCATGTGTGGTTCCGTTGATATCTCTTCGTGAAGGGGTCTTTAATTTTTATTTTTATTCTGAAATTTTTAGTTATTACTTCTGTTGACTAGAATAAGTGCACATATGTTTCCTTTATAAGCTAAATGTTCTATAACTGAGTATCCATATGACTTGTTTATCTCCATAGGCATATTAGATCTGAACAATGAACAAAAACATTCAACACACTTATTCAGCCAGAGTCCGTCAGGCTCTTTTCAAGTTTTGAAGTATTTTCTTCTTCTCTGATTTTTGTTTGTTTGTTGCTGTTTTTTTTTTTGGCGAAGAAGCATAAAATTTGTTTGTGTTTTCTTATGAATCCGTTTTTGCAGTTAATAAAGCACACAAATGCAACTGAAATATGATTATAGTACACGGGTTCAGCATTTAGCATTTTGACTTCTGAAACCCAAAAATATGTAATCAGTAACACGGATACCAAGCAAACTACAGTGCCCTTCCGTGTCCTAACTATAAAAAGAAACGTTGATTCGAAATGTAAACACAAAACAAACACCCACAGAAATGACAATAGCCTTTATATCCAATCCCATACAAAGTCCCAAAAACTGTACTAAACCAACTGAACGAAACATTACAGTACAACAAGTAACGTATGTTTTAGAACTGAACGCAATTAAGAAACACAGCGTGAACAAAATCATTAGAAAAGACATAAGAAAAACCACACACAACAAAACCCAAATGTAGTTGTAAGTTATTTAGTTGCATGTATTTAGCTAGATGATACAGTTGCCATTTGTGCCACTGTCATTGCAGCATTTGAAGTTTTGCTCGTTTTACTAACTTACAATAATAATTAGAATTAGCGTCCTGATAATCAGTTACTTACCATTTACTCAACCACTGACAATATATTAGTTATGGATGCAAAACGCTTTTGGGAGATAAAATTTTGATAACGTTATTATATTTTATAATAAATATAAACTAATGGAAACAGATGCTAATTGAACCACATGGAGAAGCCGGCTGATTTGTATTTTCATATCTCTGCGCGACTCGTTTTTCCCTTTCGGCAGTCGTCCCTTCAGAAGGACGCTTCGCCTGTCGACTGTTTTCCGGGAACAACAATATACTTGAGAGCCTTCCGTGTTCACCCGTCACCTAGCCACGCAGGCTGCCAACCGAGAAAAAACAAAAAGAGACACACAATCTCGAGAAAATAGGTGCGCAGCGCTAAGCCGTGGTGTAATCCATTAAGCAGGGCCGCCACAACGCCGCCGCCAAACAAATATTATTTCTGAGCGGAAAGGTTGCAGCCCGCTTTTCTTCCCTCGGGTAGCTCCTTCCTTCCTATGGCAGTGCTGCCACCGTTGCCGCGTTATATACGCTGCACCACCCGACTGCGAAACGAAATTTCCTCGTTGTTGACGAGCTGTCCCTTTGCACCGCCGCCTCTAGGCGTCTCGTAATGTTCTCGTATTCTTTGTGGAGATGCATCGCGTGGAAGGACGCTGTATGGAGCACAGACAGCTCTATTATGCTGCCTGGCGTACCCTGAAAGTAACGCATAACTCAACATCACAAGCTGCATCCAAAACAAACCACCAACTGCGCGCAGGACGGAAGAGGGAGATTCCAGTCGCTCCTTTTTCCAGGGGTTTTCCTATCTCCAATATAATTTCCTAAGCTCAATCACTCACCTCGATAGCCTATCAAAACAATGCTCATTTGCTTTTTTGGTGCAAAGGGGTGCTACTCAAAGTTTATTCCTCCTCTTCAGACCGTCAATTAAACCTTTTTTTGGAAGCTATAAGAAGATAACGCAACAGTGTTCGTCAAAAAAGATCTGACTTGTGGCAGACAGGAGACTGGTTCTTCCACCACGACAATGCGCCTGCACACACAGCTGTCTCTGTTAGGCAGTTTTTGTCTAAAAACGGCATGATTCCACTGTCCCACGCACCTTACTCGCCTCACCTGGTTCCGTGCGACTTTTTCTTATTTCCACGCATGAAAGGGGCGTGAAATGACACCGATTTGACAACACTGAAGAGGTCGAGAAAAAAACGAGAGATGATCTGTCAGCCATTTCTAAAGATGATTAGAGGAAATGTTTCGAACAGTGGAAGCACCACTGGGACAAATATTTTAGTTGTAATGGAGAGTACTTTCAAGGTGATAAAGTTGTTTTGTAAAGATTTGAAAATATATGGCTGTTAAGAAATAATTCTATATTTCTGGGTACTCGCTCGTGGTGTGTTAACCGCATTCAGAATACGCGCTGCCTCACGTCTGAAGCTTAACTCTTCCTCTCTGTGTGAAGCCCGTAGCAGAAATGACGCTCATCGTAAATTAAGTGCCCGATAGTCATTTCCTCCGTGATAATTAGTGCACATCCGTGTTTGTCAGTTGTGCTGTGAACCGAACTCGTAAAGTGCCTTTAGACATTCCACTACAAATATTTTTGGTGTCCAAGAGCTCTCCATGAAAACGCCTTGTTCAAATGAGTGGAGTAATACCAGTGTTGTATCTGTAATTAAACAAACCGGAAGCGGAAGCGGTGTTCGCGACGTGGTACGCCGACGTGTTTGCCCCCTCACTCGGTTTAGTGACCGCCGAAGCAGTCTGCGATTAGAGACGTCTCCTTCGCAAATACGACGGAAACGGTGGAGAAAACAGGATCTTCAGTTTCACAGCATAGGCCTCACTGAAATTCAACATGGCGGCAGCCGTAGCGTTCAGCTCGCATAAGCACAGAGTGGGTTTTATTGTATACAGACGTCTAGTTATACGGCTTACTAATCAGTACAGGAAATCATGAACAACCATCTCTCGTCTCTATATCGTTATCTGTGTTTGTTGTTTTATAATTTGTAAAACTGTGCGCTGTTGTGAATTCCTGAGGATAAGAACTTATTAACAGAAATGGCAGCTTACAACCAATCGAACTATATAAATGTCTCAACAAAATCAACAAATTGCGGGAGAACCCAGTGTGTGAAGAAACCCATATAAATATTTTCTTCATATTTCCTGATGCAAAAGTAGTTTCCTGTTTGTAACGTTACTGGAGCTTATTTTTACGGCTTCATTTAAGGAGGTTTTTTTTTTTTTTTTTTTTTTTACTTATGGCTTTATGCCCCGTTGACTTCGAGGTCATTAGAGGCGGGATGGGACTGGACAAGGAACAGGAAGGAATTTGGCCATGTCCGTTTGAAGGAAACATCCCTGCATTCGCCTGGAGTGATTTGGGGAAACCATGGAAAACCCAAATCTGGATGTACGGACGGGGATTATGTTAGGAGCTTTGAGTCATTTTTGGATTATTTAAAGCTTCTCACGATGTTTACATATGTCGTTCGGGAGAATCGTTGCATGAGCTAGACTCAGCGGAAGAACCGTGCCTGGTAGATACGTCAGACAAGTAAAAATTAGAGAAAATGTATAACTAGAGGTCAGAGGTCAAAAAGGAGGCTTGCTCGTCGCCTTGCAGTGACAGAACGCACCAAGCAGCAGCGAAATGAAGTCTTTACTGGGAGCGAACATAGATCTGCGTTCGTAGCCGAACTCGTCCATCGTTTTCTGTGTGGGTAGTGAATGGCAGTCACTGGAATAGTAAAGCGCTAGCTGAAGTGAAGTTCCGGCGAGTGTGGTCTTCCAGATATACTGACGGGTCACAGTATTGTCCTAGCCGCCTTCACTGCTTCAAGGTATAGCAGAGGACCAGCATCACATCAGCAGTATTCAGATTCGATTCAGAAGGGTTTTACTCTACGTTTGAATTGTTAAGATAGACTCGCGTCGAGAACAAAGTTAAATTTGAATGTCTGCTTGATATTTATTCTTCTGTTTCGTTTTGGCCTCAATGGACCACGTGGTTCTTAACTCTGGAGAGATTTTTTTTTGGCCCAATATTCTTTCGACCTTGCACTGTGGTTGTCTTTTCTGTGTTGGGTCCATTTCACCCCAGATCCAGGTCGCAGTGTTTTGTCTGTTAGTGTCTGGAGAGAATCAGATGCTTTGATGAACGTACTGTACTTATCCCTGTTGTAAATGTCATTGGGGTCTACTCCCAGTTGCTCGAGATGTTTCCTGACTAGCCTCGTCCATTTTGCGGTAGTCGCTTTCCCTCTAGACACGGTATTGAATATTTTGGAGGTGAGTCTATTATTGTCCATCCGAACTATGTGACCACAGAACATTAATCTCCTTTTTCTAATGGCTGTTTTAATATCCTTCTGTTGTTGGTATATGTCCTTATTATGCCTGAATCTGTATTTTCCTTTTTCTGTGATAGGATACATGATTTTTCTGAAGATCTTATGTTCCGTTAGTTCCTGTTTCCTGAGTTGTTCCTTTCTAACCATGTTCAGGCAACTCTGATGAATACAGTACTGATGGTGGTACTACAGTATTATAGCGCCTGAGTTTGAAGTTAAGAGAGAGGGGTTTAGATCAATACATGTTCTTACAAGTGTGGTATGTTCTCTCCAAGCAGCGTTGATGTTTGGAGTTATCCATTGTGAAGATATCTGAAGCCATTAGTCCTTCGTATCATTGCATTCCCCAGTGAGCTTAAGTTTGATGCATTTCTGATCTGCTTGATATTTAACTTAATATAAAATTGTTAGTGATCGCTACGGGAAGCGACATGTATTATTCAGGAAAGTGAAGCTAGTTAGATGCGTTAAACTTTGTGTGAAATACAGATTCAGAAAGCGTAATTTATTTGATTGATACAGTTGTCACACAGGGATTTCAGTAAATGTGCATATAGATAGGCATTTTTTTAATGTTTGCGTAGCGACCAGACAAAATTTTGAACAGAGCAGTTGAGTCGGCAACAGATCAGGACAATTTCAAATGTTGTAATTAACATCGCGTGCGGTGGAGTCTTCTGATAAATTTATTTCACTTTAAATCGGTCGATGTGCTTGATTGAAAAAGAAAGGGAGTTTTTAAATATAAGAGCTTCACACTGTTATGAACGCATGGGACAAAATAGTAAGATCCGAGAAATAATGCACGGGAGCCATGGTGATTGTGTTGGTTTTGCGGACTCCACCAGGATGCGCGGTGAGAAGTAGCGAAATCTGATGGAATACAAGTTCCATTCAAAGGAGTTGTAACAACAACTGAAATAGCAGGGCAAATCAGGGTGTGAAGATGAAATTTGTAGAAGATTCAGTGTACTGTATTTCAAAATGAGTGGTACAAGAGAAACTGAGGAACGGGAAGGAAATAAATAAAAGAATAGCAAAACAACTCCACAAGATTCCCTGATGTGTGACGGACAGGTCCCATACAAGAGGGAATGTATTAATCACAAATTTAAATCGCGGTAGTACTGGTTTGGGTTCCGGACACATTTAGCAGAATTCAGGCCACGGAGTTGCAGCTTCGGAGGAGCAGCATTCGTTCGAGGAAATAGGCTCTTTGACTACTATTGGCTGGTGGCTTTACACCTCGTCGACATCTGGGTCATTAGAGGCGGAAAAAAATTGGGGCCAAGGGACGGGAAGATATTCAAGCATCTCGGAGTAATATGGGGTAACCATGGAAAACCCAAATCTGGATTGCAGGACGGGGATTGGAACCGCGGTTCTTCCGAATGTAAGACCAGAGCGTTAACCACTCACCCACCACGTTCGGTGAGGATGTTTCTGACAAGGAGAGACGTTCAGGGCGCAAACTGAGATCGGAGACGGACATACAGTGTGGTGCCTCAGGGCTCAATGTGCTGCTCCAGCGAACTCTAAACACCGCCGGCTATCGTTAAATTGCAGTATTTAGGTTTTTAATCATTAAAGTGAGAACTGAATTGAAAAATAGTTTGCCAATAAAAGCGTCGATTTTCGGTAACTTTCGGATATCAATGTATATAAAAATGCTCTCCATTTTTAATTCGATACGAAAACTCATGAGTAACAGGAAACAAAATAAAATAACAAGAAGCTTAGAAAGCGAGGAACGCAACACTCACTAAAGCGATAACCAATCACAGAGTGTTTTCCCCCACATGATTAAAGGTGATAAAAGAATTTAAAAAAATCTGTCTCTCCATTAAAAAATTATATTTGCTTTCTTTCGAAATTATAAATAGTAACTACCATATGCGCATGCCAGCAGACTATATTCAGTGAGATCACGTAGCCTATTGAGAATCAGGACTAAAATGGTTTTATTTTGCTGTCGCCAGTCTTTCGACTGGTTTGATGCAATCCTCCATCCCTTTCTATCTTGTGCCAACACTTTAATATGTATGTATCTCTTACAACCCACATACTCAATTATTTGCTTCGTATATTCCACTCTCCTTCTCTACAGTTCTTACCTTCGACTGTTCCCTCCACTAACAAATTAACCAATCCAGCATGTCTCAAAATATGACCTACCAGCCTGTCTCTCCTTTTTGTAAGACTCTTCCACAAACTTCTTTTCTCGTCCATCACTTTCAAAACTCGTTCATTTCGTACTTTGTCTGCCCACTTACTTAATTTTCAGCAGTCTCCTTTAGCACCACATTTCAAAAGCTTCAATTTTCTTTCCTTCTGGTATTAAAAATTCCATGCTTCACTACTATAAAGAACTGTGCTCTACACATAGAGTTTTAAACAGTTCTTTCTAAGTACTAGATCAATATTTTAAACTGAAAGAGTTATGTTTTTAGTGAAGGCTCTTTTGGCTAGAGCTATTCTGGTTATAAAACTATTCCTGCTTCCACCATCGGTTGTAATTTTGCTTCCCAAGTAACAGAATTCATTCACTTCTTCTATTGCATTCAATCGTATCATTTCTGCTACATTTCATCACTTATGTCTTGCTTCGATTTATATTCAGTCCAAAATCTTCCTTCATTATTTTGTTCATTCCATTCAGTAACTTCTCAATATCCTCAGTCCTCTCTGCTAATAAGACAATGTCACCAGCAAATCGTAGCAGACTGATTTTTTCTCCCTGAAAACTTATGCCACATCGAAATTTTTCTTTGACTTTCTTTATTTCCTCCTCTACATACAAGTTGAATATTAACGGGGATAGACTACAACCTTGTCTCACACCCTTTTTAACTGATGCATGTCTCTCGTGATTCTCTACTTTTATTACAGCCACTTGATTTTTATATAGTTTAATAGAGTATTCTTCTATCTCGATACTTTAGACCTGACTTCTTTAAAATTTTGAACATCTTGTCCCACCTAACATTATCAAAAGCTTTTTCTAAATCAACAAATGCCATAAAAGTATTTTTGTTTTTCTTGATCCGCCCTTCAAGTATTAATCTTAAAGACAGAATTGCTTCCCTTGTACAGCGATTTTTCCTAAACCCAAACTGATCTTCACCTACTATTTCTTCTACTACCCTTTCCATCCTTCTGTATATTATTCTGGTCAGTAATTTTGAAGCATGTGATGTTAGACTAATGGTCGGATAATTCTCACATTTGTCGGCTGGTTCTTTCTTTGGAAGTGTGAAGATGATATTTTTATTAAATTCAATTGGAATTTCTCCTGTTTCATAACTTTTTGATATCAGTTTGAATAATCTTTTAATTCCTTCTTCTCCTAGGGATTTAAGAAGTTCTTCAGAGATTTCATCAATTCAAATTGCGTTATTTGCTTTCAAGTCAATCAGAGCTCTGTCAAATTCTGTCTTCACAACAGGATTTCCTAAGATATCAATGTCGACATCGCCTTCCTTTTCCATTACGCTATTGTTCAAGTCGCCCATACTATTATCAAGTTCGAATTTAAGAAAATACGATCACCCGTAGAACTATGAATGTATCCAGTGACACTGTGCGGTTTAATCGTCAATCTGAACGGAGTCCAGGTGTTCGGTGAACAGGTTTTGCAGAGTGTGTGCCTACCACAACCGAAAGCGCGTGGCTTGTTTGCAAATTAGCAACACAGGGAGGTTAATGTAAGTTTGATTTACTTTCAATTGAACCTAAATATGTAAATGTGATAACGATTAAATAAATAAGCGTACGCATTCCTAGTTTAAATGAGATGAATATTTCTACTATGGATGACTTCTGTGCAGAATTCGTTTATTCTTGTTTGTTACTTAAATCGACAGGGCTGCCGAATTTGTGTTCCTGACTAAAATCTGAGCTCTACTATAAATTCAACGAATCTTCAGTTATTTGTGTGTGTCTTCGGTACATATGATACATATTTATGAGCCTGTAGTTGCGTGTATTATGTCGTAGGCAGATAGTAAAGTTCATCACTTGCTAAGTACTTCATCAGAAACTGCCAGATATTACAAAGGAAAATCTGAAATACTTTTCTGTTTTCCATTTTTTTTATGGAAGGTTTTATTAGTGAGGTTTAGTCTGGTGATATTTTTGGGTATCCACTGCAGGCACGAAATGTGTCGAATTTTGGGACATATGTCGAAATTCAGAGTTCCGATCATATGAGCAAATGCAGAGGTTTTTTTTTTACTATGCGTTTACACTAACAATTTTCCTGCAACTATTACATATAATCGAACAGGAGTATTTCCTAGTAGAAAATGACTTGAGGACGCGTAGCATGGTCGCAGGCTTTGAAGTTGGATAAAATAAATCGTTGCTTGTACAAAAGTTCTGACCTGTTGCTTGTTTCCGGAATGATCCTGTCACCAGCTGACATCACGCTTGCCAGATTTTTAGAGTTTCATCAAATATTTGCTTCGCCCTCCGCTCGCAGCGGTGTCGAAAGAAGAGCCAATCGGGTGAGCGTAAGCAACTTACTCCCGCGCGGAGACAAGCTGACGAGGTTATGCAGAGCGTCCAATCAGACAGTCGTGTTCCTGTCCAATCCGGTTAATGCCTTCATTTCGGTCCAAACTGAACGCAGATTAGATACTGCTATTTCAGTTACACCGGTGACCTATTTGAATAATTACATCGGACAGTGTGTGTACCACCTGATGGAATCCAATCCGATTCGTCGAATTAAAATTGTCCCCCGCAAAGAATTAATACCGAATAACAGATTCGCAGGCCGACTGTTTATTTTCCCGGCCGGTTGATACTATTAATGGAAACAAACGGGTCGTCGAAAATGGAGGTCACATTGCATGCAAATTATTAGTTAATTTCAGATGCTGTTTCCAGAAGAATTATCTTTTGTCTCATTAGCTGAAACACATTGGATTTTACTGTATTTTACGCTGTACCAGCTGGCTCTGTATATCATGTATTCAGTATTTCAACGCAACAGATGCAGTTAAAAATGCAATATGGCGGCAGGCGACGGACTGAGGCTTACTGTAGTACTAGCAGAGTTCCCGGCGTTGCCAGGTCTACTTGGCGTTCATTTACACACACACCATTATCATTCACGCAATGGGAAACGTGTTCCAAGTTTCTAACAATTCGCGCCATCCAAACCTAGATCCACCCGCTCCCTACCAAGCAAGGAGTGGGTTGAAGTTGATTTACCCATACACTATTTTTATTTTGTCCAAAAAGATTCATGCGTACCAAGCTTCAGTGACTTCGTACCGGCAATTTCCGGTACTAAACTAAACGGTGATTTAGCAGCACACTTCTAAGAATGGGCTGGTTTGAATGCTTTGAAACTGAATGTCAGTTTTCATTTTAGTCCAGGCTACATTTCAACCTAGTTACATCTGCTGTAATCGAAACATGAACACTGGACATATTTTTCAAGAGCATGTTCATCCGCGCTACATCGAGAAGCTCCTACAGTAGGTGAAATATGTCTCCTTGTTTTATGCTTGTTTTATGCTTAGTCTTTTGATAGATTTTGTATTAGATTGAAAATGGCCAATGTGAGCGAAAATAAAGTTTTCTGAAGTGGGGTTCTAAAGTTGCTACAATGGCGGGAAAAAATCTATTCCTAAGGTGCCATTGACACCTTTCAGGAAAGTGATTTGTATCGCTTTGAATAATTTGGCATTCTCCAGGAGTGAAAAAAATGCTTATTTTCAAAAATATTGACGGCGATACACAGATTTCAACATCGATATATTGTCATTAAAAATATTATTTACGAATATCGATATTTTCAAAAATATTTTTTCCTTAAAGCTTTACGCTTCATCGACGTCGAGGTCATTAGAGCCTGGAAAAGACTGCGGGCAAGGTACGGAAAGGAATTCGGACAATGCCTTTTGAAGGAAGCATCCCGGCATAAGCCCGGAGTGATTTGGAGAAACCATGAAAAAAACCCAAATCTGGATGCCCGGACGCGGATTTGAACCGGCGTCTTCCCGAATGCGAGGCCAGAGCGTTAACCGTTCACCCACCACGCTCACTTCAAAAATGATATCGTATTTGGACACATTGATAGATTATCAATGTTCCTAATGGCTACACTTAATATTTAAAAAATCTGAGCAGATTTGTAAATAATCTTTCTTCTGTTTTTAATAATTTGTATCATTATATTGAAAAATTACATCGTCCGTATCTATTATTAATAACTTAATTATGAAAAATCACAGCGTATAGAGAAAGTACAGAGAAGAGCCACTCGATTCGTGACCGCTTGCTACAGTCGTTATGATAGCGTCACAGAACTGATTAGTAGACTAGGCTGGGAGTCTCTGGTAGATATACGACACACGTTTCGTTTAAACTTATTGGTAAACATGCGTTCTCCCACTTTCACTTTTGAGTGTAGTGAAATACTTCTTCCACCAACTTATTTGAGTCGGAAGGACAGGAAAGATAAAATTAGAGAAATAAGGTGCCGCAATGATTCTTATATGAATTCTTTTTCCCCCCCGTACCATTAGGGATTGGAATGCACAGCAAAGAGATTAGCTTTGGTGCTGAGCACCCTCTGCCACCCACAATTTTGTGAATTGCAAAGTATATATGTAGATGTAGATGTATGTAATTATATGTTTTTTTAACTTTTCTTGTATTCAGAAGCCGCATTTTATTGATGTTTATCCCTGATGTTCATAGATCACTAAATCCGTTCCTATCTTGTGCTAACCTCTTCATCTCCATTACAATCCACGTCCTCAATAATTTGCTTCATATATTCTAATCTCTGTCTTCCTCTACATCTATTACCTTCGACTGTTCCCTCCATTAACGAATTAACCAATCTAGCGTGTCTCAAAATATGACTTACCAGCCTGTCTATTTTCTCTGTAAGCTTCTTCCACAAACTTCTTTCCTCGCTCATCAATTCCAAAACTCGTTCATTTCGTACTTTGTCTGTCCACTTAATTTTCAGCATTCTTCTGTAGCACCACATTTCAAATGGTTTAATTTTCTTTCTGGTATTCCCAAAGACCATGCTTCGCTACCATAAAGTGCTGTGCTCGACACATAGAGTTTTAAAAAGTTCTTTCTAAGTCCTAGATCAATATCTCTTTTTCATGAAATCTCTTTTTGCTAGTGTTGTTCTGCTTTTAACATCATTCCTGCTTTCTAGCCATCGGTTGTAATTTTTACTTCCCATTTAGTAAAATTCACTTACTTCTCCTATTGCATCCGATGCTATTTTCATATTTAATCTACTGTGATTGGTATTATGTGAGGTTACATAGTAGGCAAGAAGTGACGGCGGGATTGGACTGTCGAACAGTTTGTGTTTGCCGGCTCCTAAACAGCGCCCTCCCGTTCCGCCGCAATACTCCGCATAGGGCTGTAGGACTGCCATCTTTCCGGTTTCGTGAAGGAATAAATGCGAGGCCAACACTACGGAACTTTTGAGCCGTGAGATAACACAGCGTAGGAAAAATAGTGCTAGTAGTCGTCAAGAAGACTGTACGTTATGACGGAGAATTCGGTTTAGTTGCACTAAAGAAGACATATTTCCTAAAATTATGGTCCATTACATTCTGCAAAAGCTTCGTATATTGTGACGATCCATACTTTCCTTGTCCTCACTGTACAAATTGGATCTCACGGAGCATGTAGGGCACCAACTATACATTGTTGTTTTGGGAGAGGTATATCGTTCAGGCGCTTTAAGACGACTAACGACGTGTTATTAGGTGATTTACTTTAGGGCCTGGAAGAATGTAAACAAGTTAGGCTTGCGGTGAGGTTTGAGGCTCGATTATCAACATTTGCTATCTTAATCTTGTATGCAGTGGGTGAGGTGCTAAACAGTGACACATAATTAATAGCTCATATTCGATGCAATATATTTTGCTAGCTTAACAACCCGACCGTATAGTAGAACTCACATATATTAAATCACTAAACGTATCTAATCAACCACTGTATGGGATAACGGAACATTCAAAACGAAAAGCGTCATTGGATAGCAGTAGAACTGTCTGAAATAACCTACCATTGTCGAACACTAACATTTTTTATAAAAAATAATGAAACAAACATTTAAAGTAACTTTTTTTTTTACTTCGCGCTTTATTCCTTGTTGACATCGAAATCTTTAGACCTGGGAGATCACAATGGGCAAGGAACTCGTCGTGACCTTTTGACTGAACCGTTCCTGCATTCCAGATCAGTCGAAGGATCTGTGCTCTGTTTAAAGCATAACCTGCTTTTCCGTTTACCTAAAGCGTATTTAAGTCAGTTGGCAATTGACACCCGCCTGATGCAAACATGTTTCAGTGTGATTTTAAGATCCTAGATTTACATGTAAAACCTTTCAAATACTTTTATTAATATTAAAACTTTTGTTCGGTCCAAGCAGTTTTTTCTTTAATTGCTTGGTGAATAAAAAGAAAAATTGATAATTTGTTTTCTTAGGTTTGGTCTATACTCACTGCTGAATTTCTTTTATTTTCGATTACATATACATCATAGACTTTTATAGATTATGTTTGATGACTTGGGCTTACTGTCTACTGAAATACGCAATTAAATTTAAAATAAAAAGTGTAAATCATTGAATAAATTTTTGATTAACTGACAGCGATAGAATATCCGGTGAGCTAAGTTATACCTCTCTTACGTTTATGGGAAGGTATCCAATTTTTGTCAAAGTTTTTGTTTTTCTATCAGTAAAACCATCGACGCAAAGGCAGTGAAATTAAGACCATATCACATACGACCAGAAATGACGCTTGTGAAGCGTTCCATTTTGGCGACATAGCACTGATCGTCGACGATGTGTGAGTTGATCCGCTCATCCTAATGGCCTGCACAGACATCGTAGGTCAGACGACAGCAGGTTGGCGAAACAATTGAGATATTGTCCAACCTGCCTGTCAGTGTAGTCGTTCACTTCCACTCGCGTTTACTGTAGGTAGTACGTATACCATCCAGTAAGATGCCATCCTCCCCGAATTAACAGCACTTTCTTCTTCTTCTTCCTGTGTCAGTGACAGCATCAAATATATGGTAGTTTTCCGCCAATGCGATGGCTTTGTCAGTAGCTGATTGGAGGTCAAATTGGGATACATTCGTTCAGATTTATGGACAAGACAACAGATGTATCATGATTTCTGTCTCTCCGCACGAACATGTGGTATCTGGATGTTCTCCCAGGTATCCCCAAGTGGCAAGAGTATCTTTGGAAAGGCCAACTCCAACTCCCAGCCTATTTAGTGACTTCTATATGGGCCATCGTTGTTCGGACTCTCTTTTTGGCTTGATCCACTTGGTATCATGTTGCGCTCTCTTCTTCCAAACCAATATTCTTTCATTGCTTGGTGATCCATTTAGCATGAAATTAATTTAATAAATATTAAAGTAACCACTAAATAAAAACATATGCTTTTTCTCGCATCGTATAAACAATATTATATATTCGTTCAAACAAAAGACGTGTTCAATATTGAGGGTAAATTAAGAAAATCTATACAAAGTCACAAATTCATTGGCCGCTAGCTTGTTTGCATTTCAGTGAAAAAATTGACCAATAATAATTGGTAATACTAGCTCTCAACAAAAACAAACCATAACACTGTGAGGAAAAAATTGGTTTTGAAATTGTTAAGTACAATATTCGATTTTGTATCAATGAAACACATAATATGGGTAAATTGAAGGCTGAAATTTATTCCGTTGAAGAGGTGGAAAACTGTGGAAGAACACAAAGAACTAACCATGAGATTAAAGGAAAATAAACGTTTTCTTTTTGATTTTTGTGAACGTAATAGTCTTTTTAGTACTTTCAGTTTAAATAATTCAGTGGCCCCCTTTGAGAGGTAAAGTCACATACAGATGAATGCTTGTTATTCGTGTTTTTGAATAATGAGTGACAGGAAATTGCTGCCGGGACCAATGGAAGGATACAGCGGTTTGGAAACTAGTAGGTGTGACGTCGAACAGCTTAAAAATAGACAGTGGTTAATATTTCTGGAACTGTTACGTTTACAGAGGAGCAATCAACGTGGTTATAAATATTTTTTGAGCTACGATTGGGAAGCTTAACAAACTGGATCATCTTAATACTTCCGCAAGTGATGGTTATAAGATTATTATCATTAGCAAAATCCATTTATCGTTATGTTACATACACCTTCGCACGAAAATTTTGCTTCTTTATTAATTAGTTAATTTATTTTGTGTTATCTCTCCCACTCCTAAGGCCATTTTCTTGACCAAAACTTATCATAAGGTGATATAACAAAATCGTTTGATGTTTTTGTGTAAATCACATAATTGTTTCTGTTTAGTTTAGCACCCTGAATTAGTAAGTAATATTTGCAACACGAACAGATATAAGTGAAAGAGGAGACATGTAGGACTGGTTTCTAGAGTTGTATGAAGACCGACATGGGACCAGCCTGTTCCGCAGAGCAGGAAGCGACTAATTAATCTGGCGCGTGTATCTATATTTTCATACAAGCCGCCTAAACCTGGACAGTGGAGAGAGGGTGTATCAGCAAGATTCTGTTTGTCGGAAGCGGATATGGCTTACAGGATTCGACAGGATAAGAAACGGCAATGTTAGGAAAGGATGGAGGAGAGGATACTAGAAGAATGTGTTTTTTGCCGCCTATTGCTGATATCTGAAACTTTGGTGTCGGTTATGCTGTGTGCAGTCGTCAGTCTCTTCAACATACATTGGTTCCACTCCGTCTGTGCTATCATTGGTGTGAAAACCTACACAGGCCCTAATAGGACTATTAGCACTTCTTATTTTATCATTTACTTCACATTAATTTGCAAAGCATTAAACCTCACACGCAAAGAAGTAATCAGAAAACCCTCTTTGTATTTTATTTACCACAATTTACCAACTAACGTAATTCGTTCTTTATAGAAATTAGGTTTTAAAACTTTGTATTTAATAAAAATTATATACACTTAATATGATGTTCACGTCTTACCAGGCTTTTTTCCTGCGCGCCTAATTACTTCTCTCTTTACCTGTTATTATCATTCAAAGATACTCCTTGTTTCTTTACATTGCTCTGGCCAACTTACACACACATCCAGCATACCAATTAAAATAAAAAAAGACCTTTGTGTCCCATACACAAAACAATTTGCATTTTCTCTCAATTACGGGAAGAAGTAAAAAAATTATTGAATACAGAATGCATTATAAATAAAAACTTTGAATAAAGAACGCCCAAGCGTGAAGGAAACTGTCTTTCTCACAGGATACGAAGCGCCTGTAACTTGAAACCACAACCACGTTCCTGTTTTGTAAGGCGTATACCTTCCAGGCGCTATGATCTTTGAGAAAGATTCTGATCAGTTTTTGCTGTCATATTCTAGGAGATGGAAAGATTATTGATTTGTGAATCATATGACAAAACGGAGCGTTCGTCTTCTAATCAGAGATTTTTTTTGCTTAATAAATAGCAGTTATGCCTATTTAAAATTCTAACATTGTATGTTATGAATCTTTGAATGTTTTAACACCACACAGTTTTTCAAGGTGAGCGTAGTGTTTATAACTGAAAAAAGTTATGTGTGCCACCATTAATGTTCAAAAGATCAGAATGAAATCTTTCAAAATGCATACCACCCTATTTTCAAAAAGATTGAAACAGAACTTTAAAACGAAAAAATACGACTGTTCAATGTGCACAAACGCAGTCCTTTCTGAAATACTATCTGTTAAAAGACTGCAGTGACCCCAATATTCAGGTAACATTTCTGCTATCGTCTGCTTAAAGTGTATTTAAAGGTAGTCTATCAGCGGAGATCAACCACATTTCACTTTATTTTAAGGTTATGCTATTACTTACAAAACCTTCAAATAATTTACTGAAATCGTTGTCATAAAGTCGAACCAGTTTGTTTAGATATTGGGCTTAGTTTTGACGTTTCGCTTGTCCTGTCTCATGAGACGGTTGGGTCACTCGTTGCAGTGTGCTATCCCATTGTTAATACGAAGTAATTCTGCAGATTCACTGCACGCATAGTGTCTGTCAGCTGACGTAGTTATTTCTTTCCCCTTGGAAAATCTTTAGAGTCTTCAGTTCGATAATTTTGACATTTTCACAAAAGTGAGATTGAATCAATTCATAATATTTAAAAGTGAAGCTATGACACCAGGATAATTTCAAGAATCAAGAGGATAATTAGGAGAAAAATAATATATCAGGAGATGGATTTAAAATGAAATCAGCGGATCAACACAGTATTTTATCTCAAAATGAATATTTCATCTATCCATAGAACAGAGGTATACACGATATATAAAAGTGATCTAATGTTTCACTCATTAATATTAGTTGAGTTTTGATGTTTATTTTAGTGAAATGAACGTCATTATAAATTATTGTGACTTGCGGTTTTAAATGGTAACAAGTGCGAACGCTTAATTCGTGAAGTAGATTATTATTTATACTAATAGCATTACTTAGATCTGCGAACTCCGTTGTACAGTGACCATCAAAGATATTTAGACCTTGGAGGCTGTTTTCCAATGGGAAAGACATTCTGAATAAAACTGTACTTTTTTATAATCAATCTGTATTTGTTTGAATAAAACGTCCTACTGGAAATCTGTTTGCTATGCGAAGGCCTACGGCAACACCCGTGTCTTCATTACTTAATTCATTGTACTTCAGTGTAACGTCTTTGATAGCTATGATTAATTACACAATAAAGCTGACCTTTGATATCTATTTACGAAATATTTTAGCTCCGTGCTGATATGTTTTGTAACTTGAGTCCCGAACGAAAATTGTTTCAGAGTAAACACGTAAAATACAGAATCAGTTAAGTTTCTTAGCAGAAGGGTGCGGAGCTTCACCTCAAACCTGTCGCATTTCCCCGAGGCTAGAAAGTGGAACGGGAAAGGTTCGCTTACCAGGCTGTTCTACACGGTTTGTAGTCTTATAGTTAAAAGATGAGTTAATCTGTTCGCTTAGAAGAAACAAAAAAGAGAAAGAACAAATAAAGAAAGATACTTAATGGAAATAAGGTATCACGTTAATATATTTTTCTCGGGCTTCCAGCCGTGTTAAGATGTGACATTTGTGGGACGTTTGGAAGGCGTCTTTCTCTGCCTTCATTCTCAACCAGAGAAAGACGCCTTCGAAACGTCCCACAAATGTCACATCTTAACACGGCTGGAAGCCCGAGAAAAATATATTAATGTTCCACGACGTGAAAAATTACGATCCTACAAGGTATCACGTTATTAACCTCAGACCATTTATGGCCGAAGTTGAAAAAGAAAAGAATAAAATAACAAAAGACAGCTAAATATGAGTCAAAGCAGAATGTGACAAAAGTGTGTTTTTCAGGAATTTTGTTTAAAGTGAATCTCTCCTACAATATTTTACTTCTTTTTCCTTTTATTGAATTCCGCACGATTTGATTGAAAGACAGATTCCTCACGAAATAATAAGTGATTTGTCTGTCCGCCAAATCGTCGTAACTCCTGAACGATTTAGCTGAGAAACTGCGCACAATTCCAGTTCTTACTGCTACCTGTTTTTATGATGCACATCACTAGTGAGAATGTTTCAAGAAACATTCTTTTTTGAAAGTCTTTACGGGTGAAAAATTGAAGCTATTATTTCATGATTTCCATGAGGTTTTTACGAAAGACCGTAGAAATATTCTACTCTTTATTTCAACAACTTATTACCTAAAAATTATTTCGTTGCTTTACACTGAAATGTAATCTTCCAAAGATTAAAAACTTACAAACTTCGCGGAGCTTATCTTTTTCACAATATAACTAAATAGTAGACTTTAACTGATTCCATTGTTCGATAAATATTTTTTTAAATAGTATTTTTTATATATCACGTCTAGAGTCGGACAATAATTATCTGAAAACATTCAAAATTTGTTTTTTGATGTGTGGTGTTATTTAGAGTTCAGTTCTTAGCAGAATTTCCTTATATCATGCGCCTCGTTTAACCTAAACTCCATACGTTGTTTAAAATTTTGTAGAAGTATGATATTGTGAGTTTAAGGCTGCGTTAAATAAAGAACCATTTTTTTTTTTTTTTACTTTAAAATGAAAATGTTGATCACAGTCAAATTTGATAATTTTAGACATTTTAAGTTTCTGTGTATACCTCAAAAACGGCAAGCTAGAAATGTGTACCCAATATCGAGTAGACATTAAATGGTAAAAACACGTACCTTTAATACAGTTTATATGTTGTGATCAAAATAATAAAGCCTTTTTATTTTGTGCTTATGTTAGTAGTTTCGTTCAAATCAATTGACAACTAGTAAGGTGTAATTATCATGCAAACCAATCTAAAGTGAATTAAAGCAATTACAGCAATTACGGGACAATAATAGCCAGAGGGTATATTTCCACATGCTCCTGATAATTTTCCGAATCACTTAGATTCACTTCCATACAGTTTCAATTAGTTTTTGTAATTGCTACATTGTTATTTACATTGGTTTATTGTGTAGATTCTGTTAAAGTTCTTGAAATACTCTCTATACTGTAGCCCCATTCTGTTTCATAATTTTCTCGATCATGTAATACCACTTCTGTACAGTTTTAATTAGTAATTTTAATCAATATATTGTTGTTTAGCTGAATAACAATGATCCTTTTTGTA
Source organism: Vandiemenella viatica (assembly GCA_031002005.1). Classification (NCBI taxonomy): domain Eukaryota; kingdom Metazoa; phylum Arthropoda; class Insecta; order Orthoptera; family Morabidae; genus Vandiemenella; species Vandiemenella viatica. The sequence goes on along the minus strand of CM061918.1, from coordinate 7,053,271 downwards.
GTTTCTGTTATGGTTCTAGGTTTTTTATTTTTATTTTGTTTTATATAACGTTTTGGGCAGGCAGGAAATTCATTTAGTAGTTTCGTTCAAATCAATTAACGACCAGACCAGTAACGTGTAATGATCGTGCAGACTCATTACCAGCTCTGCACCTGTGTGTTGAGAGTGTATTTTAATCTGTGCTTTGCTTTAATTACAGCGCTACAGAGGGCAACGACGGTATCGAGGTATGAAGGACTTCATTAATGCAAGCTGCAGCCTACCGACCACATCCAACTCCAAGCTCTCGAGAAGAATACGCGGTGCGCACAGGTTGAACTTGGCAATGTGCTGAACAATTGACAGCTCCTTGTGCCAGGATACTGTCACCTCAGTAACTCGTTAGTTCATGTAGGAAGAGCCACCATTGCGCACCTACTTACCATTCGGGAGGATGGGGCTTAAGCCCCGGCCGGCCATCCTGGCTGGGGATTACCACAGTCCCTCCAGGCGAATGCCAGGATGGTTCCTTTGAAAGGCCACGGCCGACCTCCTTCCCGCTTCCTCCCCATAGCTTAGATCGGCTGACAAGGGTCTCCTAGATCCTGCGCCCTGTAACACTCCGGGTGATGTGGTGGTACTAGACCCCGGCGGCAGTCGAGTCTTGGGAGAGCTGGGGGCGTCCATTAATTACGTGAGGTAAAATAGGGGGGGGAGGGGTGTCCGGCAGAATCTGACGAAACATCACCAAGGGGGATGCGGGTCAACGGATATCTCACGTGAATTTTAGTAATTCTTGAAGGATGGTATAGAGCTAAGAAAAGTCTACAAATTACGCGAAGGTCTCAAAAAGTTACGAGATCAATTAGCAGGGGGGAAGGGGGGGTTATCAGTCAAAATCACACATCATTTTAGTGGGGGTGGGAGTCCAAGCAGATCTCACGAAATCTCACCAAAATAGGGGCGGGGGGGTTTCAGGAATTCCGGAAATTACCTCAGGTAATTAATGGGCTCTCTCTCACACGTTTCTCAAGTCTCGGCTGGGCGAATGCTTCAGCCATATGAAGACCTCTAGTGGACATTGTAACAGACCTCAAACCTAGACTTTAAATGAAATTGTATTTTATGAAGAATTTGTAGCATTCTAGAGTTTGACTTAATGTGATTTTGTATGTTTGTCTTGTAATTTATTGTAAATCAGTATAAATGGATTAGTATTTACATAATTTCATATGTTTAAGGACAGAACTATGCTAGATAAATTGATTAAATTATGTATTCCAAGTATTAATTTGAGCTAAGATGATTAAAGAATAATTTACTACAGTTTAAAACGCTTTTGTGTTCAAGTATCTTAAATTTTCGTTTATGAGCATTTCGTGATGATTGTAAATGATTATTTATTGATTTTGATTGTTTCTAATTGTTTAAGTATTGTTAAAGTTCGAGAAATATCTGTTGGAAGGCTTTATAATGTTCTGGAACTCTCTCTGAGACACATATAAAGCGAGCGGCAGAGACTCAGTTGAAGCAGTTGTTGGGTGAACAGTTCTACGTGTATGGCAGTATTGTCTTTGGAAGCAGTATTGAATGTGGTCGCTAGAGCTTGTGTATACATGTGATGAGTATCTTTGAAGTTGATATCTTTACGTGAAATAAAAAAAAACTTAAATTTGAAACTGTATCGTGGACTCATTATTTCATATATAATTAAACACGAGACACCTTGTAACTCAGCCTCTCACAGCGGCCATCTACCTGTACAGAGCATATAACCAGAGAGGTCCCTTACTATCTTCTCTTCTTCTCTATACTTTCTTCTCTTTCTCAATTTCAATGATAGCTACTATTATTGTTACAAATAATAATTCATAAATCCAGTTAAATTCGTTTATTTGTAACTTCTTTCAAATCAAATCTTCACAGAGTACTTTTTCAAGTAAGCTGACATCTCTCACACTATCCAATAATGCAAGTAGAGGTTTGTACCTCAGCACCAAGTCAATGCCATGCTATGTACTTCTGCGTCCCCTTCGATCACTCCGCGAGGGCTGTACTGTAGCTAGCCAGCGAGCCTTTCCTGCGCTACAACAACAATAAGTTCCCGGGCTCCAGAAACAAGGCTTCGTTATTACTGCTTGAACTAATAATACAAGAAAACCAACAATTTTTAATTAAGTTTAAAACAAAACGTTAGCAATCAGAAATATTAGACTGGGATGGGCTGGTAATGTGTCGTATATGTCACAATCTGAGTGTGATTTACAGGCGGTCACGCGTTACTGCCGCAGAACCTGCAGTCGAGGGTGCGAACTTGCATTTAGGTATTGGTTGCTGCCTGCCTTGGTTTACGTCACGATAGGGGACTGAATAAAGTGTACTAGTACCGCTCGTGGGGCCAGACTGGGCGCTGCAAGCGTCCTCATGATACAGTTACAACCCGCCAGCCGTGCCGACATACCACTGTATACTTCATAGGAGTGCTCAACTCACAACTAGTAACAAATATCATACCAGTCAGAGTGTTCTTGCGGTAAATTTTCCTCCTTCTCCACCTTCATATAGTTATGTCATTCGGTCCTGCAGTATTTTTTTTATTTTTTACTTTTGGCTTTAGACCAAGAAAACAGATAGACACGAGACATGTACACACCCGATAATATCTCGCTACCAGATCAGAGGCAATATCCAGTAAGTAAAAGAAACGCCCACGTCTGGCACATACCCAATTACACTCATTACATCATAACAAATCGAGGAAGGGAGAAACTGGAAGACTAATGGCATCATCTAATAGTGGAACATCACAGAATACTGAGACAAAACAAGAATAAGGACAATTTTGCTAGATTTCTGCAGGTAATAATGCTACATTGACAACCAAATTGTTAAAAAAACACACACACACACATGAGATATGCGTGTCTACGTAATCTAAATAGACGGAGCTCGGCTCGTGCGTGCCGGTTTTTTGTATCTGGTTTTTCTGCATGACATTTGAATAAAAAAAAAAAAAAAAAAAAAAAAAAAAAAAAAAAAAAAAAAAAAAAAACCCCGAATAGTTAACTCAATTTGAAAACTATTTGTAATCTTTTTTTTATTTTTTCAAAAAGTGAATCGAAATATCTGGGCACTGGGGTCTAAGCGCATGCAACCAAACTGCACTTTGCGTATTATTTATTGTTATTATTCCTGTATCCCGGATTTAGGCCTTATCGTTGACTAAGTCACTGGAGGCAGAGAATACAAAACAAATGTGCTACGGAACCATTGAGACAGTGACAATGGAACACTGTGGAAAGACGAAATGGAGATAGCGAGGCCGGGAATCGGATCCATATTCTCTTTAGAGTAGAACAAAAAGAATTATATTTAAGTCATTATTGGAAAGTATATTTTTATATGGATCAGTAACCTGGATAAAGAACCAAAAACATGTTAAGAAAAGGAAATCATTAGGAATAGGTTTCTGAAGAAGATCAGCAAGAATATCAAGAAAAGAAACCGAAATAATAAGGCTAATGGAAATGAAAGAAGAAATGTATGAAGTTATAGAACGAAAAAGATTGAAATGGTGTGACCATGTGAGAACGATGGAAGACACTAGGATACCAAAACTAGTACAGGAATGGATTTTTTTTTTTTAATTGGTTTTTGGTCGTCAGACCATTTCACCAGCCCACATACAAAATTTTTCCTGTTACAGTTATTCTGACGTTTTCTCTTAACTTAATTTACATATATATAATGTTTAACATATTAATCATTTACACGAGGGAGTTTACATGATACAGATTTGAGGTTTAACATAATTCAAATTGACATTTTACAGACAAGTTTATATGTACATATATATACATACCTACACACATACATACATACACACACACACACATATATATATACACCCATGAACATACATATATATATATTTATACACACACACACATATATATATTGCGTCCATTTGCTTGTATTGTTTTCTTCAGATGTTAATCTGCCCATCTCTCAGAAAGTCTATAAGTTTTATGTATATCTTCGCGTGTCTCGACGCTAGAAGGATGGTTATCGATGTAGGCAGAGGCACCTGGAGTGATAACAAGCTGTTTAACAGTTTTTGGCTGAGGGTGTAGTATTTGCTGCATGCAAAAAAGATGTGGTTCAATTCTGCTTCTTCCTCCTCGTCCGCGTCGCATTGTGGTGAGTCAACCACGCCTATTCTATACAAGTGGCTGGGGTAAGTACCGTGACCTAGTCTCATTCGTATTATAGATGTTATATATTGTCTTTTTGCTCTGAAGTCTTGAAACCAAGCCTTTTTTGGGACTGTTGGTTGTATGGTAGCATAGTGTTTACCTTTGTGATACGATGTTGATGTCCATAATTCTTGGAGGTCTTGTTTCAACTTCTGTTTCACTCTGGGAAGGAAGTCTATGTAAGGTAGGGGCAAGAATAGAGGCGTGCCTTCTGTAGCTCCGCTTTTAGCGAGGGCGTCTACCAGTTCATTGTATAAGAGACCCGAGTGACCTTTCACCCACATGAATCTTATGTCTGGAGCTTGGGTTGATACTGCGCACTCGATGATGTCCATAATGTAGCTATTGCTGCTAAGGTTCCACTGTGGGGTCTGGAGCCGCTGTAGTGTGCTCCTGGAGTCGGTTAGGATCAGAATTTTCTCAAAATTTTGTTCCATCCCATAATTGATGGCTTCCTTGATGGCTAGTATTTCAGCAGTGTAGATTGAGGTCTCCGGTGGGAGTAAAAAGGATGCTCCGTAGTTGTTGACTGGGCAGTAGTAAGCGCATCCAACACTGTGATCTGTTTTCGAACCATCCGTGTAGATGTGGGAGAATTCCCCCCAGATCGCCGATAAAAGGAGGGAGGCAGATTTCGGATTTAGTTGGGGGTGGTAGAATATAGGTTTGCAGGGTTGGAACAGAGCATTCATAGGGTTTAGAGAAGACTGGTAAGGCGAGTTCCTTCGTTATAAGCGGCTCTGTGAGTCTGAGGTTGAAGTAACTGTACACCAGGAGCGGGCATCGTGGAGGGCGTTTATCTCCGAAGGTTCCCATGCTGTTAGTTAAGAGTTGGAGTTTCGGGAGTAAAGGATGTTGTGTGAAGGAGAGCCTTTGGAGTAAGTATTTGTCCGCGAGGTATTGACGGCGGAGTTCGAGTGGAAGCTCGCTGGTTTCTATGAGTAACGCGTTCGTGGGGGAGCTTTTCATGGCTCCTATGCAGATGCGGAGAGCGCGATACTGTAGTTGATCTAGTTTCCGTATGTGCTGTTTCGGCGCATTGCCATACACGATACTTCCATAGTCTATTCGTGATCTAATTAATGACCTGTAGAGTAGTAGGCAGTTCGCAGGATCTGCACCCCACCATGTGTGAGCTGCTGCGCGAAGTATATTTAAGGAGTTGCTCGTTCTGGCTATTATATCCTTTACATGTGCGATCCAGGAAAGTCTGCTATCCAAGATGAGTCCAAGGAATTTTACTGTTGATCGTACAGGAAAATCGTATTGTCCCAAGTGAATGTGTTCCAGCGAGAGTGGGCATCTTTTACGAGTGAACACAACTACTGATGACTTTTGTGGAGAAAGGGATAGGCCTTGTTGCAAAAGCCATTTGGTGACTTTTGCTACTGCTTCTGAGATCCTCCGGAGTATCATCCAAAAACACATGGAGTAGACATAGATGCAGATGTCGTCAGCATACTGAAGGATCTTGATATGTAACCCCAACAATTTCTCTAGATCACTGGTGTATATAGTATACAAAAGTGGGCTTAATATGGAACCTCGATTTATTGTGAAAGGTCCAAATAGAGCGTTGTTCTTCTTACGAATATAGATGGTGCGTTGATGCAGGGAGGAGTATATACCTTGCAATAGATGTTTCGGGAGGCCCATTCCCTAATGAATTGATGTTTATTACATCCTGCTTGATTTGATGGTTATGTTGGAAAAGCAACTTCGCGATTGCCATTGGATGGAGCATGCCGACATTTTTCTCCATGCTCTCGACGAAGACGTAAAAAGGTCCTATGTCTGTATCATTATACCGATTGTTTTTGCTTGGATGTTTTTTAGTTAGGGTTGCTGGAGGTATGTTCACTGGAGGAGAGGACTGACTATTTTCTCCTTGGTGGAGGGGATTGGTAATGCTTTCCTCTATCACTACGTTATTCGTCACTGCTGTACGTAATCTTTTACTTGGTTGCCCGCCGTTATCTAAGATATTTGCTCTGCTTTCGTCTACTGGGGGAGTAGCCATGGCTAGAGGTGTACCTGTTGTCCTGAGTTGCAGGTGAGTTTTTTTTTTTTTTTTTTTTTGTTACAGTTTAACGTCCCTTTTTAACAACGTGGTCTTTAGAGACGGGAAAGGATGGGGGCAAGGAATGGGAAGGAATTCGGCCATGGCCTTTTGAAGGAAGCATCCCGGCATTCACCTGGAGTGATTTGGGGAAACCATGGAAAACCCAAATCTGGATGCCCGGACGGGGATTCGAACCACCGTCCTCCCGAATGCGAGGCCAGAACGCTATCCGTTACACCACCACGCTCGGTTTGCAGGTGAGGGCTGAGCTGGATGGCAGTGCTGTTTTCTTCCCCAGTTGAGAAGTCCATCTGGTCGTTCTCGTCTGGTGGAAGCCCTTGCCGGTAGGGCATCTGTATTGAGTTTGGTATTAGGGCTGCACACATCTGGTTGTCATCCACGTTGTGGCAGGCCTCCAGAGCTTGGCGAATGGATTGGCCCGTGTCCCGGACCGTCTCCATTGGGGATTGCCTCCCTACCCTGTTTTTCCCGGCACACGACACTGATTCTTTTGTTGGCGTTAGAACGTTACTTTAATATTATGTCACACGCAGATAAAGTCTGCTATTCACAGGTAAACACGATGACTGCACTGCACGTACGAGGAAGTTAACTCCGCGAGCGCTCGCGCTAGACTGGAATGGAAATTTGAAGGAAGGAAGGAAGAAAACAGGACGGCTCGTGTTTACCTGGCTCCAAAGTGTACAAACAGCAATGAGAAGATATGGTGCAGAAGAGGAAGATATACGTACAAGATTGAAATGTCTGGAGAAATATTTTGAGAAGATGAAAACGGTTAGCGTTCTGGCCTCGCATTCGGGAGGACGGCGGTTCGAATCCCCGTCCGGGCATCCAGATTTGGGTTTTCCATGGTTTCCCCAAATCACTCCAGGCAAATGCCGGGATGCTTCCTTCAAAAAGGCCATGGCCGAGTTCCTTCCCATTCCTTGCCCCCATCCTTTCCCGTCTCTAAAGACCTCGATGTTAAAAAGAGACGTAAAGCAGTAACAAAAAAAAAAAGAGAAGATGAAGTCAAGTTCTGTTATCCAAGTTTTTATTCTTGTGTTGGACTAATACCTCTCTTAACAATAACATTCTCTTTCGAAACAGACGCAAACGTCGATCGTCTTTGGCAGTGGCAGCAAATTTAATGTTATCAAAACAAAAAGTTGGTACTATGGTTATTCGAATCTTGCTCCAGTATTAATGGCAGGGCTCCATTTTTGAGAGCGAATCTCACTGCATTCCGACCCAGGTCGCATCTGGATTAGTCCCGAAAGATATTAAAAACGCTACTGGCAGCGAATCGACACAATGCCTCCCCTCCACTGCGCTTAGCGTGACGTCCCACTCCCCAGCAGCATTCACGCGAATTTCATTAACGCGGACTTAATGCCGCGGACACAAAGAAACGGAAGACTCGCTAGCGACGATTTCCTGTCCGCTATAACCTAACTCGCACTCACTCAAACCGGTAATTGTTTGCAATATTTTTTCAACATTAGTAATTTGTGTGTGATGAATTTGCCATCTATCGCTAATCTGCCCCCAATAAAATTCAGTTTGTCTTTAGAGAAATTTCAGAGCGGCATTATATTCGGAAACAAGCTACTAGTATGATGCGATTTGGAGAAAACATTTCCATGTTAACAGACAAGAAATTAATACGTAACAGCAAAAAAAAAAAAAAAAAAAAAAAAAAAAACTCGATAAATGTAACAGAAAAGGCAGCAATAACAGTAGACGGCATATAATGGGAAAAGTAACTGAATTCAATCACAAAAAATCTCCCTGAATAAATAAATCCTTCAGATTCAGATACTGCTGTAGGAGAGAACGTTCCAAAACTATACATGAACCACAGCAGCTCAGCGTAGCGAACCGTGTATTAAATGTCATAGGAGGACGCTGACAATTAGGTGTACCAGGATAAAGCAAGAAATCAGCGAGTTTTGCAAGTGATAGGTAAGGAAGAAAGATAATGAAAAAGTGTAACAGAAAGAAGAGACCGGATGATGGTGGAAATTGGTTAACATCCTAATAGTCTTTGTCTAGCTATTCAGTTCATCATTCTTCCAAGGTGCTCGAATATATTTACTTTACTGATGTTTGCATGTTTATTTCGTGTTGTGTATTTTAGAGCATTTTTAATATATCATATACATTCATTTTTTATTTATTTATTTTATCTTTTTTGACTGAACATTTACGGTCCTGCCCACCCTTTTTTAATAAATTAGGCACTAGGTTTTTCGCTCGTGGACGTAGGTACTTGAATAAATTTAAAATTTATCTGGTACGGTTCCAAATTAACGGAGGAAACACTGAAATTTAGAATTGTAAGCGAATTATAATATCGCCAAATGTTCACGCAGTGAATAATAAATTAGTATTTACTTTAATTTTAGCAAAAATTTGTCAATCAACGAACAGTTGTCAAAAATAACGCATGCAGAAAAAGAACGTCTAAGCTCTGACGACCCTTAGTACGCCGATACGACCCCTTAAATGCTGCTCAGCCAATATCGCTGGAAAGGCTTTGTACTCGGTTTGAACTCAGCGATTCACCACTTTTAAGCTCACAAAGACGAATGACAATAGCGTGAAATATCGAACATAACGTTCGCAATGAATACTCTCCTAGCGAAGATACAGAAATACATTAAAGATGTCGCTGAAACAGATTGAGGTTACAACAGATGCTCTGGAATCAGGTCAAATACAGCAATAGTACTTCAAGTAGACTTTTTAACTGTGGAAACCGCAACAAAAATCTGTTTTTATTGCGTCATGCAGGAACAAACAGGCAATGTTTTATATATAAATATTATATATCATCTGAATTGTTTCAAAGCAATACGGTTGCAGTAATACTGCCTCTTATTAGGAGGAGTCAAAATATACTGGAAACTGTAGTACCAAGTGAGAATGAACAAGAAATTGATTATTCGAAAAACGAAAAAGTTTACAAAGTGCTAAAAATTGTGCGTATAAACAACAAATCATTTACACGTGGAAACTAGAGCGAGTGTTGCGACGTTTTAGAGCGTATGAGACGCAGGTATGTGGTGCAATATGCGCGCGCTAACCGCCCGTCCTTCCGGTCGGTCGGAGGCGATCGCAGAGCCCCGTAGCCGCTGTTAATGAGCTCATCAGTGTGCTCTCAAATCGAGTTAGCACCCCAGCGGGCGCCCACAAGCCAGCGCGAGGGACGACCAAGGTCAACTCGACGCGGCGCCACCGCCCCCTGAAAGACAACTCCCGCGACCACCACCAAACTCAGAGGCGGTCCAACGAGCAACATTCAGGGGCCGGCTCACCCTCCACCCGCCACGAAAACCCATTTATCTCTTGTGGTTTAATGGTCCTGTTCATTGGTAGGATCACCAAACAAGGTGTTACGTGCAATCAAGCCATCTAGCCGTGCCATCTCTATGAGAATACGGGATCTGATAATTACATTTTAAAGTATAACTGGCCCACGGCTTCGTTCGTGTTTGTAAAGAAGTTTGATTGACAGCTACCGACATGTAACCATCATAGTGCACGATGGGAGACTCTAGGCTAATACCACACACAAACACCAGTGATCTGCGCAGGGTATAGGGACAAACATGTCTTTGGTCGATATATGAAAACGCCCTGCATCGACCAATTTCAACCATCATATCTCCCACACCTCCACAGCTACCCACATGCAGTCATCATAGTGCACTGTGAAAGACTCCAGGCTACTAATACACACAAACGCCTGTGGTCTGCGCTTGGTAGTTCTGGCTGCAACTTGAAATATAGGAACACACACGTCTTTAATAAAAATAAGAAAACTCCCTACCTCGACCACCATATCTCCCACACCGCCATAGGTACCGCCATCTAACCACCATAGCGCACGATGGGAGACTCAAGGCCACTACCACTCGCAAACATCAATGGTCTGCGATATGTAGTTGTGGCAGTAAAGAGAAGTGTAGCGGCACACAAGTCTATGGTCCAAATATGAAAAAGCCCTGCATCGACCGCTTTACACCCCCACAGCTATCACCATTTGGCCAACGTTGTGCACGATAGGAAACTCCATGTTACTACTACACAGAAACACCAGTGATCTGTGCTAGAGAGTGGTGGCTGAAAAGTGAAATGTAGGGAAATATACTTCTGTATATACATATTCCGGTATAAGATTTTTGGTGAGTTGCAGGCACCCAAGCGCTGAATCAAGCCGACTGGCGCTGCATTCTAACGTAGGATTCTGAGGTTTCGGACACCATGCTGCAGCTATCTTCAGAACAGATGTTTTCTGCACACAACAGTCCACGCAAGGATGCCTGCCAAGCTGCCCGAGTACGTTTCACGTGATATCTCCTTTCTCCTGACTGACCAAAAAGGCGCAACTTCCAGAATTTGGAACTCTCGGGCAGTATTTTAGGTAGAATATGTAGAACACATTGCAGTGCAGGTCTGGCGTAGAAGAAGAACGAAGCATATTGACCGAAACGTCGTCATTTTTTGTGGCGCCACCCATACATTATAACGTCAACAGAATCCTGTCTGAAGGATTAACGGAAACTACCCCCTTTAAGGACCTTTCAGCCTTATTTTTGGTCCGACTAAGCTGAACACATGCAAGTAACCGTTAGTTTTTATTGATGGTAGTGACAAAATAGTGGTCTGGTGCCTCAGTGGTTGAATCTGACTGGAGATAAAAAGTTCCCCGATTAGAATCCCTGTGTTGACTAACACTATGAAAGGGTTTAACCCTATCTCCACCTGTGGAACATTTTGCTATGTGTTTTGAATTTCGCCAGAAGACTTCCGTGTTTCGTGTTCCCACTTAAACTGTATACCCGGTAGGGTTACCGGGTTAGGTTAGATACGGAGGGTAGGAACTAGATACCCTATCTGCAACACCAGGCAAAGAATAGCTCATCCTGGAGGGTCCATCCAAACTTCTGATCGAATTACAAAATAGCTTTTTCTTTCATATAAAAATATAACTTTCGTTTTTTACCCTCGAGATTTACTATTATTGTTGTTAGTCTTGCTGTATATCACCAAAACGCTTATACGTTTCTTGGATTCCTAAAAGATAATTAGGATGAAGTATTACATTTTTGTACCACACAAAGCTTTCTGTGAAGATGAAAAATCAACAGTGAAATGTTCGGAATCTTTTCCTCCCTATACTGGTAATTCTCCAGGAGTCACCGTGAGATTTTAATAATGTATGATATGTTACTCAGCCGTAAAATCTAGGCTTGACAAGGTTACTATCTGTCAATTAACATAGTGAAACATTTTCTCGTAGCTTATATAATAACGCAGTCGTTTCCAACGACAAAAATTGCGAAATGTTCATTATTAGGATTTTTTTTTTTTTTTTTCTCATGGGTTTGCGCCTCGTCGACGTCGAGGTCATTAGAGGTCGGATGGGACTGGGGGGAACATACGGGAAGGGTGTCGGCCATGGCCTTTTTTATGAAGCGTCCGGCATTCGTGTGGAGTGATTTAAGGAAAGCATGGAAAACCCAAACCTGGATGCCCGGACGGGGATTCGAACCGGCGGCCTCCCGAATGCGAGGCCAGAGCGTTAACCACTCACCCACCACGAGTTTGTTCTCGTCACTCAGCCAGTCTGGTAACTTCTCGGGTGAAATACGTGAGAGTAACATTTGAATGTCACCACACAGATCAACTGTAAACGTTAAGACAAATATAATTAATACAGACAGGTCTACATGTTTCAGGGACCTCCCAAGGAAAAAATAGATATGAATCACCAATAATCCTCTGGGAATTTCAGATAGTTCATGTTGCAATAACAACCCCAAATAGAAAAGAGATTATGAATGTCAACGTTATTAAGCGCTTAAACTTCAACTCAGACCTTTACCTAACTGAAATTAAACTTAAACTTCAGCCTCATTTCGTAGTGTTACAAACGCGTCTTGTGACCGCTCGTTACATTCATAAACGTTAGATTTATTAATAAAATGTGGAATATTTTAGTGGGCATTTGGGCGCTGTGCAAAGGTGTGGAGCGGCAGATCTGAGGAATGCCAGCAGGCCGATTCCTAGAATTAGTAAGGGGAGAAGAGTGTGTGCCTAAAGGTAGCCACACACGTGGAGGCCGGGCCGCAGGGGAAACGGACCGCAGGGATTTCATCGAAGTGGCGCTGCACACACACGGGGGGTTAAAATCCTCAAGGGTTTCTCAGTCTCAGAGTTGGCTTCACGACGGCAGCATCCGATGATGTTCACGCATTGGCTGCTGTTACGATTTTCTTTATTGAATCTGTCACAGTGCTTGCTACCTCTCTAAGCTGCCTAGTAAAACTTGAAGCAGCCTTTTTCTGTAGTTCCATATCTTCATAAAAGCTTCCTATCATATTTCAAAAATTTGCCTCGGTTAACCAGGTGGCTCGAATAATCGGAACTCGGATAACCGGACTTTTACTGTAATTGATTTATTCCCATTCGTAAATACATCAACAACATAAAATTAAGTTTAAATGACATAAAAACTAAATTAAAATAATATTAGTTTAAAATCATGTTGTAATTAATATAGTGGATCATGTGATGTAAACTCAAATTCAAATCACATAACATCATTTGCATTATAATTTGATAGAACAATTGCTGCTGTGTCGTTGTTTTGAGGTAATTTATCAAAATCTGCTGGTGGTTTATAATGATCCTGCTGGTGTTGCTTGAAAAGGTTGTGGGCTGAGACTATTCGATGAGGTTCCTGGATAAAAAAATATCCAGAACTGCTGCCTGCAGAATAGTACAGGCCAGAAGTAGGTAACCCTTGCTCACTGTAAGACATTCCTAAACAGCCCATTTCGATTTGAAACAGGGTGTCATTAATTTTTTTTTCTGCTATTAGCATTTGATTGGTCGGAAGGCCACGTAATTTTATGGCAACGGTTTTGCTAACAACGTCAAAGTGATCTTCTTGCAGCACGGTTTTTTTTTAATGTTCTTCAGCAAATCACTTCGCAAAGATTCATTTCCTGATGGTTTAATGTTGCTGTTTTTTTTTAAATATTGATTCTTTTTAATTTTTTTGCATTTGGTTCATTCTCCTTCAATATTTATGCCAGCTTGGCGTAGGTAGCTTCTCGTTTGTTTGTGTCGTTGTATTCCTGGTACTTCAATTCCTATAGACAGGGCTCACTATCATACATATTTATAAACACGGAACATCACGAAACGGAACATTAGAAACAAAACAGAGAAACAAAATCGCAACACACGCAGGCACTCGCAAGAAATCCTCGAAGGCCGACTGACCGCAGGAGACACACGCTGAGATTCCCACCCTCCCTCCCGGCCTTCCAGGAAGTAAGAATTGTTTTTCGGTGAGGCCGTGGCCTCAAGCAAGTGCCCACACACGTGCGGGATCCCGCAAGGCCGTGACCATTGCGTCCAAATCCCTTGGGTTTCCCGCACGTGTGTGGCGGCCTTAATGGAGGGGAGATTTGTGCGTGCTAGGTAGACAAACAGGGCGATCTGCGGAAATTCCTTTTTTTTTTTTTCATGTTGCACTACGAACGAGAGGAGGAAGGGCTATTCGGTGCTGGTCGGCATTGACGATCGGTCTATGTGCGCTGTCTATGCGCTAATGGGACTGTGCTGCCTGGAACGGGACAACAGCTATTTTATTTGAGCAGATGTGCTCAGGCAAAGGATGTCCTGAGGAACTGTGCCACACTATTCCGTAGCAGAGCAGAAAACTTCATCCAGTGTGTGTGGCCGACATCAAATTCGGTAATTATATATCGCCATATGAAGGACATTGTGCCAGCTACAAGTGCAAGTTCATAGCATTGCCCAGCTACGACCCTGCAGATAAGAACTCTCATTGCCCGGAGCAAACAATCGTTTGACAAGTGACCACTTAAAATATTGAATATTTCACTGTGTAATTTTGTGTATTTTATGTAAAATACCCTGGCGCCCGCAGAAGGACAGTTAATTAATTTTAATTAATTGTTGTTATAAAAATATGTCTTATCAGTAATTTTAATAAAACACTGATAATTTCTCATACAAAATATTCATTTAAGTTCTACCTTCATGATAAAAATTAATAAAATAATTAGATTAATTACTTTTCATCTAGCTAATGAGGTCAGAACGATACAGTAGAGTCCTAAGAGGAAAGCGAAGTTTGATACAGAAATTCTCAAGGAAAACTTAACAGGAAAACATATCAAAATTTGAAATGTATGCGGTGGAAGAAATCAACGAATCACTGTTAAGAGCATCGGAAAACTTAGGGAAAGAGAAGGAAATGAAACCACAAGTGTTGGAATAAGAAGTGTGACAGGAATAGTACGCGCAAGAAATGTTTTTCCAATCAGAAATCACGGAGCAATAGGATGAATTTCGCAAGCAAAGAGAAAACTACTGCAAAGATCATCAGACGAGAAAAGAGAAAATACGAGAAGTGCCTTTCAAAATATCGAAGAAGACTTCCGGAAATAAATAATGTAAATTATTTGACTAAATAAAGGTGACAACAGACTGGGTTGAGGAAACGAAAATAGATATGGAAAAAGTTGGGATCCGTCCAGATATTATGTAGAATCGAAGAATGTTTCAGACTAAAACTGATAAATTCAAGCGGTTCCAGGAACAACGTACAAAGCCCAAGACCACCTGGTGTGAAGACAGGAGGCGGAACTCAGTGAAGGAACGACAAAACTCTGGGTGGAGAGGAAAAGGCGAGGCAGTAAACTAGTTGCTTCCCACGACTCAACGTAGGACAGAGTCGAAACAAGAAGACTATAGACATATTCTTAAGGTGCCCATACACGTACCGGCAAGCCTGTCAGTCAAGACTGACAGACTTGCCGGTGACCGGCAGCCTGTTGGACTGACTACCCCATACACGTTCAGTTCAATTCAAATCAAAGCGCTTCAAAACACATTGATTTCTTCGTGCGTTAAAAGTTTTTAGTAGTTTAGTGTAGTTAGATTTCCAAGTTTTTGTGTGTAGTTGTTTATTTTCTGAAGATTATTTATAGTTCAAAATGTCTAGTGATGAGAATGATTACGCCGTTTTAGGTTTATTACTAGCATTAGTTCCTACCAAAAAACGGCGAAAAAAACGTGAGTGTTGGTCGAAAAGCTGGTTGATGAAGAGGGACACGTATTCTCACGTAAATTTATTAAAAGAGTTAAAGGCGACTCCAAAAGACTGGCATAATTACTTAAGAATTGACGAAAATACGTACCTAGTTCTTTTGTCATTGGTTGCTCCATTGATTGAGAGAAAAAACACTGTGATGAGGAATGCCATATCTCCTCATGAACGTCTAACCGCTACACTAAGATTCTTAGCTACTGGGAGGAGTTTAGAGGACCTAAAGTATTCAACAGTCATATCACCACAAGCACTAGGAAAAATAATACCAGAAACCTGTGAGGCGATCTACCAAGTTCTCCAAAAGGATCACTTGAAGGTAAGAGAAATAATATATGAGCATATTAAAAAGAGAGAATTTTATTTTCTGTCTGCACACAAACACTACACATAGTTAATACAGTATAAAAAAAAAGGTTTATGTTGAGCGATCAAACAAATTTACCACAAATTCTATAAGTCTACATATTCTATGGACACTCTGTAAATTTAACACATAATTCAATGCTTATCAAACTTCCGAAATTAAATCACAATACTGTACTAAATGAAATTACAAAAAATTATATATTAAAAAAACATTGTGCGAAAGATTTAAGAAACATATGTATTGTTATAAAAATTATTGACAATAACTTCTTGTAATAATTTAAGAAAAATCATTGTATTCTGAGACGAAAGTTACAAGTGCATTTGTATCAGTACGCTGGTCTTGTGATTGTGACACATTCAAGTCAACGTAAACCTGTGAGTTGGGTGGAGGGATTACGTTTGGGTTGGATTGTGGTGATTGGTATGGGGTGGAATTTCCGTGCTGCGAACTAATGGATGTAGACGCTGGTCTTGTGATTGTGACACATTCAAGTCAACGTAAACCTGTGAGTTGGGTGGAGGGGTTACGTTTGGGTTGGATTGTGGTGATTGGTATGGGGTGGAATTTCCGTGCAGCGAACTAATGGATGTAGACGCTGGTCTTGTGATTGTGACACATTCAAGTCAACGTAAACCTGTGAGTTGGGTTGAGGGGTTACGTTTGGGTTGGATTGTGGTGATTGGTATGGGGTGGAATTTCCGTGCTGCGAACTAATGGATGTAGATGGGGAATAATTGTTTGGAGAAAAATTACGCATCGGAGGAAAATGTCGTGGTGAAAAGGACTGGTATTGTTGGTATTTATATGGTCTTTGGTTAACAAACGCAAAATTACTGCCTAAATTACCACCCTCTGCTTCAAACAAAACATCATTTATAAACTTTTCCGCCCACCGGCGTTGATCGTTTGGCAATTCCCTCAATTTGAGTGCAATCGTTTTTCCAAAAGCATCAAAGCGATCATCGGGGTTTCTTGGTGTCTTAAAATGATTTTTAACGGTAGTTAAAACTTCATTTGTCAATGTAACATTATCTGTTGGTTTTGGTCTCGATGATGCTTTAGAGTGATTTACATTGCTATTAGATGATGCGGGTAAAGCAGTACTTTCGATGTTGTGCACTTCGATGTCTTCGCTAGGATCAATCCGCATACTGTCATCATGCACATCTACGCTCGGTGTGGGTGCCTCATCCTGAAAACAAATACGGGATGTAATTCCCTAATTTTAAGTAAAATAGTCTAATAAAATAATAATAACTCTAATAAAATAAATTTTAATTAAATTCTTAATAGAAGCCCATAATATTAATTTTACACTTTTTTCTTATTAAAAGTACTAATTTTAATAAGATTAAAACTTTTCTTCGTTTTCAGTTTCCAAGAACAGAGGAAGAATGGAAATCCATAGCAAAACAATTTGAGCAGCGTTGGAATTTCCCACACTGCCTCGGTGCAGTTGATGGGAAACACATTACCATCACCCCTCCCCCAGACTGTGGTTCGGAGTTCTTCAACTACAAAGGACACCATAGCATGGTGTTGATGGCAATCGTTGATGGGAATTATAGGTTCATCATGTGTGATTTTGGAACAAATGGTAGAGTGTCCGATGGTGGTGTTATTCAGAACACTTTATTTTTTGACAAACTGCAACACGGTACATTAAATATACCTCCTGAAGAAATCGTCAAAGACACATCTACAGCTTTACCTTACGTGTTTGTTGCGGATGACGCATTTCAGTTACGCGTCGATATGATTAAACCATTTAGAATGGCAAATTTGAATGATGACAATAGAAAGGTGTACAACTATCGTGTTTCACGAGCAAGGCGCATAGTAGAAAATGCGTTTGGAATATTGAGTGCCAGGTTCAGAATATTTCATACTTTCATAAATATGAATCCTACAAAAATTGAATCTGTTGTAATGGCATGCTGTGTATTGCACAATTTTTTGGTCAACACTGTTCCGAAAACGTATGCCCCTACAGAATGCTTTGATATCGATGACAGGGAAACTGGTATCACAAATGTAGGTTACAATTGTGAACATGAGAACATGTACGGTTTACAACAAAGAACACGTGGAAACACCATCACTGCCGCAAGAAGGGTTCGAGAAAAATTCATTGATTATTTTGTTAATGAAGGTAGTGTCCCGTGGCAGAGAAACTTTATTCATTGACATTGGAATGAATAGTTTTGCATTTTTTTGCATTATTTTAGTAACTTTAAATAGAACTGTTGCTTTTCGAATGGTAATGATGTGGTATTGATTTTTAAAATAAATAAAATACATAAATTACATGTTGTTGTTACCTCATTGCTTCCAACTTGTTCCTCTTCGCTCAAGTTACTCCTTGACAGGTGGGGAGTTTCCTGGTCGTCCAAGAAATGCAGGAGATGGTAGTACCACAGTTTTGGCAAATACACATCTTCGGCTGAAGCACCAGACTTTGTTGCTTCCCTAACCTTTTTCAACTCTTTCCGGTAACTACTTCTGAAATTGTTTATTTTCTTCAACACAGTAGATTTATTACAATTTGGTTCTACCTGCTTCCACACTTCAACTAACCGTCCGTAAGCTGCTTCCTTCTTTATTCTATCATGATAATCTGGTGATTTAACTTTCCACAAGGATTTCTCACTTTGATACACACTAATAAATTCCTCTAAGCATTGGTTCTCTTTTTCACGTGACATTTTCACAATCACAAAACAACAACTCACTAATAATCACAGCAACAATTCACAACTACTAGCAACAACTCGAAAATACAAATGAAGTTTGGCCGGTGGCCTGACGCCGCTCCACATACACGTACAGTTTTGACTGAAACAGCTTCCGGCAAGCCGGTTGAACTGATGAGTTTCCATTCGATCACCGGCCGCCGGTACAGTCTTAACTGACAGTCCAGCCGGACCCCACACACGCTACGGCCGCCGGTCACAGGCGGACTGTACAGGCAAGACTGACAGGCTTGCCGGTACGTATATGGGCACCTTTACGTACATAAAAAACCATATGTAAGACTCCGAAACAATTACAAGACGTGTGAAACAGATTTTAAAGTAAAACGTTTCGCACCAAATGATGAAACTACAACGAACAATTCCATGAGGTCTCATCGTCATCTCTCCATTCTTGTGTACAGCAGTATGTCTTGACGACCGGAAAATGTCCTTAAAGTACTACACAGTCCTCTGGGCATGCGCCATTGCGTGTCGTGACTCAGCGATATGTCGTCGCAGATAGTTTACCCCTCAATCCAGGCGCCGCCAAACAACCTCTCACCTCAAAAACAAAATTTCCTAATCTCCTTTACAGATTCCAGCAAATTGTTTGTGAATACCAAATTTCTAAAAGTATATATTACCCATGTTTGAAAGCAAATGTTTAAGGGTGTTGCGTATCTTCTAAAATTTATTCAGTCCTTCGTGCTTATTTCTCAAAATACTACTTCTAATGAAGCATAAGATATTTCTGTCAGTATTTGCCATTTTCAGGCAGGAATTTTGAAAATGACGAGTGGCTCCAACTCTGAAAACTGAGTGGACAAATTATTATTATTATTCTAATAACGAACTTTTGTGAAAGTTTGTGTAAAAATTCATTGAATTTTTTCAGGCCTGCCATTTCACCTCTAAATGTATTTTGGGTATATAAAAAACGAAAATATCCCTAGCTTATTACTATTGTCTACTAGAACATTGTGGATATTCTTAGCCCCGCCCGAGCCTCCGGCTGGTTCATTGTGGTGGCCTGAATGTCGGGAACGGTCTTTCGGGCAGGTGAGGCGGGCAGTCGTCAGAGAGCGAATTGGCGAAGCCGGAAAAGCGGCGGCGGTTCTGATTGGTGAAGCCCCGCAGTCGTCAAATCCAGCCCCACGTACGCTCCCGGACACTGGCGCCGCGAGCAGTGATTGGACGGGGGAACGTGAGCTCACCAGCGGATCAAAAACTAAAATTAAAGTCCTCTGAAGGCGAGGTATGGAAGTGACGTATGAGAAGCAATAAATGGTTGTATTTTTCAGAATCAGACCGAGATGGCTATTGGCACTATTTATGGCTACGCACCACAGAGAAGAATAGCATCTTTGGCACCTGATTACTATTGGTTATGAGTTTTTGAAGAATTTTGTTGAGGAAACAAAAAGAGTTATTAAAAGAGCAATACTGAAGCAAACTTTCTAGTTACAGATTTATATTAACTGCTTGAAACATAGCTACGAGGTGTGTGAGAAAAGTAGTGGGATTGGCAACACTGCGGGCGATCAGGCAACGCTGTGTCTACCAGTCTATGATAGACCAGTTTGTTCATCCCGTCCACATGCTCACTCCGAGTTTCAACTCCGTTCAGCCAACACATTACGTTGACAGCTCCATCAGTGAAGTTGTGTTTTTGATGTGTGTTACGAAAATGGAGCATCGGAATTTAGAGCAACTTTGTGCGATCAAGTTTTTTTGTTAAACTTATAACTTAACTTACCATTCACAACCCT
Source organism: Vandiemenella viatica (assembly GCA_031002005.1). NCBI lineage: Eukaryota > Metazoa > Arthropoda > Insecta > Orthoptera > Morabidae > Vandiemenella > Vandiemenella viatica. The sequence goes on along the minus strand of CM061918.1, from coordinate 7,032,940 downwards.
ACTTTTGTGTGGAAAAAAAGAAATTGTTCATTTATTGTAATTACATAATCTTAATATTTGAATATATGGTATCAGTACTGTAACATTATAAATCAAAGCTACATTTCCGCAACTAAACGGCTCAACCGATCTTAGTAAAATTTGACAAGAAAATACTATGAATCGTTAGTAAGAACATATCTATTGTAAGAAATAATATATTTTGTAACGAAATTTTGAAAATTAACCGAACGATGATAGACAGACGGATAGAGTGTTATATCGGTTGCACAGGTCTTGACTCTCTAGTAGTCGGTTTGTAGATGATCTTTTGATAAATCTTATTTTATAGTATAGAACAGCGGTCGGCAACGCGCGGCCCGCGGGCCGCATGCGGCCCGTGAGCTCTCTATTTGCGGCCCGTGTCCGTCTTATAAAAATCATATCGAAAGCCCATATTATAAAATAATAAAATATAAATGCATAAAAGAGTGAACGCGATCTAACACCGCAGCGAATGAACTATTCGAACAGAGCAGGACAAGTGCGAGCGGGAATGATTCCCGCACTCTCTGCTATGATTGAAACAATAGGTTATCGTTAACAATAACCTTCTTTTGCTCGCCCGCCGCCCGTCGGCGCTGGCTGTGTCATTGATTGAAACAAGTTATTTCATGTGAGCACGCCACCGCCGCGGCCCTGCACCTGCGATTTAGTTCTGCGACCTACGAGTGCCTACTACATTGTTTACAGTTCGGTAAGTGTGAGATATTGATAGTTCATACAGTTACATTGCGAAATTAAGTGACATGTTTTCAACACGGCTTTTATTCTTACAGCGTGTATTTGGCATTGTTGGTTATACGTTTTACTGATGGCTACAAAAAAGAGGAAGTTAATTGAAGAAAACAGAGTTTTTAACGATGCATGGACAGATTTATACTTTTTCATTAATTGCAATGGAAAGCCGCTATGCTTAATATGCCAAAAAATCCTTGCTATACAAAAGAATATAACGTCAAACGTCACTATGATACCGTGCATAAAGCAAATTTTGCGTGCCTGGTTGGTGATTCCCGGAAAAACAAAATAAACTCACTCAAATCTCATTCAAGAACCAACAAAGTGTTTTTAAGGTGCAAATTCAAAGTAACGAGTCAAATATACGTGCGAGTTTAAGGGTGGCCGAAATACTTGCCAAGTCTGGGCGACCGTTTACCGACAGCGAATTAATAAAACAATGTGCCTTAGCTATGGCCGAAGAGGTATGCCCTGTTCAAAAAAAGAAATTTGAAAATATAAGCTTATCTGCCAGAACTTGTACCCGGCGCACTGAAGATTTGGGCGCTAATTTATGCGAAAAACTTCGGGAAAAAGCACAACAATTTGAATGTTTCTCCTTAGCTACCGATGAAAGTAATGATGTGTCAGATACTGCCCAGCTTCTAATATTTGTTCGTGGAATTGATAAGTACTTCAACGTGTGTGAGGAACTTTTACAGTTATGTAGTTTGAAGGGAACGACTACGGGGGAAGATTTGTTTTGTCACTTAGAACAGGCAATGTCGTCAATGCAATTGACGTGGGAAAAATTGGTAAGTCTAACAACTGACGGAGGTAGAAACATGAGTGGGAAAAACAAGGGCTTGGTGGGTAGAATTAAAACAAAATTGGCAGAGTTAGGATGTGAAATCCCGTTATTTTTTCATTGCATTATCCACCAAGAAGCGTTATGTTCCAAAGTCGTTTCATGGAGAAAAGTAATGGACATCGTGATATCCACTGTAAACTATATCAGAAATAATGGGTTGACACATCGTCAATTCCGAGAGTTTCTATCCGAAATGGAAGCAGATCATCAAGATGTCCTTTATTATTCAGAAGTAAGATGGTTAAGTAGAGGTGCAGTACTGAAAAGATTTTTCGATCTCAGAAAATAAATCAACACTTTTATGAATCAGAAAGGTAAATCTGTTCCAGAGTTAACAGACCCTCAATGGTTAATAGATCTTGGATTTTTGACAGATTTAACTCATGAATTAAATACGCTGAATGTCAAGCTTCAAGGGAAAAACAAACTAATATCTGATATGCATACAGACGTAAAGGTGTTCCAAACTAAAAACCGGCTCTTCATAAAACATATTGATGAAAAAAATTAGATCATTTCCCGAATTGTCTAAAGGCTGTGGAGGAAGCTGGCATTGATTTTAACTGGGATAGTGAAAAAATGAAGGACATTCTAATGGAGTTACAAGGTCAGTTCAGTGACAGATTTCGTGATTTCGAGAAGGTTTCGAACAAACTGAAGATTTTTGCTAACCCTTTTTCTTGCGATCTTGAGGGTGTACCCAGTAATTTACAAATGAATGTGATCTTCAATCCAATGACAGTCTAAAAACGCCTTTTACGAGATGAATGTTTTGGTCAAATTTTATGGTAGCTTACCGTCTGATTTTGTCGAATTGAAAAAGTTTGCTCAGCAGTTTATTTCAATTTTTGGAAGCACTTATTTATGCGAGCAAACTTTTTCAATCGTCAATTATCGAAAAAATAAATACGCTTCTCGTCTCACAGATGAACATTTGAGAGATATATTACGAATTTCAACTTCTAACATGAAAGCTGACATACAAAAAATAGCCAGTCAAATACAACCTCAAACGTCACACTGAATTTAGTATGTAAGATCAATTTTGTAACTTGTCTTCATTTGTATATTCATATGTACTAATAAAATTTGAAAACTGAGTTTTCGCATTGTTACTGTGTATGTGCGGCCCCGCCTTTACTTTGTTTTGCCACCTTGTGGCCCTTGCCTGCTAAAAGGTTGCCGACCGCTGGTATAGAAGATACGCGTTTCCGTTGCAGCCGACTATTATCTTGTGTTTACCTAAAAGATTTGCAAACTGGTTCTCTTTATGAGACAGATTTACTGGTGGAATGGAATAATGATGACTTCCCCGTGGTATTATCCAAACTAAGTCCTTTTAGGGATACCTTTTGCGAAACTTACAGCTTTTCAGCAATAAAATTCCAAGTCGAGGTGAGCGAAGCCGCGGGTGACAGGTAGTTCCGTATATCATGTGAAACTGTTCTCAACTAGAGTCCAGGCTTTGTATGTGTGAAAAGTTGATTTTGATACGTGGCATTTTAATTAACAAGCATTAATATGTTTTGTTGTGCCTGTACCATATCTGATTGTGTTATCAACACACTGGGTTTGTCTATTTGCACAAAGAAATTTCATAAGCTTGTAACTTCGTTCGAATTTCATTTAAGGTTATTTGCACTTGTAGTTTTAATTGTTTGCCACAGAAACAGATTATTTAGGAGTTCTGAAAACATGTAGAGATGCAAAGAATTTTTTGCGTGGCTTATAAAACCTCGCTCTAACAGCGGCTAGGAAAGAGACTCTGAATAGTTCCAGGGCGAAGCTACGTTCATTGTACAAATTAAAAAACAATGTTTGGTGTTTTTATTTTACTGTGAGACCAAATCAATTTACCATCTTACTTCAGGATTAAATCTAATCACAACATATTCTTGCAGCCTAATACACTGTTGTAAATTTGTTTGGTATAGGGACTCTGTTAAATTCGCTATAGCCAGATGGTCTTATATAGAAACACAAAGAGGTTGTTATATGTTGCAATGGTGAAGTACTAACGATCTGAGAACTTTGTGTTTGTTCCAAAATCTTGATTAGATGGTAGAAAGACTGAGTAGTAGAATAGTAACTTCGTTTCTGTTGTTATGTTGTGCTGCTTAACATCGTATATGTTCCAGTATTTCTTTTTCCCTTTTCCTTAATGCGATGTTGGAATGTCAGTCTTTGAAGACTCATTTCCAGCCACTGATATTCCCCTGACCTGATCATTCAAGTTGTCTGTCGAGAAGTGAGTGTTTGTTTGGGTGGCACATAGCAACAGATTTTATTCATCTGGTACCAAGTTTTAGCTAATTTACATTATTGATGAGAGTTCGTCATGAGGTGTATATGCCATATTTCACTATTTATTGTCTTCGAAAGTAATTATTTTTTCGCTTTCTTTTCTCTCTCCGCCCTCCTTTGAATCAATGCATATATAGAAACTTTTCGTTCTATAGCAGAGTTTAACCCCTGTTCTTCCACTGACCAGCATTTTGCTTCATTTCCTCTCTATCGTGATTAAGCAATAAAGGAATGTAGATACTCGCTTATATCGTGATCGCAGGCTTCTCGGTTAAACTATAATGTTGATTACAGTTAGTGCTGTTGTTCAATAAATTATGTTTTTGCTTTTCTCACGTGAAACGTGATATCCGCAAAACACAGCTATATGTAGATCTGCTGCGACTGCCGCAGCCAACACATCACTACGCCTTAACTGTTTGCCTACATTCCAGGCTCAACTCTTATACGATATATCAGACCTCCGAAACGGATAACTTTATTTCAGAATATTTGATTACTTGCATAGATTAAAGTTTTCATTGCAGCATTAATGAACGTAATTGCCGTAGATTTTTTCAGTTTTACCAGTAGCTCTATATTGTAGCTGTTGGCTAGATCCTCAGCTGTTGAATGACGACAAGGTGTCTTATTACTTGAAGGCATGCACGGGAGAGCAGTTTCCGCAGCGCTACTCATAAGCGATCGATGGCCGCTGGGTGTTTCTATGACCCATAATTGCGAGGTATTCATGCGTGCAGTATCATCGCAAGGCTTCCCTACGATGATACAAACTTCCAGTGATGATGATGATGATGAGGCATTCACAATCGGTGACGTGTTGTCGCAATAGCAACTTCGACCTACCAATCCACCTGAGGAAGATGGCGGAGGTAGCTGTGGAAACGTCATGTATGGCAGAACGTATCCCCTAGAACACCCGTGACGAATTTCTATCAGCTTTACCCGGGGAAGACTCGATTATGACATATTTTTTCTTTTTTCAGTGTGCTGAAATATCAGAATTGTGCCGATCCATACACTCCACAAGTTCTCTTTGCAGTGATTGGCTGTGCGCATTACAGTTCTAATAAGAGCAGTGTGGGCGCTTGAAAGGAATTGCCTGCTGGTATTTGAGGGCCCAGGAGGAGGTATGCACTCAGATTAGCGGGGTGAACAGGTCTGAACAGCGGTGAGCGCAATACAAGGCACTCCGCTGGATATAAAGCGAGAAGAGGCGCCAAATGAATGGATATGTACTCGGTTTTGACTACTGGACCGTGAGTTCCAGAAAGTTAACGCGTGACTAGCCGATTCAATAACTCTGCAGTGCTGACTAGAAACAAGAGAGGCCGCTGGTATGCGCTCATTGGTGGTCCGCCCACACCAGAGAACAGCCCACCTGCCAGACAGTGCTCCTTCACTTCTACTAGCTGTCATCAATCAGACGACTACTTTCATGATATCCTCTCCCCCGCTTTTCTAACTTGCGCCAACTTCTTCATTTCGACGTACACCTTACAGCCCACGTCCTCAATTATCTGCTTAATATAATCTAATCTCTGTCTTCCTCTACAGTTCTTACCTTCGACTGTTCACTCCAATAACAAATCAACCAATCCAGCATGTCTCAAAGCATGACCTACCAGCCTGTCTATTACTTCCAGTTAGACTTTTCCACAAACCTCTTTCCTCATCCACCATTTCCAAAACACGTTCGCTTCGTACTTCATCCCTCCGTTTAATTTTCCGCTTACTTATTTAGAACCACATTACAAATGCTTCAATTTTCCTTCTTTCGGTATTCCTAAAGTCCATAGCATAAAGTGCTCGGCACACACCTTAGAGTTTTAAAAGTTTCTTTCTGAATCCTAGATCAATATTTGTAACTAAAAGATTTCTCTTTTCTTGAAGGCCCTTTTCGCTAGTGCTATTCTGCTTTAAACATCATACCTGCTTCGGCTATAGGTTGCCATTCTACTTTCTAAGTAGCAAAATTCGATAAACTAGTCCAAAATCTTCCATCAGTATTTTGTGCATGCCATTCAGTAACTTCTCAATATCCCCGACTGTTCTGCTAAGTTGAAAATGTCGTCAGCGAAACGTTGCACTTATGCCACATTGAAATCTTTCTTTCACTTCCTTTATTGCTTCATACATACACTTTGAATATTATTGGAAGTACACTATAACCTCGTCTCATACCCCTTTTAACTCATGCATGTCCCTCATATTTCTCTACTTAGTTCTTCTTCAATTTATAAAGTACTAGCTGTTATACGCGACTTCGCACGCGTTGACTTAGGATTTCATTGCCAAAAATGAATATAGGAAGCTGTTAGTAACGTAAGATTTGTACCAAACAACACCGAGTCAGCATAACATGACAGGAAAACAATCAATATACCATTTTACCGTCGAACATGTCTCATGAAGAGAATAAATTTCCAAAACAGAAAAACAAACGAAGGCGCAAGAATATAGAGGACGGTAGGGTTTAACTGAGGGACGCTGTATTTCACCTTGGTGTTTTCTTCTATCTTCAGCATGAGTATCTGGTTCTTGAGTTCTAATAACTTTAGCCGCTCGCGCTCTTCTAGATCTACACATTAGGCCAGTTTTTACTCCCGCAAGGCATGTCAAAAAAGAAAGGAAAAATAAACTTGTGCCAGAAACATTTAAGCAGACACAAAGTAATACTACAGTGCAGAGCGAATCGCTATCTATACTAAATAATACGTTTTGTCTCTAAAAGAAATTTTCTAACGAATCATATACCAACAGACTGCGTGAGAAGCACAGCTTGAGCAACCGACGTTATATTACAGACCAACACACGCATCCGTCCGTCTGTCACTATTCGATAAGTTCTCAAAACTTCGTGACTACAACTGTTATTCATACGGAAATAAATGCCCTGTGTCCATCCTAAAGATAAAACGTATTTCCTTGTCAAATTTAATCAATATCGTTATAGTCATTAAGCCGTTAAACGTAACAAAAAGACAGAGATTTACTTCCGCATTTATAAGATTATTAGTGCAGATGACACACACACACTGACTGCGAGAGAAACAACGGCTGAGTGATCAATATAGCGTCAAGAAGTGTGCACATACAGCATTGTTAGACCACGTACGATTTGCCAACATTGCACCCCTAAATTTGTGGTATCTACTGTTTAACATAGAATCTGAAAAACTGACCGTCCAGGAGTGGGTCATACGATCAAAACAATTCTTAAAAATCTTTCCTTCCATCGGGATTTGAACCGGAGACCACAGTCAAAAACATTAGAAAGCAAGCGCGTTAACCACCGTGCTACCAACATCATACAGATCAGTTTACTACAGAGTGTTACACATCCTAAGCGTCAGTCTATTGCCGTTTCGGTAATTTTTCAAAATTACATGACAGTATGTACTATTTATGCAGAAAAAGTATCATATGTCCATTCTTATACCAAATCGCATCTGCTTGTCAAATTTAATCATGATAGGATTAGCCGTTTAGCCCAAGAAACGTAACAGACAGACAGAGAGACAGACAGAGTTACTTTCGCATTTATAATATTAGTATAGATGCTTCTACCTCGCTATTTTAGACCTGACTTCTTTAAAATTATGAACATATTGTTCCACCTGACATTATCAAAAGCTTTTACTAAATCGACGAATGCCAATAATTGCAAATTATTCAAAGCTCGATCAAATCATTTTCTCAAAACAGGATCTCCTAAGTGCTCAATCTAGACGTCGCTTTTTTTTTCCACCAGTGCACTGTTTTTCAAATCACCACCATCATACAGTTTCTCTATGTATTCCTTCCATCAGTTAGCTCTACCCATCGACAGCTTTAATATTCACACCTCTTTTCTTCATTTCTCGAAAATTTGGTCTGATCTTCGTATTGTCCCATCTACTTTACCTGTATCATTTCCTTTTCTACATCTTCGAACTCATCTTGTACTCATTTTTCTTTTCCATTTCCTGTTAATCTGATTTCTAAATTGCCTGTATTGCTCTCTTTCTGCTTCATCCTGAGCATTTTTGTACCTTCTCCTCTGATCCATTAGCTCCAAAATTTCTTCTGTGATCCAAGGTTTTCGGGCAGCTTGTTCCCTAAAGTCTAATGTTTCTTTTCCAGCTTTCATTATTTATTTCTTCAATGCATTCCATTCGTCCTCAGTTGAGCTACTTTTAGAGTCACTTTTTAGACTCAATTCTACCGTTTCTGCCAATTTATCTCCAATGACGATTCCAAGTGTATTTCAATCTTGAATAATTCCTAAATAGTGTGTTAGCCATGACTAGTTTAATTCCAACAACCTGCTTCCTCGCTCATTTCTTTCTCCTAGACCAAAACTTCCTATAGTATTTCCCTATTTTCCTTCTACCACTACCTCATTGCAATCACCCATGATTATTAGATTTTCCTCCCCCTTCACATATTGGATTAATTCTTCAATTTATGGGTATATTTTTTCTATTTCTTCGTCATCTTCCTGTGACGTTGGCATATACACTTGTACTAATGTGGTTGGGACGGGCTTAGTTTCTAACCTCATCAAAATAATCCTGTCACTAAACAGTTCATAATAACTTACCCGTTTCCCTACTTTCTTATTCATTACAAATCCTACACCAGTGACTCCATTGACAGCTTGTGTGCAAATTATCCAGTGTTCCACAGACCAGAAATCCTGTGCGTTCTTCCTTTTAATCTCACTAATCCCAACAACATCTAACTTAAGTTGTTCCATCTCCATTTACTGTATAAGTTTTCTAACCTACCTGCCCTATTCAAACTTCTAACATTCCACGCTCCGACTCGTAGAATGTTTCTATCCATTCTGATGACTCCTCCCTGAGCAGTCCCCACCCGGAGATCCGATTGGGGGACTATTTTACCTCCGGAATATTCTACCCAGGAAGAAGCCATCGTTCTGTATGTAATTTGAGAGGATTACATGTCCTCTGGATACTCTGAAGGCCAGTTTCGTGTCTGGTTTGCTGCAGTCTTCCATCTCTTCGTTCCCTCAACTGACCTGTTCACCTCAACATAACACACCCTACATCCTCAATTATATTTTCGATTTATTCCAATCTCTGTCTTCATCTACAGTTCTTACCTTCGACCGTTCCCTCCCCTAACAGTAGAATCAAACGCGCATGTGCAAATATGCAACGTACCATCCTGTCTAGTATTTCTGAGAGGCTCTTCCGTATACTTCTTTCGCCAACAAAGTTATAAAACATGTTTATTTCTTACTTTTTCTGTCAACTTAATTTTCAGTTTAGTTTCACTGTACCACATTTTAAGTGCTTCAGTTTTCGCTTCCTTCTGGAATTCCTTAAGAGTATGCTCGACAAGTCCTGTGTTGCATATTATATACGGTATAGAGAGTTGTTTCTGAGTCCTATTCAATATTCGAATCTAGAAGATTTCTCTTTATCATGAAGTCTTTCTTTGCTATCGTTTTTCTGCTTTTAACGTCATTCAAGCTTCGTCCATCAGCTCTAATTTACTTCATAAGAGAGATAAGATACATGCAACAAAAAAAGAATCTTTGAAATTTTTTCCGTGTTTAAACGAAACGCTACCTTCATCTGTTGCTGCAATTGGCGCAAAGTGGTTTTCGCTTGAGGAACTAAGCGACATTGAAGACGGCCAGCGCGGGTATAATTTTGCGGGGCCGCTCGCTGTTTTAGCTCGTAATTTACCGCAAATGAATGCAGATGGCGTTTGCTGGGCGCCGGGGTACCTCTCCTCAGTGGTTAAGTATTCTTTTTGCGAGGTCTTTGGCGAAATGGAAAAGATACGATTATAAGGCAGTAAAGGATGCACGTCCATTAGCGCATTCAGTGGACGGCATTAAGCTTCATTAGTCTGCTGGCGTTTGAGCTGTTGTTCCACTAGGGTGTTAGCACAGTAACAGTCTGTAAAGGGAACCTGTTCAGAAACAATCGAGCTTTAATAGCGGCGCCACAGGTGTTGATAGCACACATTCTGCAGGAGGGAGTGTTGTGTTTGGACGTCGGATTTTATCTCGCGTCTGAGTCAGACTTTGAAGGTGATCTTCTCCAAACTTAATTTCTTGGAAAATTTTTCATCTTCAGCAGTGTGAAAATATAGTTATAAAGGAAACAATTTCACTAAAGTGGAATGAGTCAATTCAGATTCACTCCGTTCCTAACGAGACTTTGCTGGGATCTATTGCAACAGAAGTTGGTGCAAATACTGGAGAGTATGTCGAAAACTTGTGACCGTGGGAATACCTAGGTTCTTCGCAACTCATTGAACGGACAGTGAGCGTACTTAAGAAATACTGAATGCGACTTCATATTACTACAAGGATGTAGCAGAATGTTTTTAACAATACCTTTTTATTAGCGAAGTACTGTCGGATGTCGGTTGTGGTTGATAGCAACATTGTGATCAATATGAAACAGAGGTAAAATTGAAGGACACAACCATTCCGTAGTTAACAAATCAGTTCAATTTGATGTTTTTACAGGGTATATCCCAACATTTCTGGTTAAAAAGCAAGATGTTATTCGTGGTGTAGACTTAAATTTAATGGAAGCAGAGTTTTTGGCGAATATTTAGTCTTCATAATTAATAGACTTTCGGGGTTGTGCCGCGTTGTTTATTTCATTACCTGAGCTTTCGGCTGACATCCTACAGCCTTCGTCAGAGATACTGTTTATCAGGGGCGGATCCAGGATTTTGGTTTGGGGGGGGGCTTGGCTTGAGTGAATATTGGTTCAGAGGGTTTTTGGTTTTGGGGGGGGGGGGCTTGTGTCGGCCATGGGGTAGTCTTTATAGCCTCCTTGGGCCTCGAGCTAAAAAACAAAAAAAAAGTCTCCAAAATTACAGTGTCAGGGGTGGACCTAGATACTTTGGGGGGGGGGGGCGCTTGAGTCCCCTAGCCCCCCACCCTGGATCCGCCCCTGCTGTTTATGTTGATATAGCAACGAGCACCAAGCCTCGCAGAGTAAAAGGTCATTATCTCCGTTGATGTTGTCCGTATTCTTTTACTCTGCGATGCTTGGCGCTCGTTGCTATGTCCACATAAACAGTATCTCTGATGAAGGCTGTAGGGTGTCAGCCGAAAGCTCAGGTAATGAAATAATCAACGTGGCATAACCCGAAAAGCTATTAATCGCGAACAAAGGCGGCCGTGGAATTCTTAGAAATCATTTAGCCCCATTTAATATTATTTTGTTAACAGAGCATGTGGCACAAGATAAAACTAGTCGAGAGACTAATGACAGCAGAAAAATCGAAAAGCCATTGTTGCCTTTCAATCTCACTGCCCGTACTTGAAAACTATGGATTTACTAAGTGGATTTCAACAAAGATATAACAATCGTTCACTCCTCAATTTCAAGTATCATTGAGCTCAGAGACATAATGTACGCCGCTGTGGGGGATTGACTTGTCTACGTTGAATCAAATGTTCGTAAAAAATTATCCGCCGCAATGTCTGCCGCGCTCCAATGCGGGCCAAACTGAACAGACGACAAGCTTGAGATGTTTCCCTACAAAAGACACCTTAAGCGATCTCAATTTATTTGAATAAATTTATAAGGTTTTTCAAAGGTACCCAGTCATTTTTGATGCACCATGCGTAGACCAACACCATAACCGCCATCATGTCAACGACGGTGTAGTGTTTTGTTTTTGGTTCACATAAAACTTCCGCACAGTGGCAGCACCTGCTGGCAGAGTTATTGAACAAACGGTTCATGTAACCAAAGAGTATTTGCACTGTTGATTGAAAATGTAATGATACACTGACGACATTGAATTACGTATAATTTCCTTCATTGATATTGATACCTTGTAATTTTGTTTCTCTCTATTACAATGCTAGTAGAATGCAACGTTATGCATGAAAATTACACACACCACTGTTTGGTTTATGATTGCTTTTTATTGTAAGCATGTTTTCGTGCAGTTCCGAGCATTTGAGGTCAAAGGCCTTAAATCTCCTCTTGCAAACGAACTTTCACAGTGCGTCGTTCAATGCTGTGCTTCTTATTTAACTAACTCAGCTGTTGTAAACAATCTTTTAAAAGATTATTACAAACCTACTTGTAATTTTTCACACCGCTTTGTTCTTATCCAGACAAGACCAAATGCGCCTGCTGTATGTGCAACCCACATGAACTTCCTTGCGCAACTGGTGACCAGTTGCGCCTGGCGAAGTCACACAATTAGAGGATCTTTTCTTCTCGTTTCCTATTGTACCCTCATAGCGAAACATTTAATTTGAACATTCAGAGACTTTGGTTTTGAATTTTACATCCACGTATTGGCTATGAATGCATTAAATTAAACTCTTGTAATATTACTTCAAAGCATTACCCAATCGTGAAAGTAGTACATTTTCAATTGGCCGCTCAATTCACCTTTGTCGTGACCTGGTGACACTACGGGGAAAAGCGAGCTACATTTTTACATCCAATCGGAATCACAGCCATTTCTTCTAATTGTGCGAATGCTGTATGTAACTGTGTAGTCGGTCACCAGTTTTCATATCTTCAGATTCCTTTCCTTCAGCTTTTACCACAGTAAACGTTTATGAAAAGAAATATGGCTATAGGTCAGCCTGGTATCTGTTTACTGAGACTACGGTGAAAAGACAAAGCGTACAATAATTTCCAAACATCAACCAGGAACAAACGTTTAACATACCGGGCGTGGTGTGTGAGCGGTTAACGCTCTGGCCTCGCATTCGGGAGGACGCAGGTTCGAATCTCCGTCCGGGCATCCAGATTAGCGTTTTCCATGGTTTCCCCACATCACTGCTGGTGAATACAGCAATGATTCCTTTAAAAAGGCCATGGCAAAATTCCTTCGCGTTCCTTGTCCCCAATCCCATTCCGCCTCTAATGACCTCGACGTCGACGAGGCGTAAAGCAATAAGATAAAAAAATCTCGAATATGGCTATATGATTTGGATGTCTGAGATGCATATAACACTGTTCTGTGAACGGAATATCAGATGGTAAAACAAGTATTTGTATATAAAATTTTTGGTCGAATCGAATTACATTTCTTCGCAATATTATATTAGCGAATTTCTGGTTGATGTTTCGACGTGACTCGTCAGGAACAATGAAAAGATAATTTTGTTTCGCAGTTACAGATGACGCTCGCCATGTGCGATGCGATGATGAAGGGTAGGAGGAATTCAATCCGACCTCTGCAGCTTCGAAGTTTTCAGTCGATAAGAAATCGATGTTGGTCAACTCGGTACAATCTGTCCCCTCGCTGACGAGTGGTTTTCTTCCAGTGTCTGAACTGAATAGAGTGTGCAGTGAACACTCATTCATACCTGAGAGTGAACGAGTACAACAAATGATTTTTTTAATATATTTATGGCTTTACGCATAGTCGATGTCGGGGTCATTAGAGGCGGGATGGGAGTGGTGACAATGAATGGGAAGGAATTCGGCATTCGCCTGGAGTGATATGGGGATGCCCGGACGGGGATTCGAACCCTCGTCCGACCGAATGCGACGCCAGAACGTTAACCATTCACCCACCAATCTCGGTAACACATAAACAACCTTTGAACTGGGGTCTAATATTAAAAATAAGAGAGGCAGTTATTTTTGATGATCTTTATTTATGCAGAGTGAATGTAGTACAGAGACATCTGGTGAGACGTTCGTCTAGAGTCTGCGATGTTAGTGCAAGAAGCGTTACTGATGACCGCAACCTGTTGGCAGAACACACAGATTAGTAACATTTCAGCATTAGTTCACAGTGTTTCGTAACAACTTGTACATAAAGCAATGAGGTACATGTCTGAGATCACCCCTTGACTTTTTCAAACTAACGAGTCTAGTTGTAACGCTTCATTGGAGTTTGTAAATATAAATCATTAGCGATCTTTAGGCATACGTGGTTATCAGTAAAAGATTGGAAAAGTTGCTTCCTATGTCGGAGATCATGACGAAATGTGGAGAGGAGGAAAAGAGGAATTTACTGATTGCGTTGCGGGACCTGTGCAAACAATTTCGTGATTGTGAAGTACATATAGACCCGAAATTTGGAGAGGGAAGGGAGTGGTCCTGAGATGTCGTCGACCGGAATGTTGACGACGAGCAGGCTTTCCCTCCGTTCCCGTGCATTTTACTGCTACATGCAAATGCTCCAAGAACCTGGATGTTGCATAATGCAAATGGAGTCCCACCATAAGGCCCCTCTGAAATTCTGTCAGGTGCTGATAACGCTGTTTTTCACTAGTACGTGACATCGCCGTGTCATTCACACTGATATTCACCATCTGACGCAGCTCACGTCCCTTATTTTCCCTTTCTCCCTTGCAGTAGCATTAATGCCCTTGTGAGTGGAGACTGTACTTATTCAACGTAAGCTTCACTGGTGTTCAGCGGATAGCGTCATAGAAACACAACGTTTCGACAGCTGGCTCTGTTGTCATCTTCAGGTAAGCTAGAAGTTAGCTTACAGCACCTGACGCTTTCCGTACCTGATGACGACAGCAGAACCACATGTCGGAACGTTGTGTTTTTATGCTATCCGTTGAAAACTCATGAAGCTTACATTGAATACTAACGCACTCTGGTGGCTGTTCTACATATCACAGAGACATTCTGATCATTTACATATCCGCCCATAGTGTGGAAGTGTACAAACTTACGTTGATATGCGACCACTTCTTGGGGGTGCTTCAATTTCTTGTCGGTAAAGGTGATGAGGAACTCTTATCATTTAAATGGGTAATGGCAGAACATTTTTCAAGTGAGCAGAGTAGCCTGAAGTGTTCCCCAAGGAAGTGTAACAGGACCACTCCTTTTCCCAGTTTTTATAAACGATCTCGGTGACAAAGTTAATTGCAGGATGCGATTGTTTGCTGATGATGCACTTATCTGTAGGGAAATAAGGTGCTCTGACGATTGCTTAGAAATTCAGCGCGATCTGGGTGTTAGTTCGGAGTGGTGATTTAAGTGGCAACTTACTCTTAACTGCAAAAAGTGCAAGTCAATGCAAATAGGTAACAAAAAGATTCCGTTCGTTTAGGAGCACAAAGTTAAAAATTCAGTTGTTGACACGGTTGATTGGAAATGGAACTTGCACATAACTTCCGTCGTAGACAAAGATAATTCTAGATTACGATTCATAGTTCGTATTTTGAGAAGTTGTAATGCTCATACAAAGGAAATAGCGTCTAAAATTGGATTTCTGTTGCGGAGTTTGGGATCCATACCGCAAGGGATTGATTGACACGTTAGAGAAAGTACAGAGGAGACACGCTCGATTCGTGACTGATTTTCAGTCCTTACGAAAGTGTCACGGAAATGTTACATAGATTGGGTGGGGACTGTTTGACAGACAGACGACGTCGCTATTGTTTGAATTTATCGGAGAATACGCGAAATTCCTTAATTTACGAGTGCAATGAAATACTTCTTCCGCCAACCTATTTAGGTCGTAATGACAGGAGGGATGAGGTTAGAGAAATAAGATGCCGTACTGATGCTTTTATGTATTCTTTCCTCGTTTTGTTCGGGATTGGAATGCACAGAATTATGATTGGTGCTTAGCACCCTCTGCCACCCATAATATTTGTGAATTGCAGAGTATATATATGTAGATGTGCATAGAGGCATGCAGCGACGTGGGGATGGAGCGAGGTTGTTGTCCCGAAAGCGCCTATAATACTTTGTTTATCAGTATCTTTCCCCACTCACTTTTTGATGGTTCCTGTACCATCCGACTGCCCTTTAGGAGAGGAGCGTATACTCACTTGGAAGGCTGTTGACGCTGGCCGCTTAGTGGATGGCGTACTTAGCGAAGGCGGGGGCGGCGTAGGAGATGGCGGGGGCGGCGTAGCTCACAGCGGGGGCGGCGTAGCTCACGGCGGGGGCGGCGTACCTGTAACAGGAAACACTAGCTACACCCAGGCTGTCGAGATATGACAGGCAGAGTATTAAACACTCAGCGGCGAAGGTTTCACTGACAGCTACGGAAACTCTCACGGACTTAATCCACGTAGGCCACTGTACAGTAGTTAGTTTTATCACCGCCAGTTGTCAGTGTTTGCTTATAGCGCCTAATGATCAGTATGAATCATGTCTCACTATCAAATTTCACCAAACGTTCTCTGTTTCCGTTTATATATCTCTATCTACGACTATGCCGGATCTAAAAGTGACTGTCAGGACCAGTATCACGCTGCATTGTGAATTGTCTACCGTGTAGACGTATGTAGAGTGAGAAAACGCACCGAGAGTGGTGGGTGAGCGGTTAGCGTTCTGGCCTCGCATTCGGGAGGACGCCGGTTCGAATCCCCGGCCGGGCATCCAGATTTGGATTTTACATGGTTTCCCCAAATTACTCCAGGCGAATTCAGGGATGCTTCCGTCAAAAGTGCCATGCCTGATATCCTTCCTGTTCCTTGTCCCCCGTCCCATACCGCCTCTAATGACCTCGACGTCGACGAGGCGTAAGGCGCAAGAAAAGAAAAAAAGAGAAACACAGAGAGAGAAGGCTCACATATCGGGCATTATATCTCATGGAGAAAATCTTCGTTAATTTTTCTATATAGCAAATCGAGATTCTCATTTCCATGGCTCTTGCACTCTGAGACCCTGCAATGACCTGTGTTGGTTGCTCTACTGTCGCTGGGACTTGTGTTGGTTCACCGCATCGGCCATGTGGCTGATAATGATAGTCGACTAATGGCCGGGGTAACGAAAACAGCCCTGAATCACTTCCCATGCAACACCTGATAGTTATTTCATCCTATTGTAACGTAAAATGAATTTTGAGAAAGGACATTTTGGATCCATTAACCCATTGCGACCAAGACGTTTAAGGGCCGATAACAAGGGACAATGATAGAAGCTCTAATACATGAACGAAGCGGCAGTAAGATTCTCGAAAAGGGCTTTACAGGTAATCGAGGATGACGTCATTCAAGTGAGGGCATGGTGGTCATTGCGCGTGGACAGATGAACCTGTGCGTAGTTCACCAGACCCGGAATAGAACCCGCGTCCTTCCGAATAAAACGCTCCGTTTACATGTTGCCAACCTAAGACCGTCTGTAAACTTCCTTTAGGAGAAATCCAATTCACTTATGTTGAATTTTTTGTTCTTTCGTAGAGTATGATGTTATTTCAAAGGATTTTCGTAACGTTTCGCAAGAATGTGTGTTTCCGTATTAGGTAGGCTTTATTGTACAGCACCGAAACCTTTTCTGTTCCTGCTGGTTATCCCTCGAGTTATGGGCTTTCAGATGCTACCGCCTTTGGCGCTTCAACTAAAAATGGTTTAGGGTCCTTTTTTACACGTTTTCAGATTCGCGCCTACATGCTGGCAAAACGATATAGACATTTTCCTGTTCAGTTTGCTTACAGATTTAAGTTATATCGGCACCTTTCAGTTAGCGTTCTGTAAAGCGAGTGTTGTGATATTTTTATATGTTTTGGGCGTAGCAAACCAGACGCAGCCTGATTCAGTATCCAAACATTACAACGCAGACCATTACTATCACTGACTCACTGGATGGCAGAACTGTGTTAATGTCGACTTAGCTCTGTAGTTTGTAATCGCTGGATGAGTTTTCCGACTTAAATGCGAAGCAGATGTAAATGCAGTTTGGGAGAGATCTGTCGTAATTTTGTGTGCCTTTTCTTCCTTTCGTCATTTGTCACACTTTTTTAATGGTAACAGGCTGACTGAGATATACAGGGTGTACAGAAAAGAAAGGATAATACGTCAACCGCAGATTGGTCACATAATTTCCTACTAAATAACAAAATTTTATTTTGGTTAAAGTATGACCATTTTCGAGAAATTGATATTTTTTTGAAACATGTGACTTTGTTCTGTTTATTCCACGCCATTTCTACAAATTAAGACTTTTTGAACCCTGTTTTTTTCAAAATTTACTCAACAATATTTGAGTTATCTAAAAAAAAATCTATTTTCTTTTCTTAAGACATTAAAAATTCTTAAATGGTATACTTATTTTATACTTCTTTTAAAATGATTGTTTAGGGTAATTCAATCTGCTAAAGAAACCATTGTGCATTTTAAACATATATTAAAAAATGATGATAATGATTTTAAAAAAAAGATTTATTAAGGTATTTTAAAGTTTTAAGAAAAAAAAGAACATCGTTTTAGATAACTTAGACATCCTTAACGAATTGTTATTAAAAATAAAAAGCAGAAGAAAAAAGTTTAAAAAGTCTTAATGTGTAGAAATGCCATGAAATAAATTGATCAAAGTAACATGTTTCAAAAAAAAAAAAAATCAATATCTCGAAAATGGGGAGACTTTTACTATAATAAATTTTTGTCGTATTGTCGGACATGATTTTACCTACCTGCTGTTGCACACTGTATGTGCGGCTAGTGGAGGATTAGACTAAGGAACAAGAGTTTCGTTAATGCTAATCACTACACTGATATGAGGAGTCCTCGACGCCCAGTGTTGGGTAGCGAACCAGGAGGTGGGAGGCAGTGCTTACCTAGCGTAGCCGATGGCTGGCGCAGCGACGGCGTGGGCGGCGTAGCCGTATGCGGGGGCGGCGGCGTAGCCCACGGCGGGGGCGGCGTAGCTGACGGCGGGAGCGGCGTAGCTGACTGCGGGGGCGGCGTAGCTAACGGCGGGGGCGGCGTAGCTGACGGCGGGGGTGGCGTAGCTGACGGCGGGGGCGGCAGCGACGGCGGGGGCGGCGTAGCTCACCTACACATAAGAAACACAAGGAGTCAGCAGGTGTTCTGTGGAAACACTAGTTGGAAGGTATGTACTATTTCACTGTGTTTGATATAGACTATCTGTGTATATTTCTTTATTCAAATCTAAAGCGATTTGGTTTACTTCTTCGTCACTTATTGTTATCACAGAGTTTTGGTGGCCGTGTATGGGGGCAGAATGGAAGGTGACATGTGGAGGATGCTTACCGCGCCGCCGTAGCCCAGTCCCAGGAGTCCTCTCTTCTCCTGTTTCTTCTCCTCGGGAGTGGCGTCCTTGTTCTCTGTGGCCTGCACGAAGGCAACGGCGACGAAGAGGAATACCTGCAGACAAAACACAACCAATAACAACACAACATTCTGAAGTGCTCAGTCTATAACTTAATTTACGCTTCTTACTAATAACTCGTCACTCATATAGTATATCTGTGCATAAATTCATAGATATATATGTATATATATAAAAATGAATTGGCAGTCACCGGGAACTGTCGACACAAGTGAAATATCTTACGCGCAACACGTCATACTCTTAGATACAGATATACTAAATAATAATAATTGCTTGTGGTCGCAGTGACCTGGTGACAGGGTTTCTATGGGCTGTGCATTCCACCTCTGTCTTAGCCACCTTAACCTAACCCGGTGTTGCTACCAGGTACAGGGGACCACGAGTCTAACGTGGAATCCGAACCACGGAAGCGTTATTTACATTACACAACAAGCTCTGCCAGAAGTGATGGTTGGATTAAGGGTCAATGAAATAATAAACAGGTCATGACCGAACTCCTTGCCGTTCCTTGTTCCCAGACCCTTCCGGCTTCCAATGATGTAGCCGTGGACGAAGCATAAAGCCGTACAGTATATATTTATTATTATCTGTAATTGGACGCTGTCGGATCACTCAAATCCTTAACGATTTAGTTTTCTGAGTTTCCATACAGTTCTCATTTCTTTTCCGTGGTTTCTCTTCCTTTCTCCAGTCCACTTCGTACCCGTTCTCTTCTCATTCTCCGGCGGTACTTCCCGTTACTTAATTTTTTGTCTGTACCTCTGTCTGTCTATGATTTCTGGCGAGTTTATATGGGCTTCTGTGATCCGCTGGATCCAGGGCATAGTTTTTAGCTGTTCTAGGTACGTCATAATTTTATGAATGAGTCTTGTTGCAGGGAGTCTGTGGATATGTCACATAAAATTCCTGATATCGGCCACGAGGTTTGACAGTGTTTCTGTTGTTTTTCGAGATTTAAGTCCATAAACATCATCTATTTTTTCTGGACCAAGGATCTTTCTAATAATTTAGCATTATTCTTTCAGAATGCTTTCTAGGTCTAGTCTATATATATAATGAATGTATCAGTTTGTGCTGTACTGAATGATCAGTTCAGTGCAGATGTTTAATTGAGTTAGATACATGCAAACGGTGATAATTTAACTGAAACTAGGACACTTAATTGGACGCACGGTGGTTGGGATCAAATACACTTTTGCATTTGTGAGGTGGTATGACTGTCTAACTCTGTCCAGTTCTCTCTTTAAATAAAATGTAAGTGAAGAGAAACAATTTTCTAAAGATAAAAATACTAACTTTTTATTTTTGAAGTCCAGTTTCGAATGTAACATCGGTTAAAAGAAGCAAGAACGTATTTACCTTTTGTTTTCAGGGAAAACATTTGTAATAACGCATAAAATAAAAAAGTTTGGTTTGTGGAGATCATCTAGTGACCAAAACATTAGCTCCTTCAGATCACCAAGCAGTAGTTATAGGAAAATATGACTTAAATTTTTCGATAAATTTTAATCCCTGAAACGCTTATTATGAATAACTAGTGTAAACTCACGTCAAAAACGACGAGTATCGCCTATGATGATAGTTGACATTTATTATTGAAACGTTTCTAAGGAAAAATGAATAACGGTCTTTTTTACTGACATTTTTCCTGATATGAAAAATCTTTCTCTGATTAGATTCTTCGAGTTCTTGGCTGAAACAACTGTATTTGACTTTAATAGACGGTAATTTTTATTGTTTTCAAAAAGTTTCTAAGTAAACCATAATTTCAAAACCGTATAAACATTACTTATTTGATTGATACGTTTTGGGATTACGAATGTTTTGTGTAAACTTTCTTGTGACCTTTTAATAAACTTCCCTGTTTCTTACCTTCTCTCAAATTCTTTAGTTATGTCCTAATCTGTTTCTAATAAGTACTACAGACAATACAGCGTAAATATCGAAAGCTGTGGATTTCTGCATCTACTCGCTGTAAATAATCAAGAAGAAACACATAAATTGAAACGAAATTCAGTATTTATTTTTTATATCTCTGCCTCAATATCTCTGTGCTACAAAACAGACAACAGCATTTTAACTGGCATCTTCATGTATTCTTGTAATTAAATGGCCTACTCTTATAAAAGCGCTCTGGTGCCAAACTTTTTTCCCCTGATTTGATCAACTAAAATCGATACTGGTTAGTTCCCCGATGAAATATGTCAGTGCGTAACACAGAACAAATTCTGTACAATTGTTCTTGAGATTAGCGCGAGGAAAGGAGGGATAAGATTCGTGAGATAAGATGCCGTACTGATACATTTATGTATTCTTTCTTTCCTCGTTCTGTTCGGGATTGGAATACTCTAAAATAGGATTGGTGCTTAGCACCCTCTGCCACCCACAGTAATTGTGAATTGCAGAGTATAAATGTAGATGTAGATGTAGATACAGACAGACAAGAGCCAGGGTCACAGGATACCCTGGGTGTAATCAACATGACTGGGCCATGTTAGGGTACACTGTGCTGTTGCTACTGGATGCAACAGGTGGTCGGACACACCTGGACTCGGTTGAGCAATGTCCGCGCGCGTTGGAGGAAGCCATTAGCCTCGTCACGCCTGCACGCGGTATATATCACGCCGCGACCTCGTTCGCTGGGTGGGCAGTCCTGATAATATGTGGTCACCTCCAACAGTGAAACCCGCCGTATACAGCTGGTCGTGGGTTTGAGTTACGCGTGCGATACAGACGTATATGTGCACAGACCGGTGCTTGGGTAAGGTTGGGAAGTGTGGGATCCGTATTAAAGCTGCCAGATAGGACAGTGTCGCGTGTCAAATGGAGGGCAGGCAGAGTTGTAACAGGAACTGTGTTTTAAGACGTTAGTAAACAGGAGGCGCGCTAACATATTCCTGGGAGCGTACAAGGCATATCTTGGGAATGTAGCCTTTATATTGGTAAAAGAGTTAGAAGCAGTACGTGGAAGAGACCACCTCCGAATTGAATTGTGAAGGAGTTATAAATTCTGTCAGTGTTCTTGGTAAATTATTCATCACGTCCCTTAGTAAATTATTCCATTCCCTGACCCACTTATGCACGAAAGAAAATTTTTCCCACTCCCATCTGCCTGAAATCGAATGCCAGCTTGTGCCCGTGTTCATGTTTTCCCCTTCCACGTACTACTCATAATTCTTGGATCAGTATCTTCCCAAGCCTCATTGCTAGCGTTCGGATCTTTAGGACAAGGCATATGTTTTTCCTGCGTTTCTTTTGAGCTGTGATGCTGAGTAAAACACTGACTAAACGTTTCTGATTTTAGTTAAATCTATTTTATATATCATATAAATGCATATTTAGGTCATTTTCCCAGTGTTCGTTACGATAATATTTATAGTCATATTTTGAGGAAGAATCTGGTAACTTTTCTAAAGTACAGGGAATTCACTAGATTTGGACAAGAATAAATTAAGATTCACGAACTGGAGGAAAATCAAACTAATTATCACCGAATTGGTCACAATTCACGAGTCAAGAATTAAACTTATGCATTATTGTCACTCTCTAAACGATAATGTTCCGCCCGTCTTTTAATATCGACACCGCAGCAGCAGCCTGCCTGTTTCGAGCCGCGTCAATCAATGTCTCAATGAAATACTTTTGACAATAGTCCTCAGTCAGTGTTAATTCTGCAGTGGATCAGTGAGTACCACCATGCCGAAAACAAAGTTTTCTGAAAGTGCGAAGCTACAGAGATACGTAAGGGAATTTGGAAAGGAGTCTTAGTAGAGATCTAAGAGTTGTTTTCTGTAAATTATGTGACATTAAAGTGACTTCAACAATAGTGTTTAAGATTTAATTTCCCAATGGTACTATGAGTACACGGAAGCAAATTATGCTGTCTACGTGAAAGCGACTCTACTAGACAAAATAAACGATGTGTAATTGAGCATGTTTGATGTATAGTGAATTTAAATGTTTGGTAATACTTTGTAATTTTTTAGTCATATTTACCGGTTTTTAAGGTCATATTTTTCCTGCATATTTCTCTATCTTTTTTTGGTCTTAAGATCCGAACCCTACTCATCACCAATATACGCCTTGTACACTCGAAGCTCTCTCTTCAGCGTCCCCAGGTCATCGCCTCCCGATCCATCTCCTTCATCATATCAGAGTCGAGTGTACAGTTTCCGTAAACAGATCTCGCCGGCTCTCCTTCGCACACTCTCCCAACTCCTGTATTTGATATGAGAAATGACGGTCCCAAACTACACTGTCATATTCACTCGTTGGTATGACCAAAGTTTTGTTACCCGATTTACTTACTTCTCTGGTACACTGGATCCAAAGGTAGACATAAAAAAACAACAGCGTTGCAGCAGAAAAACCGAAAATGTAATTAAATCTGATTCATGAAACGAACGTAGAAAGAAAATGGTAGGCATGACTTGCCACGATACCGGATCAGCGATAACGGTGGTATAGTTACTCCACGAGAGACGATCAGTCTGACCGAAACCCAGAAGACGAATCAGCAAGAAATACACTCAGAGTACAGTTTAAGTGGTTTACAGGATAATCTATGGCAAGTTTTAAACAACTAGACTTTTTAGATGAGTTTCAATCATATTCCGTCTGAAAGTATTGGGCAATGTGTAGTTTGGTTGTACTGGACCTAATTCTGGACACTAATTTGTGACGGAGCAGCAGAAAGGATAAGATGGGACATACGCCGTGTCGTATTTTTAATTCTCACCAATTATCGGAGGCTAAGAACTGATGCTGGTGTTTCCGTTTAGAGTAACTGACATTTCGGTTCTTCGCGGTCCCGAAAATAATTTCACTGCAATGGATCAATTGATGATCGACGTAGTCGATGAATGACTTTCTTCCCTTCTCTGAAATTAGGAACTGTAAGAATATTAGCTTTACTGACACATTCTGTGAAAAATACTGTTGAGACATAATTTAAATCCACTCTCACAAACATTATTTTATGAACTCTGTACTACAGATATACGTCCCTTCGTTAGTGGCTTCGTGGAATTAGCTGTAACTACCAATATCCATCGAAAAAAATTGCTCAAATTAAGTTAGTTGATGATCTATCTATGAATGAACCATTGAATATGGTTGATATTTTACAAGAATCTACTGCCTACATTTCGAAGTGTATTGTTATACTTGAAAACCTTTTCCAATCACTTTCACGGAAACCTACATCACCTATGCTGCCCACATATAGAGTAATGAAGACGTTGAGGATGTATTGGCTAAGACGCGTGACTGGGTCCACGGCTCAAAACATAGTCTAACCAAAATGTTTACGGACTTTAAATTGTGCTGAGCTCTGAAGATTCTAGGACTCACGCAGCCTGTATCTAGCTCTCCTAGGCGACGCGATATTACTATTACTTTAAACATCGCCCGCTTCATTTGCCCCCTTCCCTGTGTCGCACCTTTATGGAAGGTCCAGCATGTCTATTCTAGTAGCGCACAGTACTTGCTAGTGTAGTGGCATTGCAATACTCACGAGAGCGGCCTTCATGGTTGGCTGGTCTGCTGGTGGAGCTGGACTGAAGTGCCTGGACTCTGGAGAGCTCCCCTTATATACACCGCAGACCAGACTGGTCCACCCCACCAGGCAGGTCGTGGGTCGAGTTTCGAGGTCCGCTCTCGAGTCGACAATACCAGTTCGACAGTGGTCGGCCCAGGTCGACTCTAGCACCATGACATTACAGATGAAGCACACGTGCCATGCACCTTTCCCTTCATGCTTTTTTAATGTTTACTTTAGAACAGGTTTTTTTTTTGTACTTTCGTCTCGCTAACAAGGAGTTAATTATAATATGACTGTGTATGATGTACTGGAAGCAAATGCGCATTGTCATCTTGAAGTGACCATCCTACCACTGGCCCGGAACTAAAATCTGGATGTCCGAACCAGGCATCGAAGTATCCTTCTTGTGAATACCAAGCACCACTAATTTCAATAAACTCTTTAGGAAAATGTTGATGACTAAATGTTTTGTGGAATGACAAAACGCGTATATTTTTATTTATCCCACTAATCATATGTGTGCTTTAATCTACTTCTTTCTTTATCCTCGTAAAATAATATATATATATTATATATATATTAACATATTTTTCTGTAACTACCCACTCTAGATATCCGTGTTCTTCAGTTAACCCCTGTCTGTTTTTGCCAAAGAATCTTAGGAGAATTCTAACCAACTGCATAAAGTTTAGCACATTTTCCGCTGTTGTTTCACAAGACTTTTTTGCACTACCTTCTTTTTAAAATAGCGAAAAAGTATTTTTTCATTCATACTTCCGTTTTGGTGCACTGTTGATGTGGATTAAATTGTTCATTTTACAGTTTTCAATAATGGCTAGACAGTAGCTGTTCATATCTTATTTACACATGGTAACGCGCGTAGCGCTGATGACAAACACATCGAATACACAATTTTTCGGTTTTTCTCCATCTTTTACACCCAGAAACATGGAAAAGTTGACTTTATCATTTTAAAACATTGCCGAATCTAATGGTTCTTCGAAACAACATTTCTACAACCTCAGACCACAAGTGAGCAGCCGTAATGCGCTTGCATAATACTGCAGCTGATGTCGGTTATTGCACCAACATATAGAAATCTGTCCCGCACTTAATAATTGACGTACCTACACAAATATACGAACGCACTACTCTTTTCGAATTCAAACAACCAAGAAAAATTTCTTTTGTTCAAGTAACTTATAACTGAAGGACTCAATTGTTTATTTGTGCACAGTCCAGAAGTCAGGAAATGATATACATATTTACCAATCTAAATTGGTTGGAAAGTAAAACGTTTCTGAGTTACATCAATTTTATTTTGTGGCAGCAGTGTTGTGGCTATAGAGCTATTAGTTTAATTTTCCGTCACCTGTAGCGCCACCACGCAAAGTGTGGTATTGTTAACTTCCTGTTGACCACTGTGCGTTTGTTTTCGTTTGGGATGCATTCCTTGCACAAGAATTTAACCGTTAAAAAGCTGAAGTAATTACTTCTTAAAGCCGGAGAACGTAATCTGAAGAAGTACACTGAGCAAGAATTGATTAACAGGTAAGAATTCAAAGCCAATTAAGCCTTCAATTTACCGTTTAATTTGGTCCTCTTGCTGGCGTTTCACTCCTCGTTTCGCTGAAATCATTTTAAAATTAGAAATGTCTGATCTTAGGCTAAAGTGTTTTTGTCACTTTTTAGAATTTTTCGATGTGTTTGGAGATAATATAGGAGAAAAAAACTCCTGAACATCAGTCAAACATTGTTTGAAGTTGTTCTTCTGTATGCTAATTTCGCAAAGATTGGTTTAACGAGTTTCGTGCTGACCCAGAAAATAAATTTTTGATCTTTCACGAACATACGTAATATCAGCCATTTCTTGTTTTTTTTTCCCCTTTTGTTGAGTTTAAAAGATCGGCCCATGTCGCTGGTCGTACGCAAAATGTGCGTCGATTGACGGCAGATTTAGTCTTTAACCACTTGAGGGTCTTAAGTATTGGTTTCTTTCTTTTACCTTCCTCTAAAATGCTGTTCGCATTATGGATTGCTCAACTTCCGATAAAAATATTAACTGCCACATATTTTTGTCTTCTACATGATTTTAAAAAAAATAGCGTGAAAACGATTACCTCTACCAAACTATTAAATACTTTTTTTAGTTAAACTGATTTTCAGTCCATATAAAATATTTTCAACGCTAATTTTCTCATAGAATGTAACAGTAAAAGGTAAACAATCCACAGCAAATCAACGTTACTTTTTTTTTTAACTGTATTACGTCTCTCAACAGCGAGGTCTTTAGAGACGGGAAAGGATAAGGGGGGGGGGGCAAGGAAGGGAAGAAATTCGGCCATGGCCTTTTTGAGGAAGCATCCTGGCATTTGTCTGGAGTGATTTGGGAAACCATGGAAAACCCAAATCTGGATGCCCGGACGGGGATTCGAACCGCCGTCCTCCCGAATGCGAGGCCAGAACGCTAGCCGTTAAACCACCACGCTCGGTATCAACGTTACGTTGTCGTAATGTAAGCACAGCTACATAATAAATATTTGATTTCCAGCAGAGGCGTATAAAAGGTTGATACAGTCACTTCATACTCTTAATTCAAAATCAAGCAGCCACTTAGAACAGGTATCAAGCGATGAATTAAAATCCGATTTTGCAAAACGACGACTACGCACTTGGATCCACCTCGATGGAGTTATTCCGTGCCGCAGTTGTATAACCCACCGCTGTCGCCGGTCGAAAAAACCTGATAACTGAGATCATTATGTTGCACTGTAATCTCAAAACATCCGTAGATGCAACGATTAACAGGCGTAATTCCGTTTTTAATAAGCCTTGTAGCGACGATATTTCACGTAAACACAGTGATAGAGCGCGACCGGAAGTTGAGTATACTGCATTTCGGTGACCATATTGAAGTTAGCAAAATTCTATGCTGGCAGGTCAGCTCGTAGATATGCGGATTTTGTGTCTGATGGAAAATTTCTGTTTTTTATCAGCCGTTATTACAATAATAACTGACAGAGACCTCCTTGCTGGAAGCAGTGGCGTTTCTTAACACTTACACTAGCTAATCTAGTAATCTAGTGGTGGACGGCTGCTGCGGGCACTTCACATGTGATCCTCTTCTGTTTTTTACCTGGGGGCACAGCCGTAAGGCGGCGCTAGTGCGTCTGGCTATTCTGTTAGCTTAATATCTTTGGTCTCCAATACTCTCTAAGCCACAACTTTATATTGGCACAGAGATCAACAAGAGTAACTACTACTTTAAAGTTTACTCAGTTTCTAAATTATGATATGAAAATATAACGTGATTTTGTCGCTCAGCGAATAGTTGCCGTGGTAGTAGCAATACGAGATTTTGCACAGAGATAAACGATTACACCAAAATCATAAAAAATCTAGTATTAGTAATCTTCAGTGTATTTACCCCTAATCTTCCTCAGACGTGAACGCCCTTGTCATATGGATTTTGGTTTTAAATGGAGTTTAGTAAACTAAACTAATGGTTAATTTTATTTTGAGCCTCTCCTTACTCTGGAAGTTTGTGATATTCACAGTTTTTGACACTCAGTCACCGATCGTAGAGTACTTCTCGTCATCACAGAAACAGGAAATTTGGCAAACAGATGTGGTTACCTTGCAGATGTGGTTACCATACAGATGTGGTTACCATACAGATGTGGTTACCATGCAGATGTGGTTACCATACAGATGTGGTTACCATGCAGATGTGGTTACCATACAGATGTGGTTACCATACAGATGTGGTTACCATGCAGATGTGGTTACCATACAGATGTGGTTACCATGCAGATGTGGTTACCATGCAGATGTGGTTACCATACAGATGTGGTTACCATGCAGATGTGGTTACCATACAGATGTGGTTACCATGCAGATGTGGTTACCATACAGATGTGGTTACCATGCAGATGTGGTTACCATGCAGATGTGGTTACCATACAGATGTGGTTACCATGCAGATGTGGTTACCATACAGATGTGGTTACCATGCAGATGTGGTTACCATGCAGATGTGGTTACCATACAGATGTGGTTACCATACAGATGTGGTTACCATGCAGATGTGGTTACCATACAGATGTGGTTACCATGCAGATGTGGTTACCATGCAGATGTGGTTACCATACAGATGTGGTTACCATACAGATGTGGTTACCATGATTGTTTACCACTGAAAAACCTATTTCTACATTATTGTTTTTGTTGCGCATATTTTTTACCCAGTAAACAGAGTTATGTATTTTTTTCATTTAACAGAAAATTTTTCTTTAAACCTTTTGAAATCAGAAGTAAGCCCGTGAAGTGTTGGTTATTGCTGCGTAGTAACGGTGCATCGAACTAAATTCTCAAACAGGCTTTTATTTGCTAAAACCTTTGAAAATATCAGTAGAGAGTGATTTTTAAACAGAACTCATTATTCGCTCCGCGAAATTGTAATATGATATTTATAAATGAAACACTTAAAATCGCTTTAAGAAATTATAGTTTGTCATGAAATACTTCTGAACAATTTTCTAAAAAAGTATTTACGCCAAATAATTAGATACTATTCGAAACGCACTTTCGAATGATGTACGTGATTTATTTTTTGTTGGCAAACATTATTTGGGTGGAGTGTCAGATAAGGTAAAGGCATACATCTGTTTCTTTCGTGAAAAGTATCCAGTTTGGAGAGGTGGCTATAGTTTCATGGTGAACTTTAGAAGGCTATTGTAAAAATTGAGAGAATGTTCAGATCAGTAGTACCAGGAGGAAAAAAAAAGAATACGTATTAACCAAACCTGTTCATAGTCGGCGGGTTGCCAGTTTCCATTTGACACCCGTCAGTCGTAAATAAAGGAAGCTTTTTCCTATAGTTTATTTATTTTCTCCTGCGCCCTTGATTTCACGTTATCGTGTTAATGTTAGTAAGTGCTAAAGTAGTGAGTAATTAAAATCTCGAAGTACGAGAAGTTGCAAGTGTGTTACAGACGGATAAAGAAAAGAGTAAAACCAAGGCATGTAGCGAATCTATTTACAAGTATATAAAGATGAATGTATGTATGTATGTTTGTTTGTTCTTCATACAAATCCACAGTTTTCAGCCGATATCGATGAAACTTTGCACACTTTTAAACAAGGAGAAAAATACTGTCTACATTTGGTTGAAAAATTATGTGTATAAATAATACATGTTGTCTCATAATTTCGAAATACTACTGAACGGCGATAGACAGAAGCGTTGGATATGGAGGTCTCTGTTCTGTTCTTCCACATAGCGGTCATATAGCACAGTGGCTAAAGCGCTGGCTTACTAATGTTTGGGTGGTGGTCTTCGGTTCAAATCTCCGTGGAGCCTAAGATTTTTAAAAATTGTTTTTGATCGTAAGAGTCACGCCTGGGCCGTCGGTTATTCGGATTGAATGTTAAACTGTAGATATTAGAAAGTTAGGGGTGCAATGCGAGGCAAATCACAGGTAGTCATGCTGTAGGTATACACTTTTTACGTTATAATGATCCCTCAGGGGTTGTTCGCAGTCAGTGTGTGTGTGTGTTTGTGAACCGCAGTAATAATACTATAAATACGGTAGTAATTCTCTGTCTTTTTGTTACGTTTTGACGACTAAATGGCTATATCAATACTGATGGAATTTGACAAGAAAATCTGTATGATGGGCACAGGACATTTTGTCCAGTATGATTAACAGTTGTAGTCACGAAATTTTGAGACCTTATCGAATGGTGACATAAATATGTTGGAAATTGATTCTCTTCAAGAGACAGGTTCGACGGTACAATGATATAGTGATAGCTTTCCTGTCATATTATGCCGACTCGGTGTTGTTTGGGACCGATCCTTCGTTACCAACAACTCTCAATATTTAATTCTGGCAAAAAAATTCTTAATCCACGCGTACGAAGTCGCGGGTACGAGCTAGTTCCTAAATAAGAGGGAGTGAGAGAGATGGGGAAGTGAAGTGGAGGTCACGACTTGTTAACTCCTGCAACAGGTAGTTTTACCTGTCGTGGTTCGGATTGCGCTGACGCCGTACGACCTGTCTACGCTGTAGCGTTACAGGTTTAGGTAAAGCCGTGACGCAAGTGAATTGCGAACTATGTTACTGGCTCACTGAGACCTCACCAGATTTACTTACTAAAATAAGAACGTCTATAGCGACGCGTGGATTGAGGTGACTGATTGGTGCAACAAGACACGCTGGTGGTGGGTGAGACACGCAATGTCGCATGCCAGCAAGCTCTGTCACGAAGGCTCATCTCAACGGCTGTTTCTGTGATCGCAGTCTAATGAAATTATCGAGTTTAAGGAGAGACTAGCGGGTACTTTTACGCAGCAACGACAGAGCGTCGTCAGATGTTGAAAACCTGTGAAATTAGCTTTCAGTGTTTCAGTCAATATTGCAGCAAATGTGTACTTTAGAATATGTTTAAGATGGGCTATAATTGGGTACAATAGTAGTTATTTTAAAGTATTTCATATTTACTGGGTTTTTTATGGTCACGAGTTGAGTACGAAAACGTGTTTGCGGAAGATAAATCTTAGACAGATAGGGACGTACAATTGCAATCCAAGCAGCCATCGAAAAACGAAATATACATATAGTTCTTTGTGTCTTCGTGCCTCATACAACACACATCATATATCATATATATATATATATTCTGATTGAATTTAATCAAGCATTGCCTGAAACGGTACGGCAACCAATTGTAATCAGGAATACGTAAGACTGAAATACTGCCTGAAACTTGCTTCGATTAGCAGTGGTCATGTAGGAAGCTGATGCTGTTTTGTTGTTGGTTGCCTAGACTTTCACAGGCCCCTGCAGCTTGGTGGTTAGCGTACAGGTATAGTGGCTTGCGGTACCGCTGGCTTTAGTTGCACGTTATCTCAGTATCGTGCGCTGGTTAGTAAGATGCACAATTATCATTAAAGTAAATTTACGAATCCTTGGACTAAAAAGTCTCTACAAGGACTCCGTAAATCGGATTTGTTCGTTTACATCAGCGTCTGTTAAAACCGAGTTTTAACTTTGTGCCAGGCGAGTTAATAACGCATCGCGCGGCTTGTTTTTCTTTTGTAACCACTCATTATCTCAGGTATGGTCTGAAATACATGCTACATATATTCCCTCCTCTGTCTTCTCTACAGTTCTTATCGTCACTGTTACTTCCACCAACAGATATGGTATCCTACAATTATATTATACATTTTACTATAATTAGTGGATTTGGGGTTCCTTACATAAGGCCAGTTTCTTTACTCTGAGAAACAGTAGAGGTTTTCCGTAGCAACGGGTAACTAGGAGTGGGTCGCGTAGTTTGGTTGGTTAATTGACGCTGGAGAAACCAGCCACATTATTATATCGCCACCACAAGGCGATATTCACAAGTGTTTGGGAGATAATAAAGAGAACAATAAATATTCATAAACATACAAATCGTTCATAAAAGCACATACTTTCTGCAAGCATTATAAGGAGAGCTTGTACAAAGAAGTCCAATTTATAATTTGATACGTTTTTTGTGTTGGCAACTGATTAAAAGTTCTGAAGACTGTAGAAAGTATCCGACATTCATTTTTATCATACTTATGCCAACAGTAGCTAAATGACGAATAATAAAGAGAGAAAAATAAACACGGAAATACGACAATATCTCACAATGTAAACCACCATCCTGCCTCTTCATTCTGTGTGACTATTTCACAAAATTGTTTTCTCGCCCGTGATTTACAAAATACATTCGTTTGATACCTCATCTATCGACTTAATAATCAACACACACGGCTTTAATAACGACTGTAATGACCGGGAGTCGGTATCGCTAGTCAAGTTGCCAAGTCACGGTGTGAAGTTAGTTACTAGGAATATTTACAGACGGAAAGCCCTCGCTAACTGTGACTGCATGCTTCTCGTTCACAGATTGCCACAATCGAAGGCACCTGGCTAGTGATTCATGGGGCTGTGACTTGGAGCCTCAATAAGCTTTCCGGTTCTGCCGGACGGTTGCGAAACGCTTTCGTTTTCGCAGGACCAGTTCTTTAGGGGAGGTACCCCGTGTTGTCTGAGCTTGCGACACGATCACTTCGTAACAGTCGAAACGTCGACACAGAACAGATTCAACTCCTAAAAAGTAAAGGACTGGTATTAAAATATGGTGCTGTAGAAAGATGCTTCAAATCAAGTGGACGGATAAAGTACGAAACGAACGAGTTTTGGAGATAATAAGCGAAGAAAGAAGTTTGTGGAAGATTCTTATAGAAGGAAGAGACAGGATGGTAGGTCATATTTTGAGACATGGATGATTGGTTAATGAAGGAAAGATGTGCAGAGGAAGACAGAGATTAGAATATATAAAGCAGATAATTGAGGACGTGGGTTGTAAGGGATATGTAGAGATGAAAAGGGTAGCCCAAGATAGGAAAGGATGGAGCATTACATCAAACCAGTCGAGAGACTGATGACAGAAAAAAAAAACCAACTGAAGGGAATTTGTGTATATCTACTCAAACGAGAAGGATTATATTCTATAAATACTACTGAAAAATTAGTTCTGATTTTTATTTTATAAAGAACATTTTCAAGGTAGATTCTGTAATGGAACGGGAATGTTATAAATTTTTCCACACTCTTGGGACACCACAAGCGCAGAAGATATTTAAGTCAAAACAGCGAGCCTTAACTCTGTGTATATTTACAATGCTAGCACGTACATATAGTCTCTACTGATATTTGCAATAGAAAATTCTGAACCTTCCAGTTACAATGCTGACGTATACTCTACACGTATGATTCAACTGTAAACGGGAAAGGTCTTTAATAATCGTTATTTAAAAAAAATGATTTGGGGGTCTTACTAATAAGCGCAAAGAAGGAGTAAACAGTTCTTTTTTGACTATTGGTTCAAATTATTGTGAATTCCGTGGACCTGCATATGAAGAAGAGTATTTTCATCTTGATGAATAAAAACTGAGAAATTCAAGATATTTCTTTCGTTGGGTGTTTTCACCCTGAAATAATTGGTCTGATTTCAATGCATTTGAGATTAATGGGTAGCCCGTGGTACCACGCATGAAGTAGGATTTGTTTCAGTTCTCATTTGACACTGTAAAACTGATAAACTGAGGATAATTTCTTGCTGAATGTGATTCAATTAATAACTTATGTTTAGATATTTCGATTAGCGTACTCGTACTGTACATCTGTACATCGCGTGCTACCATGAGCAAACTAGATATATTTTGTATAAACTGCTCTCGGGTGACTAGCCGAGTCAAGAGTGCGTTGTCACACGATATTTCGGCGACTAGGTTCATTGCCACCATCTTCTGGTGAAGATGGCGGCAATGAATCTAGTCGCCGAAATATCGTGTGACATCGCACTCTTGACTCGGCTAGTCACCCGAAAGCAGTTTATACATTCTCAACGCCGAGAAAGACTTCGTTCTTATATAGATATATTTTATTTTTAAGTGACGTCGTATAGTTAAACATTCAAATGGAGGTTCGTTGACGCAGTCGAAATGCTTGTTGTGGTTTCATATAGCGAGCGGATACGTTATTATTCGGTGGAGAGAAGTTACAGTATTTTTTAGACTTCATTCATGCAGAAAAAGTTTAGTTTAGTGACCTACAGGGGTCGTGGATTATGCTGTTCTGGAAGAGTGTTGTGAACTCTAATTGCCCACGTGAGTCAAGTTTCAGGCAATTGGTAGTGCTACAGATAAATAAGACATGAGCAAAGATCAGAAAGCGTTGTATTCATTATTCATTAACCTCTCACAAGAAATAAATTATCTACAAGAACTTGTCAGCTTTAATTACGTAACGAGGAAGTGTTAACCTTACAGTTTCTTCTATCAATGTCTTTCATCCGCATACTGAACATAAGAGAGGGGTTAGTATTGCGCATGGCTTGAGGTGCCTACTCGTTATGTGATGTATGATTAGACGGCAACTGTATACAAATAAAAATTAACTGAATCCTTTCAAAATTTCTCATCGGAATTAGTAACTAACATGGAAAGTAATTGCCTCAGCTAATAATTATGCTAATAAAACAGTAATCAACAGTTCGTGATATACTTGGTTCTAAGCTTGACATCATCCCGGACGTGATCCTGCAAACCAAGAGGATGAATGTAATCTAAGAATTTACTTATTTACTTGTTGGTTCTCACGACTTCGTTCGTGTGTGTAACGATATTTCGACTGATAGCTACCGACATACAATCACCATAAAGCACGCTAACACCATACAGAAACACCAGTGATATGCGTGGGGTATTAATGGCAGCAGAGTGAAATATAAGGACACACACGTACATATAGATTTACAGCTTTATCAATCCTTATTCCAGGATGAATCCTCTTTACGCAAAATGAGCTATATATTACAATTTAATTCTGCATAGTTTTCTAGTAGTTCCTTCCAGTCTGATCGATCTTGAGCAATTCTCTTCCAGTTCACGCCTGTTACTCGTCGTATGTCTTCCTCTTGCTCTTTTCAGGTTTCTCGGTATCCAATCCAGCACTACCGTAGTCCATCTTTCATCTCTTTTGCGAGCAACATGACCGGCCCATTGCCATTTTTGGGTCATGACTCTTTTTAAGATGTCTGTCCCTTTGGTAACTGGACGAATGTGCACGGCCCTTTTCCTGTCTCTTCTTGTAAGCCCTGGCATTGCTCTTTCCATACTTCGCTGGGCAGTTCTCAGTTTTTTCTTCATGTGACTGTTGAGGGTCCAAGTCTGGCAGGCATATGTGAGGACCGGTAATACACATTGTTCAAATACCTGATTTTTAATATGTGCTGGCATGTTTGATTTAAAAACTATGGAATTTCTTCCGTATGCTCTCCAGCCCAGCTTTATGCGTCTGTAGATCTCAGGCTTTGAGTCGCCATTCATGTTGATTAGTTGGCCAAGATAGATGTACTGATCTACGGACTCAATACCAGCATCTTTCGTGTCTGCCTTGTCTTTATTTTTTTCTGCCCATTTGTTTTCTATGATTTTGCTTTTGACAAGTTTATTTTAGGCCCACTTCGCTGAAAGCTGCCTCTAGTTTATTTATCAGTTCTTTCAGCTCCTCCAGACTGTTTGATAATAAAACTATATCATCAGCGAATCTTAAGTTGTTGAGACTTCTTTCACTTATTCTCAACCCTCTGTTTTGCCATTGTATTTTTGACATTGTAAACTCCAGGACTGACGTGAATAGCTTTGGGGATATAGAGTCTCATTTTTTTAAACCCTCTTTCTACTGTGAACTCTTTGGTGGCTTCAGCGATGTTGAAAAAGGCAGTGGAATTTCTGTAGATGTTGTACAGTATGTTGATATAGCCTGCATACGTTCCTTGTTCTAGAAGGGCTTGCATGATTGCTGAGTGATGGACTGAATCAAAAGCTTTTTTCAAAATTGATAAAAGCCGAACAGAGTGGCATCTGGTATTCATTTGCTCGACTTATTACTTCGTGGATGACTTGGATGTGATCTACCGTGCTTAATCCTGACCTAAAGCCAGCCTGTGTCCAAGGTAGAAC
Source organism: Vandiemenella viatica (assembly GCA_031002005.1). Taxonomy (NCBI): domain Eukaryota; kingdom Metazoa; phylum Arthropoda; class Insecta; order Orthoptera; family Morabidae; genus Vandiemenella; species Vandiemenella viatica. Next base: position 6,996,881 of record CM061918.1, on the reverse strand, counting down.
TGATGCGCTTATTTATGACCTTCGTAAACACTTTCTAAATAATAGGAAGGAGGCTGATGGGGCGGTAGTTCTTAATATCGTAACGACTGCCTATTCTGTGTAGCAACATAATCATTGCTTTTTTCCAGCAATTTTTGCGGTACATTTAAATATATATCGTATATACAAGGACAAGTACGTTGGTAGCATTCAGAAATTGATGTCTACTTGTTGCAGTCAGTCTAAGAAGGAAGGTGTTGCACTTTATTTATTTATCTTATGATTATAGCACATAATGAACAATACAATTATTGACAATTGTTTCAAACTTATAAAATGTAACATTATTGTTAAAATTGAAAATCAATATAGGGCAACCAATGTAAAGCTTCATTTGAAACATCTATGAAGTATCTCGGTGATCCCCTGAAGGATCGAACTGGAAAATCAAAGGTCACGTCACAGATGGTTCGTTTTTCCGCACCACAGTCGCAATTCGGTGAATCTCTCATTCCCCATGTTTACAGAGCTGAAGCAGATTTGCCGTGGCCAGAACTGACTCTGTTAAGAGCTGCCCAGGTCTTGCGAGGAAGGTCGAGTCCCTTTAGTGCCTGTTGACTCTCAAACAGGGAGTGCCATTCTGGTGGGGCTGAGGCTATCCACTCCAATCTTCATGCTTCTCTCCCATTAAAATTGTCAGATATAATCTGTTTTGCAGTTTTTATGCTTGGACTTCTTGATTTAAGTCTGTGAAATTGGGTTTTCATGTCGTCGTGGATGAGGAGATCCATGTTATGACAGATCTTATTATATTGCTCTGATAACAAACATCTTGGGATGGTCTATCGTACATCCTTGCAGAGAATGTCTAAATCACGTGCTCCGCAGTCACAGACAGGAGAATACCCAAGTCCTTACTTGTAGAACATGTCGTTGCATTTGGTGTGGTCTCTTCTTAGACAGTTTCAAGTAGAATCCCGGAAGTCCAGTATTAGGATCTTCAATATATTGATGTTTCACAGGTGCAGAGTCCTAGTTTTGTTGCCATTTTTCTTTGACATGGCAAACAGATATATCATGCGAAACTGGATTTCTAGGTTTAAAACGACTGGGGGGGGGCGGGGGGAGGGCGGGGAGGAAGGTCATTAAGGATCCCGTGGATTGAGAGATCCTGTGGATAGTCAGGATGGTGTGACCTACTCCACTCGCGTACCGTCGCTTCTTGAGTTCTCACTTCTGGAGCTGGTATGTTGCTGACTAGGTGTGACCAGGGGACTGAAAGAATTCAATGTGCCCGTTACGACTCTCATACACTCGTTCAGATTTGTCTGGTATGAACGCTGCGTTGCTACACTGTGCCACAGTACTCGACTACAGGGTAAACCATGGTGAGGACGGATGTTCGTAGTGAGTCCACTTCAGATCCCCACGAAGAGCAGGCTAACTTCTCGGTGGTGTTATTCCGTGTCTTAATTTTCTGACTCGTGTTTTCCAGGTATTTTCTGGCAGTTAAGGAACGGTCTAAGGCGATTCCAAGATACTTATGATTTAAATTATGTTTAACTCTTTATTGGCAGAAGTTCACTTTCAGCTGTTGATATGCTCTTCGATTACTCAAATGGAATACGCACACTTCTGTCTTCATCGTATTTGGACAAAGTCTCCACATAGTACGTGTTCAAAGTTTCTAAATCATGTGAAAAAAACGAGTATGGCAGTTTCGATAGCGATAGTTGAGCTGTGAGCGTTATCATAATTTATTGCCGATAGCATCAGGCGTGTCAAGGTGAAGAGCAATGGGTCTAATACTGACCCCTGAGGTAGTCCATTTTTTACTGTAAATGACTTACTTGTCTGTTTCCCTGTAGCGACGTTGAAATATTGGTTTTTTTGGCATGTTCTTCAGGACTGATCCATTTAGCCATACCGTATCACATCAATAACATTGACGAAACCTACTGATGTCTTAAACTTCTTCGGAAATCCTGCCTCGATGTACCGGTATGGTGTTGGTGCTAATACAGGTTCACTATAGCTCCGTTTGGGTCTGAAACCTGCCTCCTATGTTGGTATTATGTAATTTGCTGAATACGGTTGAAGACAAGGCACTCTAGTGGCTTACAGAAAATACTAGAATAATTATTTGATAGAGAATAATTGGGCCTGTATTTCCTATTAAAGTTAATAAAAGATGTCGTGCAATTATATTTGCAGCTAATCGAATTGCGGGTCGATACCTTGGTGCATCATTTCCTGCTTTCCCTGATTTGAGGATCGCCAAGGTGTGAGCCATCTTGGATTACATAGGGATGATCCCATTGTCCATAATATCAATGAAGAAGTTCTTAAGCTATCTAAGAATATTTAAAACTGAAAATTATTTGTATAAGTAACTAACGATGTTAATTTGTGGAAACTTAACGTCTCCACTGATTCTTGCAGCAGCTAATACAAAATATTCCCGTGTCGAAGCACACAGATACGTCGGCAAGCAAAGAAAATAATATACAACTCTGAAGGGATTCGAAAAATTATATTAATCTGCCACGTTTAACAACTTCCTGCAAACGGTAGGAAGTATATCGAAAAATGCAAAGCCATTAAATCGTCCAAATTCCATCAATATTCGCTTCGAATCTCGAATTACCACGTTTTTGATTCTACAAACACCTGCGTTTATTCGGCACAGGTAGGAAATGCGTTGCAAAATAAGTTAATTACTGACGTCATTTAGTAATTAATCCCAGTAATCACGGCGTATCAGTGAAAGATGTGTGCAGTTCAATTTCGTGCTAATTTTCATTTTAATTTAATATGATTGCCCGTTGGATCGCCCGTTGATAATTTTCCTACACACCTAAATTTACGTTTTATGTTATTGTTTGTTTTTTTTTGTGATTTCTTAATTTTCCACTGTCGTTTTTTTTTGCATCTTTTTTTGTCTGAAGTTCTTTGAGTGCAATTACACCATCAACTCACTTTTGCCCGTCGATAATTTTAATTTTAAATTCTTTCAATATTTCTGGTATGTTGTCCAACATTTCAGTTGTTAGTTGTAATGAATTCATTAATAAAAATAATGCCGTTAACCTTAGCGTACCCCATACACAATTCGCATTCAACATGTGCTTCAAGGAACACAACCGATATGCCTATCATTAGAACTATGCACGCAGTGATAAGTGTACCTATCAGTGGTAAATGTTACCCCGCTCTTAGCATGAGTACCTGTAGTCTAGTCCAGTGAAGTTTCAGATGGCGTCTCGCTCGCTGTCTCTTAGCTCGCGGCCTTGTCACGATTCCAGTAACGCAGGGAAACAGCTGTGCATCGTGTGTTGGAGCCGACAGATTGTTCCCATATGTTCCGCCGCAGACGGAACCGCAACAGGTGTTCACCTATACTGTACAGCCCACTTGATTTAAGAGAATTCCATCCGGTTCTGCGAGCTAAAAATAATGAGCAGACTCTTACCTTGTTTCTTTTTGAGGAACGGAAGATAATGATGAAAAGTTTCAAAAGCAGAAATTCCCCGGATCTTCACATTTTCATGATTAACTACAACTTGCGTCTTTTCACCGTCACTATGGACAGTATACGTATTTATAGACTACAATCAGTCCAAGTCTCCTTCCATGACGTCTAGACAAGCCCTGGGTCATTTTTCACTGTTAATTTTTAAATTAATAACGATGAATGATGAAACTGGTTACTTATGGCCTCACATTCATCAGGCATCGAGGTCATTAAAGGAGAGACATGACTTGGGGCAGGAAATGGTGACTTTAAAGAACCATCTCGGCATTCAATTTTATTCGATGGTAGTAAATATTTAGATTGAATGAAATCTAGCACCAGCCAGTATTAAATGGAGGCGTTCCCAGGGGCTGATCCAGGATTTTGGATTGGGGGGGAGGGGCTTGGCTTGAATGAAATTTGGTTCAGAGGGCGGGCTTGCCTTCAGTGGATTTTGGTTTGGGGGGGGGGGCTTGAGTCGGCCTTAGGGTAGTCTTTATAGCCTTCTCGGCCTTCAAATCCGTAGAGCTAAAAAAAAAAAAAAAAAAAAAAAAAAAAAAAAAAAAGTCTCCAATATTACAATGCCGGGGGTGGACCGTGATACTTTTGGGGGGGGGGGGCTTGGGCCCCGTAGCCCCCCTCCTGGATCCGCCCCTGGGTGTTCCACTAACAAAGGACAACTTAAACTTCGAACGCTTGGAATCGCTCGAAAACATGAGTAGAATAACAAGCGATCGTAAACAAAACAGTGGTGTGTGTCATTTCCATGCAAAACGTTGCTTCCTACCTCGAGAAACATTTTAGTAGAGAGAAAGAAAGTAACGAGATATCAGTACCATATGAAGGACATTGTACGTAATTCAATGACGTCAGTGTATCATTACATTTTAAATCAGCAGTGCCAAAAACTCTGTGCTTAAAATATTTAATATAGCGTAAAACACGCATACACAGCAGTACCACACACCTGCTAGTGCATATATTAATCCTCAAAGTGCAGATGCGGTATTACAATGAAGTGGTTAAAACAAAGTGGAAGGTATCAATGTGCACACCTCACTAAAGCCACGTTATCACATTCCAAATCATCCAAATTACTTTCTCATTCACACAGTCCAATATCAAAAGCCACACTAATTACATTTTCAAATGACGATGTTTCGCCTAGCATGGGAAAGTGATTTGGAATGTGATAACGTGGCTTTAGTGAAGTGTGCACATTGTTCTCTTTCATCTTTTTTTTAACAACTTCATCGAAATCCCGCATCTGCACTTTGGGGACTAATATAACCACTATCAGGTGTGTGGCACTGCTGTATATGCGGTTTTTTGCGCTATATTAAATATTTTAAGCAAAGAGTTTTTGGCACTGTTGGTTTAAAATGTAATGATTGACTAAAATCATTGAATTGCGGATAATGTCCTTCGTATGGTATTGGTATCTTGTTACTTTGTTTCTCTCTGTTACTTGAGATAGAACGCAATCTATTGCATAGAAAAGACACACACCACTGTTTTTTTTATGATCGCTGGCTATTCTAAGCATATTTTCATGCGGTATCGAGCGTTTCAGGTCAAAATTGTCCCTTGTAAGGCACAATTCAATTATCGAACATTTTTTTAGTAGTCAAATTGCTAGAGGACTGTGAAGGGGGTCATGGGAGTGTAGATGGCGTATACTGGTGATGAGGCATGGAAAGATATGGGTGTAGGTACGAAAAGTAGTGCATGGAAGGAAAAAGATGACCATGACCACAAGCTGGCACTCGATTTCAGGCTCAAGGGTGTAGGAAGATTCTCTATTTTAGGTAAGGGTGTCAGGGATTGGAATACGTTACCAAGGGAAATGATGAATAATTTAGAAAAAACGCTTAAAGAATATACAGTTAAAATTTGTAGAGGCAAATGTAGGTGGGTACAGGAAAGGGGGAAGATGAGTGTTTAGGGAAATTGCCACCGTAGCGTGCACTCCATTGTAATTTAATTACATTAAATTAAAGTTATCGCTAAAGTGAAATAAGCTGTCCCCATCAGACACTTCGTTGATTTTTGTTAGGTCCGTGCACTGACATAGAAAAAAATCCAAAATAATCTGGGAGCATGGTACTAATACAAATAAAAATTTCCCAAACTATGTAAGTCGATGAAGTAAGCTGAAATCCACTGATTAGTTTTCGCGAGCACAGACGTCAAAAATTCCAAATTTTTCGTTTGTGAGAAGTATGTTGATAATATGGATAAAATTGTCCTGTCCGTTACCCGGTTACTCACGCGATGGTGTGAGCGGTTTCGTTAAAACGCGTTCATCAGTTTATGAGTGATGTACGGACAGACAGACAAATTAATAAACTATTTCCAGGCTTCCAGACGCGTTAAGATGTCTCATTTGTGGGACGTTACGAAGGCGTCTATCTCAGCCCTCACTTTCAACCAAATGTCAATGACACATTGTTTGTTTACGTGCTGCTTCGGAAACAGTGGAAGACAAAAACCAACACATCGCATTGACGTCATCCAGTCTTCTGCTCGTTACCGAGGCAAAACTGTTTCAGCTTTTTAACAGCCGTGTTCCAGTGAGCAATGAATTGATAACCAGTGTCGCTGTTAACTAATGAATCAGTTGTCCTGATTTCTGCAGATTGTGTAATAACTCTGGCCCAAAAATCTTTGACTCGGGATAAAATTGTAGTTTTTTCAAAATACTTTCAAAAAACTTCCATCTTACAACGTTTATACAAGCTTATTTTCTAATAAATAGTAGAGATTTTATTCGATTAGCGACACGATAAAGAATTGATACCGACATAATTAACTACTAAATAACTTAAATTATTTCTTCCAACTTTGCTTAAGACAGTCAGCAACATACGTGTTTAACAATTGTAACAAGATTACAAACTGAAAGCAAAATAAAACTCTATTCCATTATTGTTCGTTGTCGAATGAATCGGCCTGTTGTGCCGTACAGGAAGGTTCATTTGCACGAAATAACCAATAGGAATTTTTATTGCTGAGAACGTTCCAGAATAGTAAGACAAAATGGTTGTATCAACACCATTCCTCTACGACGAAAGTGCAATTGGTACATAAAAATATGAAAATCGAAACTAGTGAAAAAAGGTGGAAAAATAATATTTATTGTTCGTGAAATATTGGGAAGAAATACGTTTCAATGGATTTTTTTTTCTTAAAACATCTCTGAAGCTTTTGTTTTTATTTTATTTTTTCATTTTTTTGAAGCTTACGATTATAGAGTAAGACCTCAACGTCGTCTTCTTATATATAAAAATCAATGTACGATTGTAAGTTTGTATGTATGTCCTCTATGCGCTCCTAAACCATTCATGCGATTACCGTGAAACTTTGGTGAGTTGTCGAGTGCGCGTCGGAGAAGGTTCGTGAAAAATAAATTTTTGCAATTCTAACATTACCGTGGCGGCAAAATCTGATGATGAATTCTTTTAGAACTCGACGAAACAAATCGAAAATAAATAATAAAAAAATTTGATATCTCACTTGGTGTTCGATATGTAGCATGTTAAAAATCAGTCATAGGTATAGTTCCTTATGCTTTTGGTATTTTTTCTTCTGGTCCAGGCCGTATTTCAACCTATAAACTATCACTAGGAAGAAATAAAACACCTATACTGCATTTCCACCGTGTAGATATGGTAGTTTGGTGAAAAAAATTTCTGGTCCATGCCGGATCTCACCCTAACCTCCTCACATTTGAGATACAATATCTCGAGAACTAAGCGAGATATCAAACAACTTTATTCTTTATTTTCCATTCATCTCATCGATTTACATACGAATTAATCGTCAAATTTGGCTATAGTGAAATTTTTTCTGGTCCAGGCCGTATTTCAATTTTCAACCTAACTACGTCAATTTTGAGATACGATATCTTGAGAACTAAGCTAGATATCAAAAAAAATTCATTTTTTACTTTCAATTTGTCTCGTCGAGTTCTATAAGAATCAATCATCAGATTGTGGCGCCACGGTAATGATAGAATCCCCTAAATTTTCTAAAACACCACCCCCTCATCCCCATAACACCCCATAATTTAAAAAAAACCTTCAGATTTTATCCGATTTCTACGGAAATTTTCGCATGTATATCGTAAAACAAACAGAAAAATACTGAATACATTTGGTTTCCAAAAACGCATCCCCTCTCCCCCTTCCCCCTTTAATTTTTACACAAACCCATACTTTTTATCTGATTTCGATGGAACTTTGCACACATATACTTAAAAAAAGAAAAATACTGTAGACATTATTTTTAGAAAAACCTCTCCCCTTTTCCACCCCAAAACCACCCCCTCCTCTCCCTTACAACCTATAATTTAAAAAACCTACATATATTTTATCCGATTTTGATGGAAATTTGCACACGTATACTTTAAAACAAATTGAAGAATACTGCCTACATATGGTTTCCAAAACCGCAACCCTTCATCCCCTTCAGATCACCTTAATTGAGACAAACCCACAGATTTTATCCGATGTTTACGGAAATTTGCATACGGATACTTTAAAACAAACAGAAAAATACTGCCTATATATGGTTTCCAAACAACAACCCCTCTCCCCTTTTAAAACAAAGATAAAACTACTGTCTCCATTTAGTTTACAAATACGCAACCCCTCTCCTCCTTGAAATCCCATTACTTATATTCTTTATACAAAGCTACAGTCTTGAAGGTGCTTTGCACATCCATCTCCCGAGACACGCTTGGGAACTCTGCTTTTGGAGAAGAGGGAAAAACCACAAATGTTGTATATCCCAAAGCACTAGAATAACTTTTTTCCAATTTAATTTATGCAAAAAAGTGATTGACTTCAATTTATTTTTTGCATGTAGTTGTGTTTGCCTTGCGCATATGTACCAACTTATAGCGAAACATAGGCATTGCAACGCATGCCGGGTAAAGCTAGTCTGCCATAATAATTACAGAAAGCATTTCAGAAGTTCGTGCAACAATAAGGTCTATAACAGATTATAAGACCAATAAAAATAAAAACAGACACCGGGGCGGGATGCGTGATTAACGTCATTTCCTGTTCCTGCTGTACCACCAACAGCAGCGGAAATCACATTTCCCTTCTCATTAGTCACATTTTCAGCCAAAATTTTCTTGACGTAGGTACACAGCGACAATCATACAGGCCACTATAGCGCACAGACGAAATTATAAGAGGTTTAACGCTTCAGTCCTAGATGGAAAAAAAAGTAATATCTCCACTTATCCCAGACGGCTTTGCGGCCAGATAACAAAATTTTCGCTGTAGTGCCAAGGTCACTAAAGCGAATGCAGAATTGCAAACTCTTACCTCCACTTCAGAAGAATAGAAAGGGTAGTAGAAGAGATAGTAGTTGAAGATTAGTTTGGGTCTAGGAAAAATCGAGTAACGAGGGAAGCAATTCTGTCTTTAAAATTAATATTTGAAGATCGGATCAAGAAAAACAAAGAAACTTTTTTGGCTTTTCTTAATTTAGAAAAAGCTTTTGATAATGTTAGGTGGTACAAGATGCTGAAAATTTTAAAGAAGTCAGGTCTAAAATATCCAGATAGAAGAATACTTTATTAACGATATAAGAATCAAGTGGCTGTAATAAAAGTAGAGAACCATGAGAGATACCAATCCGTTGAAAAGGGTGTGATACAAAGTTGTAGTCTATCGACGTTAATATTCAACATGTGTGTACAAGAAGCAATAAACGAAGTTGAAAGAAAATTTTTCATGTGGCGTAAGTGTTCAGGGAGAAAAAGTTAGTATGCTACAATTTGCTGATGACATTGTCTTGTTAGCAGAATGGGCTGAGGATATTGAGAAGTTACTAAATGGCATGTACAAAATACTGAAGGAAGATTCTGGACCGAATATAAATCAAAGCAAGACCAAAGTGATGAACGGATGCAATAGGAGAAGTAAGTGAATTCTGCTACCTGCAAAGCAAAATTAAAACCGATGGCCGAAGCAAGAATGGTGTTAAAAGAAAAATAACACTACGAAAAAGAGTCTTCATGAAAAAGAAAAATCTTTTAGTTTCAAGCATTGATCTAGGAATTAGACTCTATGTAAGGAGCACAGCACTTTATGCCAACAAAACATGTACTTTAGGAATACCAGAAAGAAAGAAAATTGAAGCATTTTAAATTTGGTGGTACAGAAGAATGCTGAAAATTAAGTGGACAGACAAAGTACGAGATGAACGAGTTTTGGAAGTGATGGAAGTGATGGGTGAATAGAAGTTTGTGGAAGAAGCTTACAGAAAGAAGAGACAGGCTGGTAGGTCATACTTTCAGACATGCTGGATTCGTTAATTTTTTATTGGAGGGAACAGTCGAAGGTAAAAACTGTTGAGGAAGAGAGAGATTAGAATATATATGAAGCCGATAATTGAGAAATTTGGTTGTAAGGGATATGTAGACATGAAGATATTAGCACAAGATAGGAAGGGATGGAGGATTGCATCAAGTCAGTCGAAACCTCCACCCTCCACCCTAAACGCCGTTTCATTGAGTTGATGCCTAGGAGTGTGAGCGTGGTAAATGTACGTGTGATAGTTGAGTTGGTTGTTTCGCAGAGTTCCACGGCTTACTTACAAGAGTTCTCTTTGAACCTAAGTTTAAATGGTCGGCATACACTCAGCTTTTACGTTTAGTGGATTGTAGGTAGGGTTGCCAGATGGCCGGGAAATTCTGGAATGTCCCGGAATTTTGTTTCTGGTCCCTTGTACAGTCATTAAGCGTTACTGTCTCAGAATTCCCTTATACTAGTTATTTTCTCAAACTCATTTCACCACGGTGACCAAGAGGCCAAGCGAAGCATGTCGCGTTCGCAGCGGGAGGATGGAATTTACAAAAAGTTTGACTTTTTGTCCCTTAAATCAGAGGAATTGAAACTTACAGGTAAATACTCTTTGAATTTCCTGGAATTATGAAATTTCTACGACAAAATTGAGGCCAATTTCTTTAGAACAAACGTTTTTAATGATTTTATAAATTTAAAGAAAATAGTTTATTTTTTATTTTTGGTCAATTTCAACTACCAACTACCTCTTGCGACAGAAGTTTTAGCCCTTTGAAAAATTTATGAACTAAAGAGCGAAACAGAATGTCCATGGGTTTGATCAAGGCTGATCTGCAAAATCAGTCAATTTTGAAGAGTCTTGCTCAGAAATTTTATAAGTTTCACAAAGCAGTAACCGAGAAAACCTTATGAAAAAGGCAAAATCTAGTGATAAATTTAGTTGGTTAAGATTCATTGTGCTTGACTTTGATCACTTCATACATTTTTTAAAGCCGGAGCACGTAATCTGTGGAAGTAGTAAGCAAGAAGTGATAGCAGGTGAGAATTCAAACCATCGAAGCCAATTAAGCCTTGAATTCACCGTTTAATTTGGTACTCTTGGCGCAGTTTCACTCCTCGTTTAGAAACTACTTGAAATCATTTTAAAATTATAAACGTTTGTCTTTAGGCCAAAGTTTTTGAATCACTGTTTTTATAATAGTTTTTGTCGGTGTAAAAACCTCCTGAACGTCAGTCAAACATTGTTTGAAGTTAAACTTCGTCTTCTGTATACTAATTTCGCTGAGATTGGTTTTTGACGAGTATCGTGCTGACCCTGAAAATAAATTTTTGATCTTTCACGAAGATACGTAACATTAGCCATTAGTTTTTTATTCCTGTCGTAGATATTAAAAAATCGGTCCATGTTGCTTGTCGTCCGCAAAATGCGCTTCGACTGACAGCAAATTTAGTCTTGGAACCGTTTGAGGTTTTAACTACTGTTTTTTTCACCTTCTTGTAAAATTGTGGATTATTCAGTTTCCGAGAAAAATCTTAACTCCAACATATTTTTGTCATCTGCATATTTTTTTTTTTTTTTTTTTAGATAGATTTTAGTTATTTAAATAGATTTTCAGTCGATCTAAAATATTTTTAAAGCTAATTTTCTCATAGAATGTACAGCAAATCACGGCTATGTTGCCGTCATCTAAGCACAACTACAACATATATAATTGACTTTCAGCAGAGGCGCATACAAGATTTATACAATCACTTCATACTCTTAATTGAGAGCGTGAAAAGTCAAGCAACAATTAACCACAGCTGTCAAGCCATGAATTAAATACGATTTAGCAAAATGACAACTACGCACTAGTCGGTCGCTAGTCTCTTGATGGGTTTTATGTGGTCTTCCTATCTTCACAGCATCATATAAATTACAACATATGCGCTCTATTACCTGTTTCATATTATGTAATCTCTATCTTTCACGACCTTTTTTTCTATTAAACTATTCCCTCCCCTTACAATTTAAGCAAACCCATGAACCTTGAAACTTTGTTTCCTTAAGGCTTCACGCCTTGTCGACGTCGAGGTGATTAGAGGCTGGAGAGGTCAGGAAGCAAGGAACTGTAATCAGTTTGGCCACAAACGTCATTGGCATGCAGTGATGCAGAGAAACCATGTTAGACTGAGATCTGGGCGTAATGACGTTACCGCTACCAGAGCTGTAATAAACCATGCGTACTCATCACTGAGTGACGAGTACATACGAGTACCGAATCCTTACTCCCAAATAACATTTCTTTTGTCGTGTGGATGTCAGATTGATTCGATAAACGAACAAATTCGACGCATTGTGCGGGAACTGGAACGGTTCACACAGCGACTACATCAATCTGAACGAGGGAATGAACATTCCAACGTGGCGTATATCTGGGATGTTTTTCTTCAATTCGTTTCGTTGCAAAGAAAAATGTGTACGCTCAAACATATTGCGCGTACATTATTTTAAAATAGTTAAAATTATTTACTGTTAAGTGCTGATATTTATAACGAGGAAAGTAATTTCGACAACATAAAGAGTTACTTCGTGGTTTCGTTTTTGTTTTGAATTATAATTTACAAAGAATAATTTGCAATTACAAGATCTGGATAGATAATTTGCGATGGTTATTGTTTTTCTATTTTTATTATTGAACGTACATTAGTAAAATTTTATTGATTTTAAACATTAATTAAGTGCGTTTATTCTAATATACAATATGCTAACTTCTATTTTTTAGTTCAAATTTTACAAATGAACAATTTACCTAAACTTTACAAAGCAGGAACAAAGTCGTGCTACCCTACTCGATGCGATGCTTGATACTAGTGCTCGATTGTGTCACAAGTAACGAGTAACGAAACGATACGATACTAACGGGTACTGATTGCTTTAGAACCGAATACATACGGGTACACATTTTCTCGTTACTTTTACAGCTCTAACCCGTTCCCAGAAGTCTTCGTCTTCAATGTGAACTCTTTAGTTTGACATAACCTGGTAACTTTGTTTTTACTTTTAACTGAAGGAAGGGTATTATAAGGAGACAAAGTTGTAGTAACTTTAAAAGCACATTTCGTTCTGGTTCCGCAGTAGTAGGAAGTTGTCGGAGACGTGTATTCTACTCTGGGCAACTTTCGCCTGATGCCCTGTCAGCGGGGCTGAGTGTGTTAAGATGTCCGCCTTAAAGCCTATAACTCGTTCGTGTCAGATGGAGCGAGTCGAGAGGCGATATCTTCCGCGAGAAATCGCCCTCTTTCGGGGGCGAAAAGAAATCCGCGTCGAACATAGGTAGGTCCATTAGGGAGCGGGCGCTAAGTAATTGACACTCGCTTTCCCGTCTTCGCTTCAGCTGAAGGTACAGGCCGCGTGTTCGTCGGCGGATGTCGCTCTAAGCTGCCAAGTATTCAGCTAGTTCCATGGATTAGAATTAAAGTGTTTGTTTTTGGATACATATGTAATGAAATTCCAAAAGTCGTTAGGTTTCTGGGAATACCATACGGGACCCCGTTTTTCCTGGCGGAATACAGCAAACTGACGTCTCAACGACTCAACAAGTCCTCTGAAGAAATACTCAGCCACGCTTCCTATACCAGTACATTGCAAGATAACAACCATAGATGTTGACTAATCTGTGGAAAATATCGCAGTAAAAAGATTATCGCTGAGTTTAATGTAAGAAATGTTATGTTCGTTCTTATGGAAATAAAATATTGATAAGTCGAGTCCGAAGACTGAAGATTTGTTTTATGGTTTAATGAAGTGAAGTAAGTAAATGTTTCTTTAAATTGAAAAACGTTGATTAGTATGATGCAGATAAATTATTAACCTCAAGGAAGCTAATTTAAGAGATTTTGGTGTTGTGTCGAATGCAATACGGGAGAAGATTGCAGGTTCGTATCCTGTCACGGTCGCCAATTTTGCAAGGATGTACTTCGCTTTCCTGCAGCCCGTATTGCATTTGGACACAGCACCAAAAAGACTTACGATTGCTTCCTTGCGGTTAATAATTCATCTGTATTATATTAATCAACATTTTTCAATTTAAAGAAACATTTATTTCCACTAAATCGTTTACAATGACACTTTTTATTGTAAATCTTCAGTCTTAGGAATCGACTTAACAATATTTTATTTCCATAACAACCAGCATTACATTTCTTCAGCTGTTGTCACAGGTTAGCGAACATCTATGGTTGTTATCATACAACATTCGTTCATAATTGCGAAAGTGTAGCCGGTGCACGAGCGGAACTTCCGATCATGTAGCAGATATGGTCGATTGAATTCGTATTCGGCTATGTGGCCAAGTCACTCGCTAGAGGCGTCCATTATGTTTCTCAAATGAATCGCGGATGATTTTGGGAAGGCGCATTGTCGTCTTTGAAACGTCCTTCGTTTTTTGAGAACAAGGTTGCAATATGGTCAATATTATAACATAATGATACAAAGATAGTAATTACAGATGGAATTACGAGCTATTTATGTTCACAGATGAAACAAGATGCTAGAAACGGATGTTGAGAATTCCCTGCCGTTTAATTTGCCTTTGTAGCCGCTTCATGTCGCTGCTGGATTTTCCAAAGTGACGCGGTGGATAGTTGTTTGTTGGTTTCCATAGTCACAAGGAGGATTCTCCAATACTCTCCACTTGTATATCCAGTAGTTGCGTCTACCACGGTGTCCACTCAGCACGCCATGCTTCGTTTATGTGGAAGTGGTTTTGGACCAGCTTCTCACCAAACTTCCATGCTCACTACCTTGATTTGAATCTGTTTTGAATTTGATATGTGCAGTCCATCGGGATTTAAGTTATGGATTTATTTAACGCTTCTAACATTCCTTTTTTAAAGTAATTTGGCTTTAGAGTTGTGGTGGAGGGATTTTAGAAAACACAGGCAGTTATTCTTTAGACGTAGATTTTACAGTTCCAGATATTGTTCTCTCTCTCTCTTGTGCTGCCAACCTGTTGCTGACAGCTTTTCAAGGATGGTTCTTCGAGTTTTAATTTTTTTTCCTGCTTTGGGGATGTCAGTGACCGATTCAGAATCACGTATAAGTACTGTGCCTGAGGACTGTACTTCAATAACTGATTTCTAAAATTTATTTGAGGCCTTTTGAACACTTTGTTGTTTAGGTGAAAAGGGGTGATCTCTAATTCATTTACGTTCAGTCGCCACGTTATGAAGTATTCGAGAAGGTCACCTGAGACAGTTTTTTCAGATGTTTTGAAGTCCGTAGATCGAGCTGTCTTGTCTACATCAGCGGTGGATGGCTAACCTGCAGTGTAGATGTTGAATAGAAGTGGAGCATTACTTGTAGCAGTGTTTGTAGAGATTCGATGAGCACTGAATTAATAACCAATAATAATTACAATTTCTTTTTATTCATCATCATCATCGTTCTCCACATTCCCGGGTGTGGTTTACGAGCATGGTGGTTTTAGACGATCGTCTCCCACTGTCTCCTATCCAGAAAAGTTTCCGTGTCTGTAATATATTCGCAGTTCCAGCCTCTTCTTTCGATGTCCTCCTTTAGTTGGTCTGTCCATCTTCTTCCTGGTCTTTCTCCCACTGTCCTTTTTTCCAAATAGGTTTTTGGTAGTCTTGAACAGTTCATTCTTTTAACGTGCAAACCATTTATGTCTAGATGACCTAAGTCTCTCTTCTATAGTTTCCCTTAACTCTAGGTTTGATCTAATCTCATCATTCTTTATATTGTCAAGTCTCGTTTACTGGAGGCCCATGATAAGAAACTTCATTTCACATGCTTGGATCTTGCTAAGCCCCTATAATCTTATTGTGCATGTTTCCTGAGCATATGTGAGAACAGGAACGAGATATGATTTGTACAAGCCAATTTTTGTTCTTCTGGGAACCTTCATGTCCTATAGTAAGCCCCGCACGGTACTGTAGAAGTTGGTGCCCTTGGTTACTCTATTAATCATTTCTACTTATTTCTCGTAACTTATGTCTATCGTTACTGGAAATTGTGCTCCCCAGGTATCGATTTGCCGCCTCTGTAGAGGATGGACTTCCAATTTACCTTGAGAAACGAACCACGGACCGTACGGTCATACTCATATGATCAAATCTCCGACTGGTCAAACCAACCGTGCAACAATGCCCGTTAAAACTTCCTCGACGAGACGATCTACCGTAGTTTGATGCTTCTGGCGAACCATAGATGGGACGAAGTCTTGTTGCTAGTTATTGTTTTTATGTTCCACTTTGAAAGCGGATTAGGCCTTAAATCATTACTTTCAACACTGACCGTCCCAAAGTAGGCAAAGTTTAACGTTTCACTGCCAAGTCCACCTACCGTACGAGGTGTTGGATCGCGCGTCCCCGGCGTGGTGATCGAGATAGTTATCCACTGCATGAAACCCATGAGCAATTCGGGTTTCGACGCAACCACTCTACGCCCCAACAACTACTACGACTTACAGAGTATGCCATGGGAGCCTTCGAGAGACGGGAGTATTCTGGAGCCGTATTCCTGTATGTCTCCCGGGCATTTGATTCTGTCTGGCACGACGGCCTACTTTATAAACTGCTGGCGCAGGGATTCGCACTACAACACGTCCGACTAATTAAAAACTATTTGACTGGAAGAAGCTTCAGAGTGGTAACAGAGGATGCTGTCTCGGCAATAAAAACCATCAATTCTGGAGTCCCTCAAGGATCTGTCCTTGGACCAGTCCTCTATAACTTATACACCACCGATATGCCGAGAACTGAACAACTGCAAACTGGTCTATATGCAGATGCTACCACTCTCTATGCTCGTAGTATCAGAGCCACGCACTTAATAAACAAGCTGCAGCGGGGATGCACCGACATCCAAATCTGGCCGACCAAATGGAGGCTGGCATTCAATGCCACCAAAAGCCAGGCAATGATAATAACAAGGAGGAGTGTACCTCCACTACAGCCAGTTCGACTGTTTGGAGAGGATATTAAGTGGACCAACACAGCGCTCTACCTTTGTTTCACACTAGACAAAGGAATGACCTGAAAAACGCACATCAGGAACATCCGCACAAAAGCATCAGGTAGGATGAGGGAGCTGTACTCCCTACTAAATCCAACAACCACATTGCACCCTACTACAGCAAGACTGCTTTATACAACAACCATCAGGCCGCTACTGGAGTGCGCTGCACCAGTGTGGGGCAACGCTGCTCTTTCGCACTTAAAGTTGCTCCAAACAATCCAAAACAGGGCGATTCGCTACGCATACAAACTGCCACGAGCAACGCCAACTAAAACTCTTCAGCTAGGCTCTATGGACCACATCGACAATAGGTTAAGGTGGCCAGTGAAACTGATAAACGAACAAGTTGATCCCTGAACGAAAGATCGGGGTCCTCTAACTCTGACATACAAAACCATCCAGGCCTGACATGCCCACTAAGGACACTGCCAACAACGCAGAGGACAAATTAAACAAAAAATGGAAGAAGATGCGCACAACTGTGCAAGAACTTCCCCACACTCTAGGAGAGAAGAACCCCGGTGATTTGTGTCTGAACCTGGGGTCGGGCTCACGACACCTGCTAGGTATGTTAGTAGAGAACACAGGTTATGAAGATATTTAATAGCTAACTAACTATTAAGAAACTACCCTCAAAGTCCGTCAAACATGATGGGTTTAACGAAGTGTTCTGACGATTCATTTCTCTGCGGTTGCCTAAATAAACAGAACTGTTGCTATGTAATACTGATAACCTTATTTTGTAATTTGTACATACACAGACGGAAAAAAAAATCCCAACACCAAGAAAGACTTGTGTTAGATAAACGAAATTTGGTAGGCGTGTTTATACATCTGAAAGATGACATCGATTCAAATTTCGCGCTTCGCGCATAAGTGTGGCGCTAGTAGCGCTACTCAGAGCTTGCAAATCAGGTTTGCTTTAAATACGCGCTGTAAAGTTTGTGAACGTTATTTACCGCTCAGATTTGACATAGTGAGTTGATGTTAGCCAAGAATGCCTTTAAGAAGACGAAGAAGCCATTATCAACAGCTCACCGAGTTAGAACGAGGTCGTGTAATAGGGCTACGAGAAGGTGGATTTTCTTTTCGCGATATTGCAGAAAGACTTGGCCGGAATGTATCCACTGTGCATGATTTTTGGGTGCAGTGGTCAAGGGATGGTACTGCCTCAAGAAGACCGGGTTCCGGGAGGCCACGTGGCACTACTGAGAGGGAAGACCGCCGTATTCGGCGTACAGCTGTGGCGCATCGTACTGCGTCTGCGGCAGAAATTCAAGCTGCAGTTGGTACCACAGTGACACAACGAACTGTTAGAAATCGGTTACTTCAAGGACAGCTCCGAGCCAGGCGCCCTGTAGCGTGCATTCCACTGACTACAAGCCATCGCCGTTTGCGACTCCAGTGGTGTCAAGCCAGAGCTCATTGGAGGACGGAGTGGAGATCTGTTGTGTTTTCTGATGAAAGCAGGTTCTGCCTTGGTGCCAGTGATGGCCGAGTGTTGGTCAGAAGGAGGCCAGGGGAACGCCTGCAACCAAACTGTCTGCGGCCTAGACACACTGGACCTACACCTGGAGTCATGGTCTGGGGAGCAATTTCCTATGACAGCAGGAGCACTCTTGTGGTTATACCAAACACACTGACTGCAAATTTGTACGTCAGTCTGGTAATTCAACCTGTAGTGCTGCCATTCATGAACAGCATTCAAGGGGGAGTTTTTCAACAGGATAACGCTCGCCCTCATACCGCTGTTGTCTCGCAACGTGCTCTACAGAGTGTCGACATGTTACCTTGGCCTGCGAGATCACCAGATCTGTCTCCAATTGAACACGTATGGGATATCATTGGACGACAACTCCAGCATCATCCACAGCCAGCACTGACCGTCCCAGTATTGACAGCACAAGTACAACAAGCATGGAACTCCATACCACAAAGTGACATTCGAAACCTGTATGACACAATGCATTCACGTTTGCAGGCTTGCATTCAAAATTCTGGAGGTTACACCGGCTATTAATTTAACAGTATTTCACATTTGAAATGCATTTTCTTGAGCTTAAATTAACCTGTGATCTTGAAAATTTAATCAATTAAACATGTTAACTTGACAAATGCATTGTCCAAATTTCATTACTCTACAATAATTTTTTCTTGGTGTTGGGATTTTTTTTCCGTCTGTGTATTTCGGTTGTAGTTTACACAGCGATACACATTGAAGTTCTGCGGAAAGAATGATATCAGAATTATGGAACCAATTAAATTAAAAATAAATTAGGAATCCTAAAACCTTATGTTGTAGCCCGTGATATTGGTTTTATTCCTGGTCCAGGTCTCATTCAGCACGATAAATACAGAACTACTTCCATCCGTATACAAATACCGTTACTTAACTCGGAGCTTATGTTTTATTTTTTATCTTTTTAAAACTGCTTTACGTCTCTCAACAGTGAGGTCTTTATAGAGGGGAAAGGAGGGGGGCAAGGAATGGGAAGGAGTTTGGCCATGGCCTTTTTAAGGAAGCATCCCGTCCGGGAGTGATTTGGGGAACCATGGAAAACCCAAATCGGGATGCCCGGACGGGGATTCGAACCGCCGTCCTTCCGAATGCGAGACCAGAACGCTAACCGTTACACCACCACGAACGGTCGGAGCTTATGAAAGCAGCTTAAATTATTTATGAAACTAAATTCATCGTGATTTAGTCTGTGAAAAGATGTGTGATTTGCCTGGCCCTATCTGCATTTCGACATAACCACAACTTCTACTAATATTGCTGTTCAAAACTCAGAGATGCTATTACCCTCGTACGAATACATTCATTGTATTGGGATCTACATTTGATGCACTAGAAATATTTACGTCTATCTGATATAGTGACATCAGTAATAAAAGTAACTAACAATATATTAATTTAAATGCAGTACATACCTTTATTTCGTTGTTTCGGCAAATCATTCCCTCTAGTACATCGTAAAATATCTACATTAGATATAAATAGCTAGTAAGTCCGTCAAAATTGATGTGTTGAATGCAGGATTTTAGCAATTCGTTTTTTCGCTGACTAAGTACAGTTTTCTTCAAATAACGTTCATTATAGATGAGTGGAGACTTTCCCGGCGTATCGGCGTTAGGATTTTGTTTCAACCTTCATTATCTTGAAAACGATGTAATGTATATATTTGTTAGTTTACTGTGACAACGGTATAGCTGTCCAGAGTTTATAAGAAAAATCTGGATCGAACGAATTTTAATTAAGAATAGCAACCAACAATTAATACATCTATTTCAACGGAATACGTACATTTCTTTCAGTGTTTTGACATTTAATTTATTGCGGATGCACAGCTAAATAGAGGTGTTGTAAATAACATGCATAACCTCTCGAACATTCTTCAGTTATATAATACCGTCAGATTTGAGCCGCTAATAATTGCGAGACTAATAATACGTTAATAAGTATTTAAAAAATTTTAAAAAAAAAGGCATTCGGCAACTTAGGACATACAACCAGCTCAGTGTGATTATCATAGCTTCCATTGAATCAATCATCCAGTTTTTATATATTGCAGCTTCTAAGTATTGACACCACAAGACGGACAGGACATTCACACAGACACACAACACTTAAACATCCATGCCCTCGGCCGGACTCGAACCGGCGACCTTCTGCAGCCGGTGCCAGTACTCTAGCGCCTAAGCTACCGAGGCCGGCTGAGTAACAGTTGACCCCACAAAGGATAGAGCATTTCTGTACGATTTCGCCGTACAAGCATTTGTTTTATCTGCGACGTCATTCAATAGTTTGAGGCATGTTGGCGATTGTTGAGAATTAACGTTGTGCTATGTTATAAATTAGTGTAGCGAGAAAACGCGTTCAGCAACGACCTTTATTCAGGTGTCATTCTAAAGAGCTTGCGAAGCACCAATAGGAGCCAAAGGATCGTAAAAAATATTCGTCGGAATATAAGTAAAAATCGATATTAAATTGAAAATAATAAAAAATTAAAAAATAAAGATGTCGCCTCATACGAGACGTAAATTATAGAAAATGCAAATCAGAATAATTCTCGCGTCGAGCGGAACCAGGAAACCTAAAAAGTCCTGGATCGAACAAATGTCAGAACTGTGACACCGTCGAAAATAAAATAAAATTATGAAAAACAAAGATATCGTCTCATGTGAGTCGTAAATATGATCGGAATTACAGAAAACGCAAATTAGAAGAAAGCTCGCATCAAAAGGAACCCAGGAAACCTAAAAATTCCAGGCCGGAACGAATTAGAGAGCTAACGCAGCGTCGAAATGGCATTAATAAAGTGTACCTGTGTAATGGAAGCTGCCACAGACCCCTGGGACTTGCGATAAACCTTTAATTTGTCTGTTCTGTAACTGTTACACTATTATACGGTGGCCACGTATTAAAGAGATTGGAAATTAAAATACATAATAATACAAAACAATTGTCAAGATCTTATCAGGACGTGTTCACAAAAAATCAAAGGCTCGGATCGGAAATATGCTTTTCTTTTTTGACATGTACACTGTCCTGCATTTTCGTCATTGTGATGTGTATGGTTTGATCACAGTGTGCTTACAATTCATAATGCTTTCAATTTTGTACGTACCCGAAAAACGGTACCTGCTTACGCCTAGTTTGTGTACATTTGTGTCATTTTTAATCACCTTTATTCCCTTAATTACTGTGTTTATTTCGTCTCCTCGATCCTTGCAAGACATTCTATTTATTTAATACATTTTAACACTGCAACAAAGAATTAACAAGAAAGGAATTGAAATTTTTCCTGTTTTTTTTTTTTTCAACAATACAAATTTGTTGTTTCTTCTTTCAAATATTTATTTCACAACGCTATGAATTTTCGTTTTGTGAAAACACTGAGTGGCAGCGAACATTCAATACCGTATGTATTTATTTCTTTATTTTATCTTGCCGCTAGCCGTGGTGATATGATACATAAGTCAAGGACCTTAATTTCGATGGTTACAAAACGCCATCAGAGTCTGTTCAATCATTTTTAACTGTCTCCGTATAATAGTGAGAAGAGATTTTAATTTCCCTCCTGACCTGCAGTCGACGTTGCTTGATGATACATAGTTTAAATTTTAGCAACGTCATCACCTCCCAGAATTTTAAAATTACCTCACAATATGTTCAGCATATTTTTCTGTGATGCCGGAACAAAGTGACAAAAATTCTAAAGAAGAAAATGTTTTTGTTTCAAGAACTTCTAAACTGCTGATGCCAAACATTTTTATAAAAATATCTAGACCTCCTAGTTAATCCTTACTTACATACACTAATATAATAGTATATTGGCTACGATTTTGTTTTTGTTTATAGTTTGACAGATCTGTTGGCAATCAAGGTGATAATGTCCATCACTACAACAACAGCAACAAAAAATTAGCAACACACACATTTTTGAATATTCACTGAAGGTAACTTGTGTCTAATATACCAACCTCTATGCTTTATGCGAGGGTCAGAAGACGACACAAGATACATGTATTGTATATTCAGCGGCCTATATCTTGCCCTGCTATACGATATTCCTGTATTGCGTAATCCATAGTCGATAAAATATAAGACATAGAATGTCCAAAAACTGAATTAAAGGTTCATGGCTGCTAGATATTTACAAATTTCGAAACAGAGAAATTTGGAACTTTTCAGAATGTTAGGTATTGTTGATAGATGTCAAATAAAGCTCTTTTCAGCAATGTTCACTGGTTTTATTTGATCAGAATTAAGATGGAAAAAAATATTGCAGCAAATTCAGTCTTGGCGCTGAAGATCGTGCTGTGATTTTGGAGTTTGTTTACATCGTCACAAAGGCCGAACCTGCAAACAGAAAGGAAATGATGAGTTACATAGAGAACTAAAATTCCGAACTCCGCAGACTGAAAAAATAGAGTGGATTATCAGAAACGCAAAGCAACTCTGGCCAAATGATTACGCTGGCATTTCCCGGGATTGCAATTAGTAAACTCTTGCTTGCACCACTAGACATAATTTGCTCTATTCAAACAAAATACATGGTACATACCAAAAGTAGTAGGACTGATTTTTTAAAAAAAAAATTATTGAAGATATCTTTACAATTCCTTAATCCTCTTCGAAATAGCTCCCTTAGGCAGCTACATGCCAAAAATTACGCTGCTGCCATTGGCCATACGCCTTCTAGAAGTCAGTTTCGGGGACGCTGTTGAGAGCCCTCGTCGATACAGCTTCAACGTCCTGGATTGAGTCAAACCGAAGTTCCTTCAGCTGCTTTTTCATCCATGTGAGTAAGAAAAGTCAGATGGAGCCAAATCAGGACTGTAGGCGGGGTGCAGCAGCGCGGCAATGTCACTCGGGCTAACAGTTGGTTCATGACGGCGCGCCTTGGCACGGCGCATTGTCGTGATGCAGAGTCCAGTTGGCGGAGATGACTGGTCGGACGCGATTCACTCGGTCTCGCAGGCGGGCTGACACTTGCACGTAAAAGTTCGAATTGACAATTTCCCCAGGGGAAACGAACTCCTTATGAATCACCGCGCGACGGTCAAAAAACACGATCAGCATTGTCTTGATCTTTGATTTGCTCATCCGAGCCTCCATTGGACGGGAGGATGAAGAAGGCAACTGTTGGCCCAATTCAGCGTTGCCACGTTGCTGCACCCCGCCTACAGTCCCAATCTGGCTCCAACTGACTTTTTTTTTATTCCCAAGGATGAAAAGGCAGCTGAGGGAACAATGGTTTGACTCAATCCAGGACGTTGAAGCAGCATCGACGAGGGCTCTCAACAGCATCCTCGAATCTGACTTCCAGAAGGCGTATGGCCAATGGCAGCAGCGTAATTTTTGGTTTGTAGCTGCCTAAGGGTGCTATTTCGAAGAGGATTAAGGAATTGTAAAGATATCTTCAATAATTTTTTTTTTTTTTTTTAAAAATCAGTCCTACTACTTTTGGTATAGACCTGTAGAGAGACTCCATTATTTTAATGCATTAAAACACTTGTTTCCAATGCTGCTAGTGTACGATGACTATCCGTAAAGTTTTTCTGTTTAATATTTAAACTTCATCCTGATGTGTAGAAGTATGTTGTCGCTATGGTGTGTATGTTCTGTGTTATGGTGTTTACTTAATTTATTTAACCTAGCTGGGTGAAGTATGTTTATTCTTTGATACACTAGTGTTTTCTGTTGTGGTCTGCAGAAGCAAGATTAGGAAGAGAGGCAATTTATTTATTTATCTCATGGCATAGCGTATAATGAATAATACAATTATATAGAATTGCAATGGGCTCGTCATATTGCTCGAAAAAGAGACGACAGATGGACTACGGCAGTTCTGGATTGGACATCAAGGAAGAGCAAGAGGAAGACATACAACGAGTATTAACAGGCGTGAACTGGAAGAGAGTTGCTCAAGATCGATTAGCCAGGAAGGAACTACAACAAAATTATGTAGCATTAACTTGTAAAATATAGCCTATCTGGCATAAAAGGGCTGGATCCTGAAACAAGGATTGGCAAAGCTGTATAAATAATAATACACAGACGGAAAAAAAAATCCCAACACCAAGAAAAAATTATTGTAGAGTAATGAAATTTGGACAATGCATTTGTCAAGTTAACATGTTTAATTGATTAAATTTTCAAGATCACAGGTTAATTTAAGCTCAAGAAAATGCATTTCAAATGTGAAATACTGTTAAATTAATAGCCGGTGTAACCTCCAGAATTTTGAATGCAAGCCTGCAAACGTGAATGCATTGTGTCATACAGGTTTCGAATGTCACTTTGTGGTATGGAGTTCCATGCTTGTTGTACTTGTGCTGTCAATACTGGGACGGTCAGTGCTGGCTGTGGATGATGCTGGAGTTGTCGTCCAATGATATCCCATACGTGTTCAATTGGAGACAGATCTGGTGATCTCGCAGGCCAAGGTAACATGTCGACACTCTGTAGAGCACGTTGCGAGACAACAGCGGTATGAGGGCGAGCGTTATCCTGTTGAAAAACTCCCCCTTGAATGCTGTTCATGAATGGCAGCACTACAGGTTGAATTACCAGACTGACGTACAAATTTGCAGTCAGTGTGTTTGGTATAACCACAAGAGTGCTCCTGCTGTCATAGGAAATTGCTCCCCAGACCATGACTCCAGGTGTAGGTCCAGTGTGTCTAGGCCGCAGACAGTTTGGTTGCAGGCGTTCCCCTGGCCTCCTTCTGACCAACACTCGGCCATCACTGGCACCAAGGCAGAACCTGCTTTCATCAGAAAACACAACAGATCTCCACTCCGTCCTCCAATGAGCTCTGGCTTGACACCACTGGAGTCGCAAACGGCGATGGCTTGTAGTCAGTGGAATGCACGCTACAGGGCTGGAGTCATGGTCTGGGGAGCAATTTCCTATGACAGCAGGAGCACTCTTGTGGTTATACCAAACACACTGACTGCAAATTTGTACGTCAGTCTGGTAATTCAACCTGTAGTGCTGCCATTCATGAACAGCATTCAAGGGGGAGTTTTTCAACAGGATAACGCTCGCCCTCATACCGCTGTTGTCTCGCAACGTGCTCTACAGAGTGTCGACATGTTACCTTGGCCTGCGAGATCACCAGATCTGTCTCCAATTGAACACGTATGGGATATCATTGGACGACAACTCCAGCATCATCCACAGCCAGCACTGACCGTCCCAGTATTGACAGCACAAGTACAACAAGCATGGAACTCCATACCACAAAGTGACATTCGAAACCTGTATGACACAATGCATTCACGTTTGCAGGCTTGCATTCAAAATTCTGGAGGTTACACCGGCTATTAATTTAACAGTATTTCACATTTGAAATGCATTTTCTTGAGCTTAAATTAACCTGTGATCTTGAAAATTTAATCAATTAAACATGTTAACTTGACAAATGCATTGTCCAAATTTCATTACTCTACAATAATTTTTTCTTGGTGTTGGGATTTTTTTTTCCGTCTGTGTAATAATAAAAAAAAATTGTTTCACGATAGTAAAATGTTACATTAAATTATAGTTGAAATTGAAAATCGACATAGCGCAGCCAATGTAACGTTTCATTTGAAATATCTATGAAGTCTTTCGGTGATCCCCTGAAGGTTCGAAATGGGCAATCAAAGGTCGCGTGACGAATGGTTTGTCCTTCCACACCACAGTCGCAGCTCGTTGACTCTCTTATTCCCCACGTGTGAAGAGCTGACGCAGATCTGCCGTGGCCACACCTGACTCTGTTGAGAGCAGCCCAGGTCTTTCGGGAGAGGTCGACTCCCTTCAGTGAGACAGAGGCTAGCAGCATATATCAGTCGTCGGGTTGGGCTCAGGTGATGGTGATGGTGATGGAGATGGGTGGTTCGCTGGTTTGGGTCTTGGTGGTAGAGGCAATGTTCGCCCCCAGAACCAGGCCAGCATGGTAGGAGAGGTGATCGTGGAATCCGGAACCTGTTCGCAGTGAGTGTGGAGTGGGGACGTTAAACCTGGCGCCTCATAGGTCGCTTTCGGAAGAGTAGGCCTGTATGTGGCGGCAGCATCTCGCTTCTCTCAACCACACCAGAAGCAACAATACCACCCCACTCATCTTCCCCCACGTCACCCGCCTGTAGTCGGGCACGGGAAATGCATTCATCAGAAATACTATTCCGATATAAGGACTTGTTTATAAATTGTGTTGACCAAGGTGCCACAGAACTAATTACTGTAGATAAGTGAAAGAGGAACGACATACTCTGAATTTGGTGCCTTGATCATCAAATGCAGCAGCCATTAGTAAACGAATAGCCTCATAATTTGAATTAAAACTTTTGCTTGCTTTTACACAGTAATTTGCATTACCTCAGCACACTTCCTTCAACATCGTATCGTTGCTATTTACGCCACGCATAATAGAATTTTTCACTTGTTTGATGCAACGGTACGAGGGTCAGTGATTAAGATGATGACTGGAGATTGAAATCTTTCTGCTTCGATTCCCTTTCTCGGTGGGGATTTTTAAAGCCTCTTAACCGACAATCACCTCTACTACAGTTCGCTGCGTGATGCGAAGTACAACAGAACGCTTCCGTGGATAGGATTTCACGTTAAGCTGTACCGAACGTGGTGGATCACCGGTTAACACTCTGGCCTCGCATTCGGGAGGACGGCGGTTCGAAACCCCGTCCGGGCATCCAGATTTGGGTTTTCCATGGTTTCCTCAAATCACTCCAGGCAAATGCAGGGATGCTTCCTTCAAAAGGCTATGACCAAATTTCTTCCTGTTCCTTGTATCTCAGTCCCATCCCGCCTCTAATGACCTCGACGTCGACGAGGTGTAAAACTAGAAGGAAAAAAAAAAAAAAAAACGTAATATGCTCCTCGGTGGTAATGTATCTCAAATGAAGAAAACACCAGCTGTTGCGATATCTCACGCATCATCTAATTAGAATTAGATTCAGTAACAATTCCTAGTTGCTTAGCCTAGAACCAATAATATTACAACTGCACTTATATTACGGCTTAATGTGTTTACGCTTCCTAAGGTTATCTGTTCCTAAGCGATGCAAAATATACATAAGTGCCATACTGAGCATATCGTGTTTCCTTCAATCATCAGTCTACCAGTGTAAAATGTTTGAGAATGAAGTGTTTCTTACTAAGTAGTCAGTTTGCCTCAAAGCCACACTGACGAGAGTTCACTTCGTCTTACTCTCATTACCGCTTTTATTCCACGTGATTTCACCCAATTTTCTTAGCTTCCGTTCATATAAAGGGGTTTAAAGCTTAATCGCAGCTGAGTGGCACGAACTTACCTACTATACGCTACATATCACATAAAAATTTTGATTACCATCGCAAAATACCAAAACACAAGACATAATTCATTTCAGAAGTGTCATAGTTGGTTTTCTTTTGAGCGCAACGACTGATTTACAGAGGTGTGTAGAGTGAAGCTACAACACAGTCTACAAAAAAGCTGTTTCATCGGCTTCTTGGGTGCTACCCCACTTCTTTCCGACCCTCTGTCAAAAACTCTACGCACTCAACAAAAAGGAATATTTATGGCAAATTCTCTGTCCGCTGCTATCCTTCCATCAATCCAACACTTCATCACCCCCTCCCTCCCTCCCTCCCCCCAATAATCCAACTACCGAACTTTTATCTTTCATTCTGGTCTCGGATGTTGTCTTTTTATTATTGTTTTACTATGTAACAGAGATTTCGAATTTTTGTAAGGTTATACGGCTTATACAGGGTGTTTCAAAAAGAATATACGTATTTCGAATGCATATATTTATTAAACTGTAAGACATACGAATATGAAACTTTAAACACATATTTACGAACCTCTTAAGTTCAGATTACAGATGTTCAATATGTCCTACATCAGCCACACGAACAATATCACATCGATACTCAAATTCCTCCCATACTCGGGCAAGCATCTCCTTCGTCACTGATGTTACGGCAGTACGGATCCGGTTCCTCAAGTCCTCAAGGTTCTGTGGGAGTGGTGATACATAAACGTTGTCTTTAATGAAACCCCACAGGAAGAAGTCACAGGGTGTCAAATCCGGTGACCGTGGAGCCCAGCTGATGCATGCTAAGTCGCCAGCTCCTTGACGACCAATCCAACGGTTCGGTAGAGTTTCATTCAGATATTCACGCACTTGGCGACTCCATTGAGGGGGTGCCCCGTCTTGTTGAAAAATGAAGTTGTCTTCGTGCAGCCTCGGAAACAAGCAGTTTTTTTAACATAGCGAGATACTGCTGACCGTTAACCGTGTTTCTGTCAAAGAAGAATGGGCCGTAAACAGATGATCGAGATATCGTACAAAACACATTGACTTTAGGCGAATCTCGTACATGTTCAATGACTGCTTGTGGGTTCTGTAGACTCCAAATTCGAACATTGTGTTTGTTTACCTGACCACTAACATGGAAAGTCGCTTCATCACTGAAAACGATGCGTTGTGCGAAAGTGTTATCATTGTCAATAGCATCCAGTGGCGGCTGTACCTTAAGTGCGCTCGTGCGCTGAACCACCAATCCAAAAGATTTAAAAATGACAAAATATTAAGTACCTACTTCATCTTTATTTTTATATTACCATTTTAATATTTATTTTTAAATATACAAAAACAAAAACGTATAAAAAATTAAATCTCCAATTATGGTGAAACAGTTTGAGCGCTTTACTAAACTATTAAGACTTATTTTCCTGTAAAGGCAAATTCTCGTGCGCTTCGGCGAGTGCACGAGGACTGCTAATACAACTTGTAGGTGTACGAGTTAATACGCCTGACGCGTGAAACAAAAGATAGTTCATAGAAACGTACCGAGTAATGAGTCGTTTGTCGAGCGCCGCACGAGCAAACCGAGGATTGCCGAGAGCACCCGATGTTTGACGAATTGGCTGGCTGGCATGGGCGCGCGCGAGGCGACGGCAGCCATGATTGACATCTCGTTATTAGACTATCAGTATAGTTTCACTGTATGTGTGACGCGCTAATAATTGTTTATTTATATTACCGTAAATAATTGTTTTTAGTTTTTGTTTCGATTTTTTTCGAGAACTTTTATTCTATACTGTGAATGGTGTTAGTGAAAATGAGCATAAACATTGATTATATTAAAGAAAATAACAGAACTTTTCAAAATAAAGTGAACATAAAATTGGCCGGACCGCCACGGCCCTTTTTAAATTTAAAACAAGAGTGCAAATCGAAAAATAAAGCATTTACACGAAGTTTTAAAAGTGAAATGTATAATAGAAAGAAATGGTTGTGTGGATGTGAGCGTCTTTTGTTTTCCTTGCATTATTTTTGGCGGAGAATCGATTTGGACAGAAACAGGAATCAAGGATTTGACGCATTTGAGTGAAAAAAATAAAAAAACATGATTCTTCACAAGTACACCTACAAAATGTAATGAGTTTGTCTGCGTTAGGCACGGTCGACATTCGTAATCAGCTAGGTTCTGTGTATAGAAGCAACATCCAAAAGTATAATGAACAAGTTGATAAAAACAGGTATATTTTATCACGTCTTATCGATTGTGTCAAGTTTTGTGGTGCATTTGACTTAGCTTTGCGAGGTCACGATGAAACTATTGAGTCTAGTAATGCTGGGGTGTTTCGTGGATTAATAGACTTTGTATGAGAGTTGGATACGGTCATGAAGGAGCATCTCACGTCGTCTACAGTTTTCAAAGGCACGTCAAAAACTATTCAGAACGATATTTTGGACTCAATTTTATGTGTATACCACAAAGAATTGTCCAATATTATAACAAAATGTGAATACGTAGCAGTTCAAGCTGATGACTACCGATGTATCGACGACTATGCAGAAGGTAATGATTTTAAGATACGAAGAAAATTAACAGGTCGACGAACGGTTTTGGAAATATATTACGCCGCATTCCCATACTGCTGAAGGACTTAGTTCTGTTATTATAAGAGAATTACGGGAACTTCAAATAACTCCGCAACAATTAATAGCACAATGTTACGATGGCGCCGCTGTAATGAGCGGGAATGTTGGTGGAGTACAGGCTAAAGTAAAAACCGTCTATCCAAATGCTTCATTCGTTCATTGTTACGCCCACCAACTAAATTTAATTATAGAAAAAAGTGTAAGTCAAAACAAAACCGTACAGAAATTTTTTGCTAACTTTCAAGAATTTCCAAAGTTTTTTTCACGATCACCGAAGCGTACAGATGTTTTGAAAACTATTGTATCAAAGAAGATTCCAGCTGCTCCGCAAACGAGATGGAACTTTAACTCGCGGACCGTTGCATCAGTACATAGCTACAGGAAGCCTTTAAAAGAATGTATGACCACCATTATAGAAACTGAAAATGATACCGATTTTATAAATCAGGCTGATATGCTTCAAAGGTATTTGAACGACAGTACTTTTTTATATTGGCTTGATTTTTATCAATCTATTCTGCCACATAGTGAAATTTTATTCAAACAAATGCAAAAAAGAAATATTGATTTGGTTCATATAAAAAACTGTATTAATGATTTTGAAATCAGTATACAAAATGAACGTAACACCATAGATCAACTTGAAGAACCGCCTCAAAAAAGGTTTAAATCGTCTAGCTCTGTTATAGCAAAAGAAGTGTGCGATATAATTATTACTCAAGTGAAAGACAGATTCAATTTTTATAATCATTTGATAGCAGCCAAATTATTTTACTGCGAGAACTTTACCACATACCGTTCTACTTTTCCCGACAAAGATTTCACGATCACAGTTTCCACCTATGCAGCTTTGGACAAGTACAAGTTGAAAAACGAACTATCAGCAATATACAGTCGCGACGATTTCACAACGCAAATAGTGCAATTGCAATTTTACAGTTGTTCTATAATAATGACCTGACTGAATCATTTTCAGAGTCAATGAAACTATTGCGAATTCTGTGCACTATACCAATGACTTCAGTAGAGAGCGAGCGATGTTTTTCGACACTGAAAAGAATCAAAACTTTTCTCCGAAATACCATGTCTCAGGATCGGCTAAATGCACTTTCTGTGCTTAGTATTGAAAAAAAATTCATACAAACAATACCCGATTTTTATAAAAAGGTGATTGAACATTTCGCTTCAGAAAAATGTCGTCGTATTGATTTAATGTATAAAAAATAAACATATATTATGTCAATTTTTGTTTTGCTGCATTTTCTAATTTTAATATTTTAGTAAAGTGCACCACCAGTTCGATAACCCACCAGCCGCCACTGATAGCATCATTAATCTCGTTACAAAATGCCACACGTTTCCGTTTGTCATCAGGACGCAGAGCTTGTAATAACTGTAACTTGTACGGCTTCATAACCAACCGACGTCTCAAAACACGCCAAATTGTTGTTGTAGGTAGTTGTAACTCCCGACTGGCACGACGAGTTGATTTTGAAGGACTACGTTGGAAAGCAGTTTGAATTCGTGCAACATGTGCCTCAGAAACACGAGGGCGGCCAGGACTCTTTCCTTTACATACACATCTGGTATCTACAAACTGTCGATACCATCTACGAATGTTCCACCCATTCGGAAGATGCATTTAGTACCTCAACCTGGAACGTCTTTGCACTGTAATCACGGAATTGCACTTCGCAAACTCGATAACACAAAATGATTTCTGCTGTGGAGTAGCCATTTTAAACATATGACCGTTACCCAGAATAACACAAGACGACTGACATCTAGCGGCTATTAAATAAACTAGACTGTATTCGTTTCTCCAATAGCCGAGCTGGGGCGCAGCGATCGATAGTTTGGACAAAAGAATACTTTGTAATACGTATATTCTTTTTGAAACACCCTGCATTTCATGGTCAAACCAAGCATGGTGCGTGAGGATGAGGGATTGAGTCCCCTTCCAGTTTCTCGTCCCAGTTCTCATGACGTCACGTCGCGTAAACCACTGACACAAAAAAACTTAAAAGAAATCATTAAAAAGAAAGTTGAGGACAGGTAACGTAATCGAGGGAGCATCATTGTATTATGACAGTAAGCCACGGGGCAAAGGCAACAGTAGACATCCTCGTTAGTAAAATGCGTTGCACCAGAGCTCTGCGATACGTCGGCAAACTTCGGCGCTTCTCGATAATGCGCGAAGTGTTAGTTACATTGCCCGACACCACAGCGCTGTTTGGCTGACCAGCAAAATTCAAGTGAATGTATTGAAGTTTATAGTGTTAGTAGGAAGTGTAAACTTCAAATGTATAGTTGAATTTGATTTTTCTTGCTCTTATAAGGTTTTAAAAAAAGTGTAATTGCGATGCCATTTAAAAGGTAATTCTCCGTTGTGGAAGTAACTGAACAAAAATACGAAGAGCAGGGATAAAAAAAAATTGTAATGCGAGGCAATTTACATTACAAAGTTACGACGGTATTTTCCTTTAAATTTACATGTTGCTTTTTGTTTATTTACGACAACTACATGCAAAAATTCATGTAAGGAGAAGAGCATTCCATATTATCTTGGTTGTCCGGGTTGAACCGCGTCAATTTATCGAAACCTTCATGAGTCCCCTGAAGAGAGCCACAAAATTATGGCCGAAACGTTAGGTTTCGATAAATTGACGTAGTTCAACCAGGACAACCAAGATAACATCGGCAACGACCTCGGAAGTCTACACACCCAAGATAGATAGATAGATAGATAGATAGATAGATAGATAGATAGATATGTTCACTTTGATCCCATGTGAGAATAATCTCGGGGATGTGGAACACTACATACACTTATTAGTAATGTCAATATTACTATAACATTGATAATGTTATTATATATTGACAACAAGTTAGCAACAACCCATTAGTATAACCAATATCTCCTGTAATCTACAAATACAATCCCGAGTTAATTAATACTTATTATGTGGAATAGTGTATACACTTCTTACCAGCATCTAATAACCAGTTATTTTCTCATCAACCAGTTACCATGATAAGTTTCACTGTAATTTGTGACTACATATTATATTATGTTAGTTGCTATTTATGTGGAACCTATTAGCAATATCAGTTATATTACCATCAACTCATAAGTAGTCAATTACTTAAAAACCTGTTAATATGATAATTTTTCACAGCAGTTTTTGAGTGCATGCTACTATCCCATGTTAGTTACTATATATGAGTGAAATTTTGTAAACAGTGTAATTAGTTCATTTGACAAAAGTTTCAACAGAAAGAAAAACCTTATATCATTTTAGTAATTGTGGATAATTTTGTCACCTTCCATACACCGTATACAGTATACTACTTTATCAGTCATTCTTAGTTACCAAATTCCAAGAAGAAAATTCTTTCACAGAGTAAAATGTTTTCTGAAGCAGAAACTCTTTCAGTTTGGACTTAAAGTAGTTGGGTTTTTGTAGATAATATTTAATTTCTGTTGGTAAGACATTGAATAAGGCAGCTCCAGTAAATGTTAACCCTTTCTGTACAATTGACAGTGATTTGTAATCCTTGTGAATATTATATTTATTCCTAGTATTATGGCTATGTATGTCAGCATTAAGATTGAAGTGTTCAGGATTTTCCACTACAAATGATAGTACGGAGTATACATACTGTGCTGGCATTGTTAGTACACCCAGGTTTTTAAATAGATTTCTGCACGACGTCTGTGGGCTTGCTCCACAAATAGTTCTTATAGCACGCTTTTGCAATTTAAATACCCTCTGTGCTTGTGACGATTTCCCCAGAATGAGATGCCTAAGTGAGCAGGGAATGAAAATATGCAAAATATACTAATTTTCTGGTTTCTATATTAGCTATTCTAGATATTACCCTCAGTGAAAATGTTGCACAATTAAGTTTTTTAAGAAGTTGTTGAATATGCTGTTTCCAGTTCAATTTGTTATATGTATATACATCCAGGAATTTTGTGAAACTGCTTTCATTGATTGCTTTTCCTTCTGATATCACATTATAGCTGTCCTTTGTTTTATTTTTTGTAACAAACTGTAGTAACTGTGTCTTTTCTACATTAAGTATTAGTTTGTTGGCATTAAACCACCTGTTAATTTTCTTTATAACATCATTTGCTGTGTTTTCGAGGTTTAGTGCTGATGGGTCTTTCAAGGATATGCTAGTATCATCTGCAAAGAGAACCATGTGTTCATTATCACCTAGTATATGTGGGAGATCATTTATATAGATTAAGAACAGCAGAGGGCCAAGAATTGAACCCTGAGGCACACCACATTTAACTATACCCCATTCTGAGTTTATAACATCTCCTGTATTAACATCTTTCAGTGATACACATTGCTTTCTATTTTCCAGGTATGATTTAAACCAAAGTCCTGGCTTACCACTAACTCCATAGTGGTCTAATTTACCTAGTAGAATCTCATGATCAACACAGTCAAAAGCCTTAGCAAGATCACAGAATGTACCTAGGGAATTTAATTTTTTATTCATTGATTCCAGTATGTTGTTTACAAAAGCAAAAATTACTGAATCTGTTGAAACGCCTTGTCTAAAACCAAACTGTAGTTTACTGAGTAGGTCATTCTTCTGTAGATGTGCATACACCCTTCTGTACATTGCTTTTTCAAAGATTTTTGAAAATGCTGGTAGAAGTGATATCGGTCTGTAATTTTCAATCTTTGAGGTATCACCCTTTTTATAAAGCGGTTTGATTATTGACTTCTTGAGTGAATCAGGAAAGATACCTTCTTCAAAAGAATTATTACAAATATGACTAATAACTCTACTAATGCTGGTGTTACATTGTTTTACTACATGGGTTGAAACCTCATCATAACCAAATGACTTTATTTTTGAGGGATTTAATAATTTTTTCAATTTCATTTTGACTGGTGGGAAATAGAGACATAGGTGCTGTTTTTGGTGACAAGAATTTAAGTATTGCTATAGCATCCATGTTCCCAATATATTTTCCTTTTATTTTTTCAGCAACTGTTAAGAAATAGTTTTTGAAAGCACTTCCAACATAAGACGGGTGATTTACAAGTTTATCATTAATGCTTATAGATATAGGTTTATGTTCAAGGAGAGCGTTGCATGTTCACGCTACATTCTCTGCGGCAGTTATAAGAACTAGGTTACAACATAACCTAAGAAGATAAAAAACTATGTATATTGTCAAAATCTCAGAGAAAGTTTACACGAAACGAATGTAATCGCGAAATGCATCATTCAAATAAATAACTGTTAATCGTTTTTGAAATTATACTTTCCACAATTTAAGGTAAAATGCATTTATTTAACAAAATTTGGATGCCTGGCCGTCGCTCGGTCCTGACATTATAGAGGCCGTGGGTCCGAATTCCGGTTTCGGCAAACCAGATTTTGATTTTCCACGGTTTCCCGAAATCGTATCAGGTGAACGCGGGTATGACTCATCCGGGAAGCTATTACCAAAAGTAAAGAAAAATGTCGCCGTCTAAGTAATGCTGAACAAAGAGCGATAGGGAAGAAGCTTCTTCCCGAAGAAGAGACACCTTGGTAATCGTTCAAGCGATGTCCACGTTCCTTGCTTTGGTTTTAAATAAACCAAGGACGTGTAAACTGAGAACAGATAACTTATATGAGTATTACATCCTCAGGTATATGTCGCCGAATTGTAGTTACGAAACACAAAGCTTCGGGTGTTCGGTACAGAGTGCCTGAGAGGCGTCGAGGGCCTTACCTGCAGCTTGTCTGCTCGCTCAGTGGTGAGTGGAGGGCTTCGCGGTGGTGGAACCGCTGTGGGTCGCCACTTGGCTGCCATAGCTGCAAACACAAACAAAAATAGTCAAATAACACGAAACAGCTCACACAGAGACAACCATATGAAAATATGTTTGTGCGTGAGAGACATAATGTAAAGGTAACTCCATTTTAAGCTTCGATTGAAATTCTTCCACTACGTCGGGATTCACATCTGGGAGGTCTAGATTATAAAAATTCCGGGCAGGTCGGAACGTCCGGGGAATCACTCTTCCAGCGATATCAGCATTCACCCTGTCCACATCAAGAATGAGATATAGTTCGAAGGACAACATCGTTTCGTCAGACACATTCACTATTATCTGAAAGAAATGGCGGTATATTGAACTAATCAGATCACTTTATCCTGATGATGATTGCACAATTATTGATTGAAACGTGATAAGAAACTAAAATTCTGTTGTGTCTCGTAACACCTTGTACGTGGAAAAGGAGTCTGGAAGAATATTTCGTGAATTGTTAATACATTTCAGCAGTCAAAATTCTTACTGTATTACGTATAATCTCATATACAAGAAGCAGTATAGCAATTAGGATGTGTTACAAAACAGGAAATGATAACAGACTGAAGATAGAAACACGAGTAGATAAAGTACTATCATACGTTCTGCAATATGTGACTCCAAGCTTGTCGGTACATTGGTAAATGGAAATTTAGACCAAAAGCTGTTTTTAAAAAAGCACAAGTTTTTTTTATCAAGTTGTGAAAGCGGAGACATGGGCCAAGTTGGAGATGAAG
This sequence comes from Vandiemenella viatica, assembly GCA_031002005.1. NCBI lineage: Eukaryota > Metazoa > Arthropoda > Insecta > Orthoptera > Morabidae > Vandiemenella > Vandiemenella viatica. The sequence continues at coordinate 6,960,027 of CM061918.1, read as the reverse complement.
TGTAGCGAGCCTCATGCTAGACAATATTCGGAATATCTACAAAAAAAAAAAAAAAAAAAAAAAAAAAAAAAAAAAAAAAAAAAAAAATCTGCTTAACGGCTCTCTAACAGCGAGGTCTTTAGAGACGGGAAGAATCTGGGGCAAAGAATGGGAAGGAATTCGGCCATGGCCTTTTGAAGGAAGTCTACAAAAGGAAAGCACTGGAAGTGAATTATTTTTAATATATCTGTGATAAGTTGTGTGTGTGAGTTTGTCTGTGTATGTGTTTGCCTGTGTGTGCTTTTATCTGTGAATGTGTTTGTCTGTGTCTGTGTGTGTATGGAGTTTGTCTGTGTGTTTGAGAGAGATAGAGCCGATCAGAAGCAGGGTATGTTGGTGTGTATCCTACGACACAAAACAGTCTTTTCAAGATAGTTGGAAAAGATACAGGGTTTTGCAATCTAATATGGAGTAGATAGTTGACAGAGGAAGATGAAGTTTTACCAGCATCCAATGAACTGCAAATAGAATTAGTCGAGTGCAGCGGACAGGAGGAGAGTAATGGCTAAGTACCTGCTGTAGCTGTGAGAGGGCGCTGCGTAGGCGTAGCCCGGTGAGGCGGCGTAGGAGAGGGCGGGGCTGGCGACCTTGGAGGTGTAGCTCACTGCGGGGGCGGTGTAGCTGTAGCTGGACGGAGCGACGGAGGCGGTGTAGCTGACTGCCGGAACGGCTTGGCTGACGGCCGGAGAGGCGTAGCTAAACGTGGGGGCGGCGTAGCTGATGCTGGAGGGGGCGGCGTAGCTGATGCTGGAGGGGGCGGCATAGCTGTAACTGGAGGGAGCTGTGTAGCTGATGCTGGAGGGGGCGGCGTATCTGAGGCTGGATGGAGCTGTGTAGCGCACTGTGGGGGCGGCGTAGCTGACGCTGGACGGGTTGGCGTAGCTGATGCTCGACGGGGCCGTGTAACTCACAGCGGGGGCAGCGTAGCTGATTCTGGATGGGGTGGCGTAGCTGATGCTCGACGGGGACGTGTAGCTCACAGCAGGGGCGGCGTAGCTGATTCTAGATGGGGTGGCGTAGCTGACACTCGACGGCACCGAGTAGCGCACTGTGGGGGCGGCGTAGCTGATGCTCGACGGGTGGCGTAGCTGATGCTGGATGGAGCCGTGTAGCGCACTGTGGGGGCGGCGTAGCTGATTGCCGGGGAGGCGGCGGTGTAGCTAATGGCAGGCGCTGACGCGTAGCTCACCTGCAAGTCAGCACAACAACCAATCAGCTTTTCTACCAACAATTTGGCATCACGTCTTATTTCACTGAAGTGGTATTTGAGATCCTTAGGAAAACTGGTCTATCAAGAAAGAAAGAAAAAATTGCAAGTAAAGATAAATGGTTTATAGCTGCCAGCGTCCATAGGTGGAAGGTTGCGAGGTGTTTTTGGAAACTGAAGAAGATAAATTTGTTAATTTTAGGAAACTCAGTTACCAGTATTCAATTACTTACAGTCAGAGGATTAGTTGTCAAAACACTCCTTCCTTTGTACTTAACCGCGAGAAGTGTTGTATGAAAACATATGATTACATTGCGATGCCTTGTTTTCTGACATTAATTTTTATTACTCCCACTATCGATTTTAACCACTACAACAAGTTTCTGTTATCTCGTTTTGTGGTTAATAGCGTAAGGTTTAGGAACAATTTCCTGTTTTATTTTTCACGTTGGGGCACAGTGGATTTGTGAAAGATAATTGTAAACCGGTAGAATAGGTTGTTGACATTTCGCGTCAGTATAAACGATTTGGTTAATAGAGGTTAAGTAAGGAAAGACTGCGAAATAGTCTTCAAGAGTTTGTAGCCGGATGGTGTGCTGTACGAAAAACGAAAAGTATGCTTTCGATATATACAATGGATACGTTGTTCAAACGTTGTGTTTTTATAATTTTATCGGGCTGCAAACCCATGATGAGTAAATACTACTAACACGTTTGGGAAATCTCCGTTTAAAGAAAAATAAACCTACCGAACAGATGACTGGGAAGACAGCATCGGCGTTTCTCAGACTGCTGTATGGCTGATAGAAATTTTGATTATGAGGAAAAGTATGATGGAATTCCTATGGAAAAGCAAAGTGCGCTATTCTAATGGAAAGAAGCTAAACCCTTTGACAGTTAAGAAGCTAACAACTGAGAAGATGTTATTTCCACTTATGAAAAAGATAACTGACACTATTACCTGCAGACAGTCACATTGAAACGTCTGTAAGGACAAACACACAGTAGCTGATGCCTTTTAACTAAGTCAGCCTGTGTGTTTATGTTTGTTTCAGTAACACTTGAGACCATTTGGGGTGATTTTGTTTAAATTTGGTATCCATTTTCAGCACTGGCCCGCTGTAGGGGTAAACAGGCTCCAATCCACTCTTGTGTAGGGTGAGTCTTTTAAATACATACAATAAATGGACAGGTTAGTAAGAAATTTGATTAAATGTTTCAGCACGTGCAACTGAAAATACAATAGTGTTGAATGTTTTCTAATCGACTCCTGTGACAATTTTTATTCTCTATCCCGTATGATTTTGTCAAGAAAATTAACAGACAACTCGTGGTTCCGCGCTTAGCTGCGTTCCTACGACGTCTCTTAATGGAGGCCTGGCGGGACGAGACGGGCGGATAGCCAACAACACGCAGTAGGAACGGGGTCGCCTCTGCTAGCGGGTATGAGACGCAGCTACCCACTCTATGTCGGTAAACATCACAGGCGTGTGTAGTGGTGCGCTGTTGCCATCGGTTTGCAGCAGAGTTGTGAACCCCTTCTGTTGCTGTAATGTGCTCTGTGCCAAACTACAGTGGGCAACGTGGTGAGGAGTAGCGAGGGCTAACCTGCGGCGCGCGCTCATACCTACACTTAGGTGTGCAGCCTCCGTTACAATACGTCGTAGGAACGCAGCTTTAGGTTCACCGTTTATACCTGGGCGGTCGTTTGCGCGGTATCCCTGAACTGCAGTGAGCTCAGCGAATGATTTCATACACTGGACTTATTCCAACGTTACTCACGGCGGGGGCGGCGTATGATACGGTGGCGGGGGTGGCGTAGGACACGGCGCCGGGGGCGGCGTAGCCGGCGGCGTAGGCGGCTGCAGGGTAGCCGTACCCGTGCTCGTACCCGTAGCCGTACCCGTGCCCCGCGTAGCCGAGCCCCAGCAGATTCCTCTTCTCCTGCTTCTTGGGTTCCCCCGACTCCTTGTTGTCCACGGCGTGGCACAGGGCCACAGCGGCGAAGAGGACGATCTGGAACACACCACAGCTGCATCAGACAAGAGGACACACAAGAAGGCAGCTACTGGGAAGACTAACTTAATCGCCAGTGAGGAAATAGTGGGTAAGAATGTAAATACGAGTTCCCTGAGCAACGCTTCTATAAGCTCGCCAGAAGCACATCTACAAGGTATTCTCAATAGTTACATACTTTATACTCCGATTTCAAAGTCGTTTTAGTGAACAATGGAAAATTTCAGATAAAGGAGTTTTTCAACTGTAACGGATTTTCTTGCATTCATTTTCACTACGAAAACTGATCATAAGAATCATTTTAACGTGTATTCATTATGCCTGGAAAAATTTAGTTTAGTGAAGACTAAAATTTTAAATAACTTGGAATCGCGTAACGTTACAGCTGATCTTTTATTACCATCTGTAATCAGCACCTTCTAGAGTATTTTGAACATAAAATCAAGTAATTGGGCAAAATATAATTAGGTCTTTTAATTAATAGAAGAACACTTACATTTTAACTAAAGGAGATAAAAATAAGAAATTTATATCAGAAGATATAGAAAATTAAGGGGATTAAAATTATATATATTTTCCTATAGAAAACGTTGTAAATCAATTTTTGGGAATGGTTTGTTGTCATTGTTAATGTACCACCGGATTTGATGACGTCAGTGAATTTAAAATTAATCTTATATAAACCTTTTTAAAGACTAAATTAAGTTTAAATAGATAGAATAACATATCAAGAAGTCCAGGTATTAGTTACGAGTTAAATTATTAAGTATATTAGGAGATATTAATTTTCGAAGGATTTCTTGACGTCACAAGGTCAGCTGAGCCAATAAAGGGAAGGCGGACATCCCGGCAATCGTTCATTCTTCCCGCTGGATGAAAGTTTGTCTCTTCTCGTGTGAACGTTCTTAACCTACAATCTTCTTTGGAATTGTTATCCGATGCTTTATTCTGAATTTTTGTACCGACATTATAAGACGAACTTTTTCAAGAATACAAGTATTTTGTTACTTTAAAACTGATTCAAGTGAACTTGTTTCAATTTACCCATCACGTTTGGGGTTTGTTTACAAACGTGTGGTGAACGCCTCAATTAAATCTTTAAGGTTCCAGAAGGCTTCGCCGGTCATGAATTTAATTTTTCACAGTTGAGGCAGAGTGTTGCTTGCCCCCGAGTTTCTTTCCACCTACCACCTGGTTTTATGATTAAGAGGAGACATCACTGCTCGACGACAAAGCTAGTATGTATATCTAATATCGAGCGAATCAGATATCCTCAGCACTCAATAACTCAAATCTATAAACCCAACATAACATGTTCCGGGCGTCATTTATAGCGATACTTGCAGAACTATTCTAGACGCGTGACAATGCCGGAAAGACCGTTCCGACTGACACCTAGGCTAGATAAAATAAGTGATATACAGGTTTATTCAAAAAGTTATTCGTAATTAAAAATACAATTGTTTTCCCTTTTCTTTATCAGAGTTACTCTACTCCGGCAATCATAATGAATTTTTTTTTTTGTTAAACCTTTTAAAATCTCTGCCAATGGAAGTGATTTTCGTAGACAGTAGCAACATGGCGTATGGCTCGATTAACGATGAAAATATTTCGTTTTTCATTCAATTTAATTTTGTTATTTTCAAGCAGAAGATAAAATCCGAAAAAATATTCTTGTACGGGTCGTTGGGAGGTGATATACCAAACTTTTGTCGCTCGTGCGATCTGGATGCGTTCATTCCCTTCTTAGCGTAAAAGACAAACTGAGCGGTAACGCATTCGGGAGGACGCGGGTTCGAATTCCAGTTTGGATATACAGATTTGAGATTTCTCAAAATTACTCAAATCGAATGACGGTCGATTTGTTCAAAACGCCATGGCCGATTTCCTCCCCGTTCCTTGCCCCCAGTCCTTTCCCGCCTCTAATTATGTCGACGCTGAGGAGGATAAAGCCGTAAGGACGAAAAAAGCGATAGGAAAACCATACTGCGAGACAATCCCTAACAAACTGTTTTTCCACAGTTTCTCGCGCAATTCACGATCAAGGCACGGAAGATTTTTAACGTACACTGCACTGACCAACAGAATAATATAGTAAAGCCGAACTGTATCTGCGAACGAATCAGCTGTTCGTTTATGGCAGACCAATGAGTGCGCTTTCTCAAGAAAGTTTCGAGAAGAATTGCGATCAGAAAATTGTAGCACGTTTCACAGAAAAAAATATCGAGCTTATAAAAAAAATCGAAATTTTTGTTAATTTCTACTTGATACCTCACCTTAACGTTGTAGTGGACGTAACCGCGTGTTAGGCGAACTTGCGTACTCCACGCGAACATGGCGAAGCTTCCCCATGAGTCTAGGTCACATGATTACACGTATTTGACTGGGAATCCAAAAATCCACGGTTCGTATCCCAGTGGCGGCCAGAAATTTTTGACTTATCTTCACGTCTGGCAGAGTTTATCTTTATTCATGCGGGGTACGCCAGGATGATCTATGGAACTGAAGGCACGCTCTACCGGGTTAGGTTAGGGTAGCCACGACAAGGGGTGGACAGCGCGACTAGTTGAGACTTTCATCGTTCAGCGGTTGAACAACCCTTCGGAGTCTCCGGACCAATAACGCAATACACCTTATGTTTTTACTGTCCCTTAAAACTCTGATGGACACAAGAATTGAAACCTTAAACTCGTTGATCCCTAAGGCCATATTTATTATACCTAAACCCACTATGGTCTAAAGCAGAGCCTTGAACATTTTTCCGGCCCGCAAGATTCATCACACTTTTACGAAATATATTTATTTTATGATGGCTAAATTAGTGAAAACCAATGTATTGAAAAAATAAATTATTTGTTCATCCATATACTAAAAAGTTAACTGTCGAAATTATGAGAAAAAATTAACTTAGATTTTAAAATAATATTGTAGCGAAATATGACAGATATTGCCTGTTTGTTTATGAGTTTACAGATATGAGTTCGCAGAATAATTAAATTATATTCTGGGAACTCATGATGCGCGCGCATCTTGGAACATGTAATGTAACAGGTTCTATGTTTCACTCTTAAGTGACTTAATTTAAAACTAATATGGGGTTATGTAATTTTATATGCAGCCCGCGAAGTTATGTTGCATTTCCAAAGTGGCCCGCAAGATCATTTGAAATGGCCACCCCTGGTCTAAAGTAAGACAATAGAATAAAACCGTCAGCTATACGCCTTTCAAGTGCCCTAGTGGCGACGAAGTCAGCTTAACATTTGCCAGAATAATTATTTATGTGCTACTTGAAGATTTACCTACACCGCGGTTATTCGTTTTATATTTTTTAAATTTAAATTGTTTTTCTGTTAGACGTAATTTCTTCAAAACCTAAGTCAGGTTCAGTCCTTTCAGTGTCTGACTCCTTTAAACTTTGATATTGACTTAATCATGCGCTATGGTCATGTCTCTCTTTGTCCTTCGACATAATACCCGTATATCACCTGCCAACATGGGTCTATGTTACATGCCTCAGAGCTGTATTCACCCACCTCCTACATGCTGTAAGTTCGAATGACTTCAATCCCCATTCCTGTATCATATCCGTTACTGCAACTGTATTAAGATAATATCTAAACACATACAGCTGCTCTCCTTTGCAACCCGCACATGATCGCCAGTAAGCAGGTTCACATTACGCCAATATACAACGTTCTGAAAATGGTTTTGTAGCCTAGAATTAAATACCGCAATGCTGCCTGGTGGCTCAGTGGTTAAAGAATCTGACTGCAGATCAAAAGGTCCGCGGTTCGAAACACAGTCTTGGCGGGGATTTTCTAAGGTCCTTGACCCAACCATCACGTTTGGCCAAGGTTGCCATATATGTGTGAAGTACACTAGAATTCTTTCGTGGTTGGGATTCCACTTTGAACTGAAGGTCCCATATACCCGGTAGGACTACCAGGTTAGTGTAGGCGGCTTCGTCAGAGGCGATTTGCGATTTGCAATAAGAAACTATGTTTATCAGGATGTAAGAAGAACACGTGGAATTATTATTATTATACGGCGAGAAAGTCAGTGCAATAAAAACCATTGCTTGAATTTGGTGGGGTGGGAGGGTGAGTAAGAGGGGGTGCAGAGGAGGACAGCTGGATTAGAGCAGAACACAATCAGTAACTTATATGGTAAAGGAGTCTGGAAGACGGGAAGTGAATAAAGATAGGACTGGAAGTATATAAAGCATAGATTAGCAGAAGAATTAGAATAAGGAAGGGAAGATAGAAACATGATCACAAACTGTCGCTAGATTTTAAGTGTTAGGAAGTGAAAAAAAACGTTCTTTTGTAGTTACGCAGAGCAAGAATTGGAATAGATTACGAAGGAAACAATTAATTACTAAACAATTCACCTGATGCTACCACCGACATTCATATGTACGAAAATAAGATAAGAGAAATCAGGGCCAGAACAGATTTATTTGTGAACTCATTTTTTCACTAGTGATTAGGAAATGGAATAGGAAGGATTTATCAGGCGAGTAAACTTAAAATCCGACAGGTGTAGTTCTCAATAAACCCCTGCGCCCATTCTGATCTGAGTTTTCCATGGTTTTCCCAGACCACTCCAGGCGAATGCCGGGATGTTTCCTATAAACAGCCCTGCGCACTTCCTGCTATATCCCGTATATCCCTTCCCATGAACAAATGTTTACACATTAGTACTGGTGCAATCCACCTTCAGCCATCCACTTTCATAGCGGTGTAATAATAATAATAATAATAATAATAAGCAATGAAGAACATTTTGATAACAAATTTGTAGCATTATAAAAATGTGCAGTGTAGGGGAATAGTCAACGGAGCTTTTGTGCCTGATCCCACTAAAATAAATAATTCAAAATAAGTCGACAAAACAAGAGAAAACATTTATGGAGAAAAATTTGATTAAAGTATTGATTTCGCTACAGATTCGATGAGGTAATGGAGTTGCTAAAACGAAACTAAAGTTTGTTTGCAGCATTCTGTACCGTAATATGTTTTTGTTTTTGGTTTACGGCTCGTCGACGTTGGGGTCATCAGTGCAGGGATAGGATGAGGGACGAGGAACGGGAAGGGATTCGACCATGGCCTTTTGAAGAAACCCTCTCAGTAGTCGCCTGGAGCGATTTTGGGAAACTAAACCTGTATGCCTGGACCGGGATTTGGAGCCACGTCCTCCCGAATACGAGGCCAGAGCGTTACCACTCACCCACCACGATCTGCACCATACGTACCATGTGTGTACTACAAGTACTATGCCACATGCATATCCTAATTACTTGTTCTCCTCAGCCAACGGAAGGTAAAACAGTAGCGACTTCGTATGGTTTTTTTTTAACTGCTTTACGTCTCTCAACAGCGAGGTCTTTAGAGACGGGAAAGGATTGGGGGGAGGGCAAGGAATGGGAAGGAATTTGGCCATGGCCTTTTTAAGGAAGCATCCCGGCATTTGCCTGGAGTGATTTAGGAAACAATGGAAAACCCAAATCTGGATACCCGGACGGGGATTCGAACCGCCGTCCTCCCGAATGCGAGGCCAGAACGCTATACACCAGACTTCGTATGGTGACCTAGTGACAGTTTCTCAAGGACGGCGCAGTCCGCCTCCGTCGTAGGTGCCTGTGCAGACCTGGTAGTTGTGCTAACTAAATGAACTTACACTTAACGTGAAAATCAAATCACAAAGAATCTTTACTTTAGCAATTTGAGTCGAGATATGGTTTGGAACATGGGTGGTCTTAACCGACCAAGACACTATAGACTCTACTGCACAGTGTACACCCAAAGTACCTCGGCGTAACTCCTGACATAGGTCTGACTATTAAAAGCAGCGTCAAGATGAAAGTATCATCACGCAACAATATCTTTAGCAAGTGGAGAGATAACCAAAGCGTCATCCGCACCTCCGCCTTAGCATTATGCTACTCCGCAGGAGAGTATGCATGTCCTGTGTGGCAGAAATCAAGTCGTGCTAAGACAGTAGACGTTGCGCTCCACAGAACATGCCGGCTCATCACAGGTTGCCTCAGGCCATCGCCTGTGGAGATACTAGCTGGCATCGCCCCTGGAGACATACGCCGGGAAGTTGCCTCTAGCGTGGCAAGGCTTAGAGTGGACGAAGACGCCTGACACCCCCTACATGGCTATACACCAGCGCCATCGAGACTAAACTCACGATCAAGCTTCATGCGTACTAAATATATCATCAAGCAATGAAATAATATTGGCTTGCGAGAAGAGAGCGCAACATGATTTCGAGTGGATCAAGCCAAAAGATGGTATACCACCTGGGTCCGAACAACCATATGGTCACTAAATAGCCTTCGAGTTGGAGGCGGCTGTTGCAAAGCCTCATGGTGGTACGACGTGTTCGTGCGGGGAGAGAGAAACCATGGTACATCTGTTGACTTGTCCACAAAACGGAATAAATGTATCTCAATTTGACCTGCAACCAGCTACTGTCAAAGCCATCGGACTGGCGGAACAACTACCTGATATTTGACAGGAGAAGAAGAAGAACCGACTGAGACGAGATACTCACGAGTGCTGGCTTCATGGTCCCTGGACTGGATGTGCGCTGCTCGTCGCGGCTGGTGCTTATATAGCGCCTCGCGCCGTCTGGAGACGAGACGCCGCGGGTACAGGTTATTCCATCCCACGCTATGATTTACTGTGGACCCGGCCAGTCGGCGAGTCTCCGTCCTTCACCGCTATTGGTCGCCTCAGCAGCACAGACCAGCTCGCCTCACTCCAAAGCGAATTCCACAAAATCACTCAACCACTTAATCCAGGGATATATATATATATGAATATGAGCGTTCTGGTGGCTCAGTGGCTAAGGCGCTTGCTTTCAAACGTTCGCTACTCCTACCCCGCGCACGAATCCCGGCAGGCGCAGGATTTTTGAGAATTGTGTTTAATTATATGAGCTATGCCAGGACGCTCCGTGGTTCGGATTCCACGTTAAACTGTAGGTCCAAGAGGAAAGGAACTGACCGTCTTACCTCTGACACAATGGCTTAGTATGCCTCCTTCGGGAGGATCCAACCAACCTTCGGGTTGTGGACTAAGTTAAGTTTATATATACAGGGTGGTCAGAAATTCACTCATCGGCGGGTAAGGGCAGTGTTCGGGACGTTGCACTAACGAAATAAATACAAAAAAAAATCTAGTAAAAGTCGTACCGTTTTTGAGTTATTCGCAGCTAAAGTTGGCCAATAAGAGCGCTGCGCGGGCGAATTCAAACAGCCTTCCACAGGCGCTGTTGCCAAGCGTACTCGAGGCATGGGACCGCCAAAGAAAACGAAAAGAAAAACTCTCTTCGGAAGTGGGGATTGAACCCGCAACCTTCAAATTGAGAGTTTGCCGTCTTACCGACTACGCTGCCAAAGCACTACAACTTCCTTGTTTTTAGAAGCCACTAGGGCGGACTGTTTGTTCGTAATCGGAATTGATCGGTAATCCGCGACATTTTTCGGGAAGTCGGTGGTGGGGCTAAAGGATTATTTTTAATGGGAATTGTTTTTTAATTAGTTGATCTGCTTGCTAGATTAATATTTAATTTTTGTACAAAAATCGTTTAGTTATTGACACAAAAAAAAAATCTGCAAACATAATTTATTGGTTGCAAAGAAGCTTTTTTTTTCATGTAATCGTTTTTCACTAGATTTCAATCAAAACATTTTTATTGCTTAACCTGAATATCCTTGCTACTATTTTGCTAACAGGTACCACTGTGAAAACTGAACTCGAAGTGAAAAATCCTCATCCTCCACATCTTGGACCTTTTGAAAGTGAAAGGGATGTAACCCTTCGTCGTGAAGGACGTCCAAAACAGTGGCAAGTGAGGCCTGGTAATTAAAAAACAACAAAAATGACCCTCTTGAAAAGCTGCATTTAAACGGAGAATTTGAGGGATCACTTAGACTGGACGTACCTGCAATGCGTTGGCAATGACCCTAGAGCTTGTCCTCGGATTATCAGCAATCATTTCCAGGACATTGTCTTCAAATCCTACAATCCACCTGAACCGATTTCGTCCGGCGTCGGGCCTGTAGCCAACAATACTTCCCGTCTCCCTCAACCTTCTGTCAACCAACACAAAAGTGTTGGCCGATGGAATCACACGGTTAGGAAATCGAGTCGTGTAAATCCTTACTGCTTCGGCCCTGTTTTGTCCAGCAGCGCCATACGCCAAATGCATATCGGCGTACTCTTCAAACGAAAATTGATGACGTTGTATGATGACAGTGTCTTTATTAGTAAGATGCGTTTGACTGCGAGACTTCTTCTGGCATGGTCCTTTAGCCCCACCACCAACTTCCCGAAAAATGTCGCGGATTACAGATCAATTCCGATTACGAACAAACAGTCCGCCCTAGTGGCTTCTAAAAACAAGTAAATTCTACTGCCTAGGCAGCGTATTCGGTAAGATGGCAAACTCTAAATCTGAAGGATTGCGGGTACGATCCTCACTTCCGAAGAGAGTTTTTCTTTTCGTTTTCTTTGGCGGTCCCATGCCTCGAGTACACTTGGCAACACCGCCTGTGGAAGGCTGTTTGAATTCGCCCGCGCAGCGCTCTTATTGGCCAACTTTAGCTGCGAATAACTCAAAAACGGTAAGACTTTTACTAGATTTTTTTTGTATTTATTTCGTTAGTTCAACGTCCCGAACACTGCCCTTACCCGCCGATGAGTGAATTTCTGACCACCCTGTATATATATATATATATACATATATATATATACGAGCATTGACCGACATGCGTGGCAATGCCTCTTTTCCTTTCTTAATAGAGCTGTAGCAACCTGAATGTATTCGTTACTGAGTAACGGGTTTGTCGCCTGACTCGAAGTACCGAATCGTTACTCACAAATTCATTTCGTTATTCGCATTTGTCGCATAGGTGTCAGTTTGATTCGATAAACAAACGAACACGACGTATCATGCGTCATGCGAGAGTGGTGGTGCAACGGTTAGCGTTCTGGACTCGCATTCGGGAGGACGGCGTTTCGAATCCCCGTCTGGGCATCCAGATATGGGTTTTCTATGGTTTTCCCAAATCACTCCAGGCAATTACCGGGATGCTTCCTTCAAAAAGGCCATGACCGAATTCATTCTTATTCCTTGCCCTCCATCCTTTCCCATCTCTAAAGACCTCGCTGTTAAGAGACTTTAAGCAGTTAAAAAAAAAAAAACGGTTTGCCCAGCGATTTAATGAGCAGATTTTTGTTTTGAAATTAACTGATTTAAGTCTACAGTGATTGTGATATTAGGTATTATTCTGAATTATGTAATATTCAGTGCAGTAAATCAAATGTACGAACAATTTACCTGAATTTACTTTACTCAATGAACAATTTACTTGAACTTTACAAAGTACTAACTCATTATGACTATGCGGGGTTTTAAGTAGGATAGTTAAAAAAAAAATTAAAAAAAATTATTAGTTATTTTCAGTTTATATGTCACAGTCAGGTGAAAGAAAGGTCAGGTCTCTTTTTTGTATGCAAACAGGTGTGTGTTTTGAAATTATTCTTTCGTATATAATATTCATTACTGTAAATCAAGTGTACCTTCAGTGGTTTTCCGTAAGATCCATGTGCTAATTACTTTACTTTACCCTTTATCCAAATCAACAACTTACCTAAACTTATTTTACTAAAAAAACAATTTACTTAAACTTTATCAAGTAGTAAGTACGAACGAAGTCGTCCCGTATGCGATGCGATGCTTCATGCTAGTGTTCGATTGTATCAAAAGTAACGACTCGAAAGTAACTGGTACTGATTGGTTTAGTAACGAATACATACTGCTACAGAATTTCTCGTTACTTCTACAGCTTGAAGTGAACTACACTTAATGGTTCCTTGAGGTTTATTACTATGTACACAAAACACTGATAAACAATAACAAATGTGGTACAGTTAGCGGATGACCGTCGAGAAATTTAGCCTGGTCCTGATCCGGGGTAGAGAGAGACGGCTTCTACTTCTCGCGAACTTCCGGTGGTCTTCTGTAGTTGAAGCTGGTTCCGCGGTCAGGCCGGAACTGGCGGTGGAGCGTAGCCGGCTACGCTTATATAGGCGGCCTGGCGCAGGAATTCCCTTGTGTGGTAGTACGGCGACCTCTGTAAGAAATAGTCCCACTTAGCTTCTAGATGATTCTATTTGTTTTCCTGGTTTGTTTTGATGTCTCTGCGCCTGTTTGGAGTCGTATATGTATCCCGGCGTGCAGGCGCGTTGTGTGTGAGGTCTGCCTGGCAGGGGCCTTTACTGGCAGACTTAACATACCTCCCTCCCGGGGGGGGGGGGGGAAGCGATGTCTGCGACGTCTGCGAGGTCGTCTGCCGCGGCGCCCTGGAGCAGACTATGAAGGCTCCCTCCAGGGGAGTACGGAGCTGTTCCCCTGGCGATGCGTGCCGACCTGCGTCGTGGTGCAGGTTGTGGTGGAGGTACTTGTGGAGCTAACGGCATCGGTTCGTCGGCGTCGATGGCCGGGGGCTGTACGGGGGGCGCTGAAGATGGTCCCCGCAGGTGGTCGAGAGGCTGCGGCTGAAGGGTGTCGGAGCGACCGACAGGTTGTGGCGTCGTTGGTGGCGCTGTAACTGTCCCTGAGCAACGGTTAGACGGCAGGAGTGGTGGAGGTGGCAGGGAAGGAGAGGAAGAAGTGGATGGCCGTGCCGTGGTGGAAGAGGACGGTGCCGTGGGGTAGCGGGGACGTAGTTGGTTTCGATGGCGTCGCACTATCCGGCCATCCAGGCTGACGTCGAACAGTTGGCGGCCCCGGGGCCGCTGGATGACCCCCGGAAGCCAACCGGCCCGGGAGCCAAACCCGCGGGCCCAGACTAGGGAGCCCGGGGTGAAACGGAATGGGCCCGAAGGTACCTGTACTTTGGGCGGGGGTAAGAGGAGATGGAGGAGAGTGCGAGGTTGGCGGCCTATGCAGCAATTCCGCCGGGCTTTTGGCCCCCACTGGAGTGGTTCGATAGGAACTGAGGAAGAGTGTCAATGCCTCTTCGAAGTTTGTGACTTGTGGTGTATTTGGTCATTTGGGTTTTGATGTTCTGACTAGCCGTTCCGCCTCCCCGTTAGATTGGGGGTGGAAGGGCGGGGTGAGGAGGTGTTGGATATTGTTGGCGGTACAGAAGGATAGGAATTCCCGACTTCGAAATTGCGGTCCGTTATCTGTGACGATAGCGTATGGTAATCCTTCGATGGAAAAGATCTTCGTGAGGGCTGAAATGGTGACCTCTGTGGTGATTGTGGAGCAACGGACGACATATGGGAAGTGGGAAAAGGCATCCGTCACTAGGAGCCACTGGTGGCCTAGGAATGGGCCAGCGAAGTCGAGGTGAATGCGTTCCCAGGGTCCGGACGGTGCCGGCCAGGAAAGGAACTTTTGAGGGGGGCGGGGCAGTTGTTGGGCACAGATGGTACAGCGCCGCACCATCTTCGTGACATCCGTGGTAAGGCCGATCCAGAATACATGGCGTCTGGCAAGGGATTTGGTGCGGGCAATTCCCCAGTGTCCTTGGTGGAGAGTTTGGAGGATTGTCGGTTGTAGGGATCTCGGAACGACGACCCTCGGGGTGGAATTTGGTTCTGTGCGGAGGAGCACTCCCTCTACTACTGAGAGCTGGTGGCGGAATGGAGTAGTAGAACTTGAGGTCTTGATGATGGCGTGGAGGGGAACGTGTTTGCCACCCGTGTTGGATGTGGTGTCGGATGACACGGAGGAGGGGGTCCTCCCCTGTGGCTGCCGCGACTTTTGAGGCCGTGACTGGAAATGTCTTCAGTGCTTCTTGTATGTCATCGTCGATCTGGAACACCAGAAGTTACGACTTGTCGAAGGCAAGGTCTGGTCCCTGCGGTAGTCTGGATAAGGCGTCTGCATTGGCATGCCTGGAGGTGGTACGGAAATGCATGGTATATCTGAACTGGGACAGGAATAGTGCCCAACGCTGGATGCGGTGGGATGTTTTGGTAGGCAGACGTGTGGACGGATCAAATAGTGATAGGAGTGGCTTGTGGTCGGTAATGAGATGAAAAGAAATCCCATATAAAATGGAATAGAATTTGGAGCAGGCAAAAACAATAGCTAGCGCCTCTTTCTCGATTTGAGAATATTTAAGCTGAGCAGCCGATAGGGCTTTGGAGATGTAAGCTACGGGGTGTTCCGTGCCATCTGGTAATTTATGAGACAGAACTGCCCCCACACCGTAATCGGATGCATCTGTGGCAAGTATCAAGGGAGGTTTGGAGTGTATGGCATGAGGCATGCTGCGGACTTGAGCTGCTGTTTAAGGGTGTGGAATGCGGTCTCGCAAGCTGGGGTCCAACGGAACGGGACATTCTTGCGACAGAGGTGGTACAGGGGTGCTGCCACTTGTGCTGCTGAGGGTATAAATTTTCTGTAGTATGAAATCTTGCCTAAAAAAGATTTCAACTGATGTAGATCCTGAGGCCGAGGTAAGTTGGAAATAGCGTCCACATAGGAAAATGCTGGGGAAATGCCTTCCTGAGCGATGATGTGACCCAGGTAGGAAATGGATTGTTGAAAAAATTGACACTTGGAAAGGTTGCATTTCAATCCTGCTGCCCGGAGGCGGAGGAAGAGTAGGCGGAGGTTGGTCATGTGTTCGGCAGCGGAGGGTCCCGTGACGACTATGTCGTCGAGATAGTTGATGCATCCCGGAATATCCTGGAGAAGTTGTTCGAGATACCGTTGAAAAATCGCTGGAGCACTGGCCAAGCCGAACATGAGCCGGTTGAGTTGGAAGAGGCCAGAGGGAGTGTTGATGACTGTGTATTGTCGGGACTGGATATCCAAAGGGATTTGAAGGTATGCTTCTGCCAGGTCAATTTTTGTAAAGTAGGTACCTCCTGCTAGTTTACGGAAGAGGTCGTCCGGTCTCGGAAGTGGATAGTCGTCTACCAGCAGATGCGGGTTGACGGTGGTCTTAAAGTCACCACAGAGACGTAAGCGGCGTCCTGGCTTCTGAACTATGACCAACGGCGTGGCCCAGGGGCTGAACCGCACCGGCTGGAGGATCCCTTCGTCTTGGAGACGTTGAAGTTCTTCCTGAAGTGGTTGTTGAAGCGCTACGGGTACCTGGCGTGCCCGGAAGTATCGAGGCCGTACGTCCGGCCGGAGTTGGAGTGATGCTTCGAAGTCCTTTGCACAGCCGACGCCTGGTGAGAACAGGTCCTGAAACTCGGTGCAAAGGGCGTCCACTTCAGGAAAAGGAACATGCTGAGATACGAGGTGTATGTTATCCTCAATTGAAAATCCGAATAAGCGGAAAGCGTCCAGTCCAAATAAGTCTGCTGTGAGAGAACTGTTAACTACTAAAAAGGGGACTGAACGATGTACAGACTTATACATGACGTTTGCTGTGAATTGTCCCAGGAGTGCTATTTCCTGTTTGTTGTATGTCAGGAGGCGCTTGGGGGCCGGCGAGAGGGGGGGCGAGCCAATTTGCACATAAGTAGTATAATTAAGCAATGAGACTGCTGCTCCTGTGTCGACTTGTAGGCGCAGGGGCTTGCCATTGACCGTAACGTCAATAAAAAGTTTGGATGCTGTGGAAGTGTCTACCTGATTGATATCCATAGGTGCGCCGCTCAACCTGTCTTGGTAAGACCCTGGGCGGCGAGAGCCGGGATTGGCATTGGTGGTGTTGGTGCGGCAGACGGACGCCAGGTGTCCTTCCTTGCCGCAACGTGAGCATTCAGCCCAACGATCCGGACAATTTTCCCTCTCATGTGCTGAATAACAGGCGGGGCAGGAGGGTAGGCGGAGCGGGCTGCGGCGTCGGCGCTGCGGGATCCGCTGCTGCTGCCGAGACTTGGTGCCCCTGCCGGAACGGGCCGGTTCGATGTCCTTCTGAGGAAGCGGTCCCCGGTTGTGGTGTCGGGAGGAGCGCGACTGGGAGCTCTGGATGGCGGCGACGTCCTGTGTGTCCTCTACGTCGGTTCGGATTGCGGCCACATCCGCCCAGGACTCCAGGCGGCGATCTGCGGCCGTAGATATTTCGAATTTGTAGGCAAGTTCGATGACCTGCTCCAGGGATGGGTCCTCTAACTTGAGGGCGTCATGCCGGAGTGCGGCATCTGGTGCAGCCTGTATGATGTGATCACGCACCATGTCGTCGGCGTAGGATTCGTGGGAACAACGAGTTTGAAACTTACATTTTCTGCTAAGGCCTTGGAGTTCGGCCGCCCACTGGCGATACGTCTGATCGGGCTTCTTCCGGCATTGATAGAATTCGACGCGGGCCGCGACGACATGGTACCGGCGTCTGTAGTATGCATTCAGTGTCGTACAGATGGTCGTGAAGGTGAGGGTGTCGGGGTCTTGTGGCTGAAGTTTGGTGAGCAAGACATACATCTTCGATTGGTTCCAGGAAAGGCAAATATGCACGCTGGTCTTCTTCTTTGGATATGTGATGAATTGCGAAGTGTTGTTTTATGCGCTTCTCGTAGGTCTCCCATTCTTCGACGTCGTCGTTGAATGCTGGGAACGGAGGCGGGGCCGTGGGTTGGCGGAGATTCCTGACTTCCGCAATCAGTTGTCTCTGAGATTCGAAGAACTGATGTAGAAGTCCTTGGAGGAACTGTTGCCATTCCGTAGGTGCTGCTGGCGTAGCCATGATGGTCGAGAGTTCTTATCCCAACCTTGTCGCCACTGAAGTGAACTACACTTAATGGTTCCTTGAGGTTTATTACTATGTACACAAAACACTGATAAACAATAACAAATGTGGTACAGTTAGCGGATGACCGTCGAGAAATTTAGCCTGGTCCTGATCCGGGGTAGAGAGAGACGGCTTCTACTTCTCGCGAACTTCCGGTGGTCTTCTGTAGTTGAAGCTGGTTCCGCGGTCAGGCCGGAACTGGCGGTGGAGCGGCCGGCTACGCTTATATAGGCGGCCTGGCGCAGGAATTCCGTTGTGTGGTAGTACGGCGACCTCTGTAAGAAATAGTCCCACTTAGCTTCTAGATGATTCTATTTGTTTTCCTGGTTTGTTTTGATGTCTCTGCGCCTGTTTGGAGTCGTATATGTATCCCGGCGTGCAGGCGCGTTGTGTGTGAGGTCTGCCTGGCAGGGGCCTTTACTGGCAGACTTAACACAGCTCTGTTTCTTAATTTCGTATGCCTATACAAAAGCGACAGTCTTACATGTAGCAAATAAATGGAACACATCGCGAAAAATTGAATGGTTTCATGTGTAAATTTTGTTTAAGAAGGGTGATGGGTGACGGTGGTTGGGTTTTAGTAAACCTAATGTAAGCAATACATTTCTCTTCGTTACGAAGTATACGTGGATCATGTTCTATCAAAAATCTGATATACACTGAGTTTCTATAGACAACTTCTGAAATTAAAATTGGTTGGACTTTTTTAAACGAAATGTAGACAGTACTATTCTGTTTCCTTTAAAGTATACGTGTGCAAAGTTCCTTCAAAATCGGATAGAAACTGTAGCTCTGTATTAAGAACACTGACAAAACGTAATGGGGTGGATAGAGTGGAGGGGTTAGGTTTCTGAAAAACAAATTCACACAGTATTTTTTTCTGTTTATTTCAATGTACATGTTTACAAAGGACAATAGTAATCGGATGAAATCTATGTGTATGCACAAAGAACGTTTACAAAAATAAGGGGGTAGAAACGGGCAGAATGGTTGGGTTTCTGAAAACCAAATGTTGACGGTATTTTTGTGTTTATTTTAAAGTATGCGTATGCAAAGTTCCATCGAAATCGTATAAAAAATATGGATTCGTATAAAATTAAGGGTTGTAAAGGGGAGGGAGGAAGCCTACCGGATCCAATTTTGAATCTAAATTATTCTCGAATCAACTTAATCACACACAAAATTTCGTAAAAATCAGTCCAGCCAGTTAAGGAGTAATCCAGTCACATACACAAGGACAGAAGAATTATACATTATTTCTGCAAGGTTTTTTTTTTTCCTTTTTTTTTTTTACCACAAGCCAATATCTCCCTTCATATCCCAAGCGAAATTAATAAATGAAGTATCATTTAAAGATTAAGATGTCCATTTTTATTATATCATATTTCAAGAGAGTTTTTTTTTCAAATTTGGCTTTTAAAGGGTAGAAATGTTAATATATCTGAAATGCGGTTTTTGGTGTCACGAGCTATTTATCTTCCGGCATACCTAACCGAAATCGGCAAATGAAGTATTATTGTAATGATTAAGATCTCTGATTTGGTGAAATCATATTGTATATTACGAAAGTAATTTTTCGGAATTCGACCCTTCAAGAGCAAAAGTATCAATATTTCTACAACACGCTTTTGTGTCACGAGTCGTTTATCTCCCTTGATATCTAAGTCATATAGATAAATGAGGCATCATTTAAAAGATTAGTGTCTCTACTCAGCCAACATTATAAATTGATAATGAAATTTTTCGGAATTTGACTCTTAACGGGTAAAAGTAATAACTGTGAATGTCGACAGAAACAGGACCTATGGTATGGGCATAGCTTCAACAGTTTTAATTACGATCAGGCCATGCAGCCTGTGATGGTACCTGGATGGTTCAACGAATATTATACCTGTATCATAAATACAGTTACTTATCTAGACGTATGAACCTTCAACCAGTTCCAAATACTCCATACGGGCTCACACACATGTTCTGCGAAGTTACTGACAGTATATTCCTAAATTCTCTCCACCGTTGTTAAGCACTCTGCAGGTTGGAATTGCATTTTCCAGCTCGGGAAACTACTAAAAAGTTAGGACAGTGTGTGGTAATTCCGCTAACTCATATACCAGCTGATGGCGTAGGAATAACCATCTTTTGGAGAAGGATAAATTTTGTGAATACCCATGAAAGTCTCCATCTTTCTACCAAAGAAGACTGCAAAAACTTTAAACTTTTATATATCTTAGTTTCTTATAATGAATATGATTTAGCATTTGTAGGTATGAGTGTTAAGAGATTTTTATAAGTCCTGTCATCTCAGAATATCAATCGGGTAGATGACAATATTGTTATAAATCGTGTGTCAACACTGTTGCTCTTAAGTATTGTACTGGCATATGCGCAAATTCATTTCGTAATTTCGTGTCTTGACCATGTAATATAGCATTAGCTCTCCTTAGATAATATGTAGGTTGACAGTAACACAATTTATTCAGCAAATAACCTAAAATAGCCTAATTTTTAGTCGTCAGTATTGCCACTTTTGGTTTTCGTAATTATCACTTTTAAATGATTTATATTCACACAAGAGTAGGAAGAAGAACACAACTCTAACAAATGACAGTTGTTTCATTTTCTAATAGAAGAAGTAATCTGAAAATGCGCCTTATGGAGCTGATATTGAACAAAAAGTGGAAGTAAAAACTTTTTAGTAACGGAGGTGTATGGGCTTCCTTAATGCCTACTGAGCGGCCGAGGCAGCGGCAACTCGAACACTCGTAGACAATCCCGCATCGCTGCCCGCCGTTCCACACACAAACTGAGTTGCTAAGCAGATTAGCTCGCGCGGATTTCAGTCTGTTTTCTCCAGTCAAATCTTGTTAAAACTTCAGACTAAAGACAACCTGCGGGGACAATATTCACTGCATTTTAAAGGCCTCCGCGGTACTTCAAAGTTAAGCTACAGGAAGTCTTTGAGCAGTGAATTGGAGTACCTACTATGTATTCGGAAACAGTCGCTCAAATTGCGGTAGAACCGGAACCTTTTCTGTGAAACTCAATCCTGCAACAATATAATCAGCCTGCTCCTAGGTACGTAAACATCGTCCAGAAAAAGATACACCACATTGACTAACGAATGCGAAAAAGATTTCTTAAAATGTGTGTTTGAGCAAAGAAGCAACATGAGCGATCAATTTTTTTTTAATTATGGCTTTACGCCTCGTCGACATCAAGATCATTAGAGGCAGGATGGGACTCTGGAAAAGGAATGGAAAGGAATTCGGCCATGACCTTTCGGAGAAAGCATCCCGACATTCGCCTGGATTGATTTGGGGAAAACCATGTAAAACCAAAATCTGAATGCCCGGACGGGGATTCGAACCAGGCGTCCTCGCGAATGCCGAGGTCAGAACGTTAACCGCTCACCCTCCACGCTCGGTATGAGTTCTCAAATATACTGACGAATCCGGTATTTTTTTCTTCTTCTCGAAAATGCTATAAACTTGGCGCTCATTTTAATAATACTGATGGGGTGATATTTCCTCACTTCGACTATCTGCAACTGGAAATACTGATCACGGTCGCGTGCACGTTGTGCTGTTATCGTGACAGAACGAAGTACGTAGCAAGAAAATAAGGAGCGAATGACACGCACAATTCACGTCAAAAATTTACAAAAAAGAATATCAGAAATTACAGCCCGCTACACATTTAGACGTCGTAACTCGGCACTGTCGGATTAGTTTCTACATACTCCTAGGCTCGCAGCTAGACTCGAGGAAAAGTGGTTCCAGAAAGTTTCATAGTTCCACTGCTGTGAGGCACTGATATTGCTGAGTAAAACGTGACTGACTGACTGACTGCACATTACAGTGGTGGAGGATTTCCGAAGTTTTATATACAAATTTATCAATTTAACAAGTAATCGATCAGTTGTCTCTAAATAGACATTTTTGTTTATAATGTGTCGGTTTGAAGATTGTACCACTTGCTCCGGTTGTTACAGATTTCGCCCTATTCATTTTCTCGCCAAACTTTACATTCCGTCATCATTGTTTCTTTGGTCGAATTGTTACATTACGCTAGCTGTTAACCAGTGTTGCTAACCGCATTCCGGCCAAATAAGCTAGCGTCTTACGTGAAGTAATATTTTGTTACTGAAATTTTTGATTACAAGGAGATTTGATTCAATCCTCTTAGATAAACTTATTGCATGGGATTACGAATGACAGACAGTTTGATTGCGTAGTCAATATCAGTATTATCTCGGTTCAAACCGCGTCGATTTTGACATCATTTTGTGCCTTTTAACAGAGAATTTATATTCTGAGAGTGGTAAAAATTTTTGTGCAGGTATCTGAAGCACCGTGATAATTTTAGTACCTCCTATTTTGTAATGTTTAAGGCCAAAATAGAAGACCTGGCTGATGAGTAGTGGGGCATATCCGAATTATTGATTTTTTAAAATTTTGTTTCATAAATATTGAAAAAATATAATTGAGGCATGCTGAGGTTTGCACAGAATACTATTTACATCTACAAAATAAAAAAAAATTAAAAAAAAAAAAATGGCAAGAGAGGTGATTGTGGTTGGACTTTTTATCTGTCAGGTGATCTCCAATAACGGAATCTAGCACACTCCTTGGAAATATTCTAATCTTTAGCGTTGTCTCCACCGGTGGGTTCGGCATCTGACTTCTTTCTCCTGTGTAGAAGCAAACTTGAAATAAAAAATAATATTGGTCGGACTTGTTTTCATTAATGAGTTAAATTATTTGCACTTCGATCTATTTGAATCAATCACTAATGAAAAAACAAATCTAATGTTTCTTATTTTTAACCAGTGTTATGTTACAACAAGATTCTTTGCAGAATCATTCAAAACTTCATTAAATGAAAAGTTGAGTATTAGATTCTCTTGGCTCCCTCTGCTATCAGATAGAGACTCTCTTCTAGTCGGCCCGGCACTGCTCAACAAACAAACTGCTGCCATCTCGATGCACAGAAAACCATTGAAATGATTCAGTAGCACTGGTACTACCAAATACACAACGCGGCCCAGTGGCCCACTTCGACATTTTGGCCCTACATCGCAGACTATACTCAACCTAACATTTTCCCCTTTTCAATATTTTCTATTAATATTCTCTCGTAAAACAAGGATGGGTGTCTCACATGCGTTATCTGCTACTCTGGGCGGGATCTCTATCTTTGAAACACTGAAATGGACCTATGGAAGAATCGGATATTTATTTTGCTATCAGTTTAAGAAATAAAAACGCCGTCTACAAACAATTGTAGAGGTAAAAGTTTTTTATTCCCCAGAAACGTTTCGCCCTTGTGGTGTGTGGCATCATCAGTGTATGTTTTATGTCTGTATTATTACGACCACATTACAATTATTATATGAAGTACGAATCATTCTCGCAGATATGGCGATAATCCTCACATGCTGCTACGTAATAGCTGTTTACGCACTTTACAGGTCTGCTTATGTAAGTTTAGGTTGAACATGTGTTTTGTTTATGTTCTGTCATTGCTGCAGTGCTAACCTAGCTTTGGTGTTTTAATGTATCTGTGTGGATTTTTTTACGTTCTGTTAAATTATCTCTCATTTTCTGTAATTGTTTGTGGTTGTTAGGTGGTTTTCTGTGTTCGTTTTCCTATTTGGTGTTTGTTTTTAGTGTGTTGAATAATGTTTTATTTGTTAAATTTGTGACTTCATTTATTTATTTCTTTAAACGTAGTGGATTTTTGAAGCTCATCAAGTAGATCTCTGAGGTATTTTTTTTTTATCGTAAAATAAGGATGGGGAGCTGTCATTTTTACACAATTTCTATTAGTGCTTCTACCACCATAACGCAGTTATCTATGAACTTGACATTTATGACCTATATCAAGAAAAAAACTTCCTTTTTACATAATTATATAGGTTATATCGCCATATATTAGTATTAATTTTTTGCAAATGTTCCGGTTCATAGTGCATCGCACATTATATTCGTTTATAGGTTGTCGTGTAAACTAGAATGTTCTTGCTGTGCGTCATAAAAACAAAGTCGGAATTTCAACAGATTTTTACACTGTGATACAGTTACTCCGATAAAGGCAACAATAGTTATGTGGAACTACAGCATCAGATCAGAGCTGCCCCCGAGCTCCATGTAACTGTCTCAACCATAATTCATAGGTAGAGTGTATTTTGTTAATAGTTAGTTATGTATATTAATGCGGTATATTTTTTAACACCGTCATGTATGTACATTGACAGTCACTGACGACGCCCCGTTCCACTAGGGCGAAACGCATCTGATTATATATTAATTAAAAATCAGTTGTTAATAGACGGTGTTTTGATTTACAATTGTTTAACAAGCAACTACGGAAGGGTGGCTAACTTAACCATATATTCGTATAATATATTTGACTGGAATTGAAAGAGGAGCCCGGCGGTGTGAGCGGCTTGAAGCCCGTGTGGGTCGGGATTCTATACGCCAGGCCCTGATTGCCGTAACAAGCGTCTGCAGCCTGACGTTACCACAAACCAGACACCTCTTAATGTCAACTGCGCACTGAAAACTAATTACTGGAGGATTCCTTTAAAGCTCATGATCGAAACAACCCATCAATATGTTCACTATTCAAATAAATGATTCTGTGGTTGGTTTATTATTGCAAATATCACAGTATTACATACTACGATAAAACGAGAGAGATTGTCAATATCTACAGAAAGACCTGGACACCGAAAATCGTCAGGCCGTTTTGTTCACAGATGCAGGTCTAGTAGAGAAGGAATCAGTCGCTGAAAGCTTCGATTTTTAATATGTTTTGATGGTAACCATAGTTGACGAGATGACAAAGAAACGTTTGAAATTACTGATTTTACCGGAGAATTAGAGAAGTATTGCAGCTGGATCAGGCCTTTGGTGTAGATTAAATATCAATTATACGAGCTGAATTGAATGCGAAGGAGGGCAGATTTATTTGTTTACGTAAATTACCGCAGGGCACAGTCAGTAACCCAAATTATAGAAGAGCTGGGATTGGAAGTCAGTGGCAGAAGGGAGTATGTTGCGAGAGTGTACAATGCGTATACAAGGCGTGTTCAAGGCGTGTACAAGGCGTGTACAAGGCGTATACACGGCGTATACAAGGCGTGTTCAAGGCGTATACAAGGCGTATACAAGGCGTGTTCAAGGCGTATACAAGGCGTATACAAGGCGTGTACAAGGCGTGTACAAGGCGTATACACGGCGTATACAAGGCGTGTTCAAGGCGTATACGCGGCGTATACAAGGCGTGTTCAAGGCGTGTACAAGGCGTATACAAGGCGTGTACAAGGCGTGTACAAGGCGTATACACGGCGTGTTCAAGGCGTATACAAGGCGTATACAAGGCGTGTACAAGGCGTATACAAGGCGTATACAAGGCGTATACAAGGCGTGTACAAGGCGTGTACAAGGCGTATACACGGCGTGTTCAAGGCGTATACAAGGCGTATACAAGGCGTGTTCAAGGCGTATACAAGGCGTATACAAGGCGTGTACAAGGCGTGTACAAGGCGTATACAAGGCGTGTACAATGCGTATACAAGGCGTGTTCAAGGCGTATACAAGGCGTATACCGGAGATAAGGCCTGGGAAATAACTACGACTAGCATGATGAAGCACTTGATTTCAGATGCAACAGAGTAGAAAAGTTTCATTCGCATGAAAAGGAGTCTGTGGTTTGATTAAGCACCTAATGTATGTGCGACAGGAAAAATTGAAACAGAGAGAGAATTTAAAGTGAAAATCGGCGTAATGGAAAATTTGAGTTCATAGAAATTTTTTACATAATTAGCTCTATTTTAGTTAACAGTCTTTTATCAGTTTGAACTTCACAAACACGTCTTTTATATTATTCCGTATTCTATGCTTCAGTATTTTCCTGTTATATATGATAATTTAATGGATAATGTAATAATCGAAACAGAATCATGAAGAAGGAGGAGAGATTTTTGATGGTTACTGTACTTTATATATACTAGCAATAAAGCAAAATTTGACGACATGTTGCCGTCACTTCATATTATATGTCTATGTTAAGATTGGTGAATCAAAAACTGAATAGTGTTGGGTTTTCCATTCCGGACATTAAAACAATTTGACAATAATATTTGAAACAACATTTTATCTTTGTATTATATGGCGAGCTAAGTTTGTGCTTCATATATATATATGTGTGTGTGTGAAAGATTGTACTTTTGTCTATTTTCTAATATCACACCACTTCTTTTTTGTTGTTGTAAAAACACTCAGCTATCAACTACCTTATTGGTTGATTTAATATTCTATATCCGTCAGTACTCTATTAGAATCTGTCCGTCTAGTTAGTGCAAGAGAAAAACTTTGACCGTCGGTAAAGCGAGGCAAGAAACGCAGCCGTAGGCGACAATTTGTAGATTGGATAAACTCGCGAGCGCTGTTAAGGCGGGGCGGATTCATTAAAGTTTTTTGTTTAAGTTAGGTTCCAATTTGCTTCAAGTATTCAATCAGATGCGCTTCACGTCCCTTTGATTACGCAAAAAAGCTCAGTTTTTTCCGTTCTGGAAGTAAAACATTATGCAAAGTAACAGGGGAACTCGTCGCAGCGAGTGATTACGTAAGCAGTCTCGATTTATAGTCTCAGTAGCGGCGGCAACTTCATTACGACTGTATAGTGGTATCCGAGAGGAAACAGGATGTTTCCAAGTGCAAAACAGGCTCATAGATACTTCGATCACTGATAATTGTGACAAGTCAGAGAGAGATGATATATCTGTGCACATGTTCCTTCCTTCAGAGATTTTCATATTATTGCATCTAATGCCCGTAGGAGTTTTGGTCAGATTTTCATGTATTCTTAGTTTTCTTTTACTAATCGTTTTTCCGCAATACTTTCCACTCACTGTACACGCCAAGCTTTCTTTTTACGCCACGGATCTAAAGAGGAAATATGTGCCAACAGTATAACGGATCCGTGAATAATGTGTTGGAAAGAAGAAGAAAAATGAATAATTTGTTGTGTTATTAAGAAATGTCGACTATTTCAGGTTGTTACTGGTTCCGCCTTTGTCGTCACTGGATTTAGAGTTTAATGTGTACAACATACACGCAGAAATAATACTTTCCTTCACACTCAGACATTATGTGCTTGAACAGAAACAAACTTTGGAATTTAGTCTATCCGTCATACTAAAGCAGTGCTTCTCAAAGTGGGGTACCCGAACCCCTAGGGGATTGTTTTTCTTTCTGGCACCGACTCCAAAATAACTGATTATTTTTAAAATTTTAGTATTAGTAAAGTAAAAGATTGTTCATTAAGATTTATTTTCTTCTAACGAATGTATAAATTAATTTAAATTTTTTAGTGTGGTTTACTATTTTTTTAAAGGCGGTTCTAAATTTTTTTTAAATTTATTATTAAAACTTTTAGTGGTATTTTTTTGTATTTTAAATATTGGTAGGCTTTCTAAACACACTGCTTAAATGAGACAACCTCGTTTAAATAACCCCAGTGACGAATGGAATGATCGCTCAAGAAGAAACAGGGAAAGAAAATAGAAACTTTTTCAAAAGATATTGATGAACAGCGCGCATTCACCTATGAGACCTTACAAATATTTTACCAACGTAATAAAACGTCAGAAGAACTCAGGCTCAAAGGCTCGGTTTAATACACGATCAATTGTTAAATTGTTTAGACGAAGCGAAAGCTCTCACCAGAATGACGAGGTTGCGTAATTTATCCTACAACTAATATGTATCCTACAATTTTTTTTTTAAATTTTTGTTTTATTCGCGAGTTGACAGATGAGACAGCCGCGGCGTGAGGAGTGAAGGGATATTTTGATCTGATGTTAACAAAAACTACCGTCAACTCAAAGTCGGCCAAATGTTAGTATAAAACCACTGACTCGAACAAGGATACCAGAAATCCGAGATTTCGCAATCCTGGAATCGAGGATTGATTTTTCAGTTATTTCAATTCCAGAATAGAGTGACCCCCAAAAATGATCTGAATCGGATTGCTTTAGTTTTATGTATATAAACTGCAGCAAAAACGCCCTCACAAAATAGAGAAGTTGAACACCTCATTGCATATGTAGCACTTATATAGTTTACATTTCTATTACGGGAAATTTCCGCCAGACAATATTAAAGGGATACAGAAAAATTCAGAATTGACAGCCCTCAATAAACTACCGAAGATCTCAATTAAATGTATGTGTGACCATTTTGAAAGTACACGTTATCCATTTTTTTTCATCATTACAATCGGTCCACAACTGGCGAAGTTATCACTGAATGTACATAAAAAAAACCGAATGTTTTCTTGAAGTCGGTTAACGAAGCAACGTTTGTATTGGAACCTGAAAGTTATTTATCGCGGAGGAATCATTAAAATACCAGGTAGAAAATTGTATCAACTACAGTTTTCTTGTGAACTGTTTCAAGCACAAAAATATAAAATATTTTGCATCCCGGATCCCAGAAAACAATGGATAAGTTGAGGAAGCTAAGCACCAGCGCACAGTAATGTTAGCGAGACAGCTGGCGGTTGACGAGAGTGGCTGATTACAGACCTCCAGTGCTCCCAACGCAACGAGACCAGCGGCACAGAGTAGCCGCTCAGGCGACCGCCCACATCGCACCGAAATTTATACTAAGCAGGCGGAACTAACTGTGCATAGCTGTAATACCAGCTATAGAGAGACTCCAACAGCGAGCAATGAAGAGAAAATATACACCGCTGTACGTTGACGGATAATCTTTTCAAAGATATAGAATGAGGAGATCAGGGAACTACAAAAAGCGGAATCCAGAAATTAAAACACGCAAAGTATATTTGAGAAATATTGAATCAATTTTTACCTGTCCAGAAATTGTAATTCAAGTGTGAATGAAAGCGTGGTTTTTTATGCCTTTGACTTACGCTTCATCAAAGTCAAGGTCGTTTGAAGTACGTAAAGAATGTGAGTAAGGAACAGGAAGGAATTAAGCCACGATCTTTTGGAGGAACCACCCAGGAATTCGCGGTTACTGATTTCGAGGGATCGTACAGTGTCGAACTCTGGACGCCTGGACTGTATTCCAAAGTCGCGTCGTCCTGAATGCAGAGGCACAGGCTTAACACCCATCGCGGTTTCAAATGAAACATAATTTTATTTCACAATCGTTCATCAAGAGAGATTTTTAAGTGAAACTTTTTGGTCACGGCGGGGAGAAAATTGGTTAGCATTACGCGCTACAGGTTACAACTTTCTGCTCACGCGCTCTAAACGATACTTTGATGCAATCAGATGCATTTCTCCTAATCAAATGTTAGAACACATTACTGATTCTTTACATCGTTCATTACTACCGTACACAGTACAAGATGCTGCCTCAGTTCATAGTGATAACATACCTATCATTTCAAGTGGATATTTCAACGTACAGAGTCAACGACAAGAATCACAGCTTACTAGTGCGATCTTACCGGAGGGGAGACATAAGCAAGTTGTCGCTCGCCGCTGTGTCGAGGTTGATCGACCGTCGCGTCGTGCCAGTATCGACTCTGTCCCTTTCTGCCGTATCTGTTTCGCCCGACTCTGAGCCATACGAAACCTCCAGAGGTGTTCCTGCTTCTCCAGTTTCTCCAGCGCAACATTTGCAGAGCACTCAGGGCTCGCCAGTCCCGAGAAGTGAGTGGGGCGGGTTCGAGGACTGAGTGGGAATATATTCTCCACTATAGCGCGCTCCTATATTCACGGCTCCGCATACAGAGTAGAGTAATTGTCGTGGAAATATGGCAACACGGTGTCTCCGATTGTGTTTGTAACTTCCTTCTGAAGTTCATCTGCCGAGCCTTGTGCGTGAACGATAATGGCCCGACCTGGTATGCGGGAGATCGTTGGTTCAAGCCCAACCAGAGTTTCTGTTTCCATGGTTTCCCGAAATCACTGAAGGCACCTTAAAACAGGCCAAGGCCGAATTCCTTCCCGTTACGTGTCCCTTCACCCTATTTTCTCTCGTTTCTGACAATCTCGACATAGATGATGAATTAAGCTGGCGCTTTGGTCGCTTGATCCGTATGACATCGTCTCTGGTGACACGTTGTTTGCGAGCGTAATGTTTAGCACCCAAAAGAACAGTAAAACTGACAACATACGTAATTCATACAGACAAATTTGTACATCTACAAATACCCACCCTCACACAATTATAACCAATGCAAAATTTAATTGGAAAGAAATATTTTGGCATAATCACATAAACGCTGAGGACTAGATCCGTTCTCTTTCTGACATATATGACGTTATCCTAAAGGCGTCTACCCATTCTTAGCTACGACGATCTTGGAATACTACTAATCGGATCCGCTACGTTGGCCGTCTCGCAAGGACTTTGCTGCTTCCAGTTATGGTGGTCGAAGAAATTTTCGTAACAGGACTTGGCCGGCAGAAGTGATGGTGGCTATCGCTGATAACCTATTCGCACCATGGTCTTTGCTTATATCCCAAATCCAGCAGCAGTGCCTACAAAGTCAAGGCATACTACGTGGGTATCCAAAAAGAGCCAGATTAGCATTCCCGTGGGCGCAGCTTGTGTAGTACACGTTTCTGCCGCTCATTGTCAGTTCAGTGCCGCCTGTGTTGTCAAGCTGGCTTCTTCTGTTGATCTGCATTGATTTTATTTGCTAGCATTGTTTTGTTATTGTTTCATTTTTGATTATGGCTAGTTTAAGCGAACAACGTGCAGCTGTGAAATTTTGTTTTCTACTCAGTTAAAATGCTGCTGAAACTGTTTTAATGTTGAAAACACCTTACAAAGATCATGGTATGGGAAAAACTCAGGTATACGAATGGTTCGCTCAGTTTAAAAATGGCGACATGTCGATTGATGACAAATCTAGTTCTGGACATCCATCAACTGCCCGAAACAACGAAAATTTTGAAAAAAATTGCGTGATTGTGCACTCAGACCGCCGACAGACAATTGTTCGACTGTCAGAGATTAGAGGGTTATCTTGGAGCTCGGTTCAGTGAATTTTAGCCGAAGATTTGGAATTGAAAAGGGTTGCTGCCAAGTTTGTTCCTCGGACTCTAACTGACAATCAAAACGAACGTCGAGTAGAAACATGTCGTGATTTAAAATAACAGCTTGAAATTGATCCAGATTTTCTGTCAAAGATCATTACTAGTGATGAGTCATGGTGCTATGGTTATGACCCAGAAACAAAAGCAACAGTCAATCCAATAGAAGACGTTATTCTCACACCGTCCAAAAAATGTCGTCAAGTCAAAACAAACATCAAAACAATGCTCATTTGCTTTTTGGTGCTAAGGGGTAGTTCATTCACATTTTTCCCCCACATCAGAGCATCAATCAAACCTTTTATTTGGAAGTTTTAAGAAGATTACGCAACAGTGTTTGTTAAAAAAGATCCTATATGTGGCAGACAGGAAACTGGTTCTTCCACCACGACAATGCACCTGCACAGACAGCTGTCTCTGTTATTCAGTTTAAATAGCATGGTTCCGCTACCCCACGCACCTTACTCGCCTGACCTGGCTCCGTGCGAATTTTTCTTATTTCCACGCATGAAAATGGGCATGAAAGGACACCGATTAGACAACATTGAAGAGGTCAAGAAAACAAACGAGTGAGGAGCTGTCAGCCATTTCTAAAGATGACCACAGAAAATGTTTGGAACAGTTGAAGCACTGGTGGGACATATATATTAGTTGTAATGGAGAGTATTTTGAATGGGATAAAGTTTTTTTGTAAAAAATTGAAAATATTTAGCTTTTAAAAAATAATTACTTTTTTTTTTATTTCTCTCGAAACACGGGGAATAGGGACAAACACCTCAAGGAAATCATACGACATCCATAGCACCGCAATTTGATGATGGATTATTTTTTAACTCGACGTGACAAATCAAAAATTAAGATAAATTTTTTTGACATCCTGCTTAGTTCTCGAGATATAATGTCTCAAAAGTGAGGTGTTTAGGGTTGAAATTCAGAAGAACAATTTCCACAAAATTAAATTTGATGATAGATTCTTATTTAACAAGACCAGATAAATCTAAAGAATAAAGATTTTCAATATCTCGCTTAGTTCTCGAGAAAAACTGTCTCAAAAAGTCAGAAGGTAAATTGGGAGTAGTTTACAACTCGATACACGTTGTGTTACTGAGATGGTGCTCATGAAATTACTAACAACTAATAATAAATAAATTGTTTGTCTCTTCTGGTACAGGCTGCTTTTCCTGTGTTTAGGTGTGTCTACGTAGTTTGATTTTTAGCA
The DNA here is from genome assembly GCA_031002005.1 of Vandiemenella viatica. Classification (NCBI taxonomy): domain Eukaryota; kingdom Metazoa; phylum Arthropoda; class Insecta; order Orthoptera; family Morabidae; genus Vandiemenella; species Vandiemenella viatica. The sequence continues at coordinate 6,927,740 of CM061918.1, read as the reverse complement.
GCAATATTAATGAAATGTGGGTAGGTTGAACTACATTTCGGTTAACACGGCTTCATCACGTTTCGTAGTTTGCACAGTACAAATTATCACAATAAATTTCATCATACACTTTTAGTGCAAACTAAAAATGCACTAAAGCATGCAGAATACCATATTCACTGTATCCCGATGTAAACTTGACCTGCTTAAATTAGACTTCCAACACTCGTTTACAATTAGGCTAGGCTTTTATGTGCAAAGTAATAACATATGTTGATTGTCGACATATTTGAGAACCACATCATTCTATTGAGAGCATTGAAACCGAGCGTTGCGAGTGAGCGGTGAACGCTCTGCCCTCGCATTCGGGAGGACGCCGGTTCGAATTCCCGTCCGTGCGTCCAGTTTTGGGTTTTCCATGGTTACCCCAAACCACTCCAGGCGAATGCCGGGATGCTTCCTTCAGAAGACCATTGCATAATTTCTTCCCATTCCTTGTCCCCAGTCCCATCCCACATCTAATGACGTTGACGACGCGTAGAGCCACAAGTAAAAAAAAAAAAAAAAGAAGGGAGCAATGAATAAGTTTATAGCGATAGGCCCTGCTCTTGCAGTTACGTCTCAAACATTTCAAGAACAATAATTACAATGTTATTTAACTTGTGAAACGTTATTCCATTTGTTTCCTATCTGATCTGTTCGTGCAACCATATTGTGACGGTCCGACCGTCTCTGTGCTTAAATAGAAACGAAAATTATGAAATTTAATATTTAATTTAGATCAAAATTTCTTGTATTGATATCTTTTAAGCATTTCATCTTGGCAGGGAACTGAACAGATTCGCTCTGAACAAAGAATTAGTTATAAAAGCAAACATTTATTTTACCATATAAAACATACCTTTGATTATAAACAGAATTGACAATTATTTTTCTTTTACATGATGATCAAATATAAAACAACATTGTATACCATGGGCGCCACCCTACATGAGACTACTACATGCTTATGCTTATACGCTGTGAATACTCAATACAAATTGTCCGACCAGCTCAAATAATAAACAATTTTAATAGGCATGAAAAGTTCTCATCTGGTGAATTGCTTCACCCAGGAACGTTTACTGGAGTCTTGATCCATAAACATTTTCAGTGGTAAAAATATAATCACCTTATCAATTTCTCACTTGGTGTTGTAGGAGCTTGTGCATTTGTGCGCCAAGCAATCGTATCCTTTGTCGAACCGCTGGTTCAACTTCTGCGCCAAGCAACCGTAAACTTTGTTAAACCATAGGTTCAACCACTCCACTACTTCCAGCTGAAAACACACTTAGACTTTACACTTCATAACACAGCTTCTGATCTGCACCCACTGGGAGGTGGCACAGAGGTCTTGCTTGTTCCGACACCTGTGGCCCAGTGTCGTCCTTCTCCGGCAACCGACGCACCCTTTGTCTGTTTTTGGCCGGCGAAACTCGATCGGCCAATTAGGTGTCTAAGCCGCTGGTCAACCTCCGCCATTCGAACAGCGCCATGCACAAGGAGAACACATCTTTCCGTCAATAGGTGGCATACCCTATCTCTCCAGCCAACCTTTCCATTCACACTTTGGTCCTATTAATATAAAAAACAATGTAGTGACCCTATTCACTACAATATACAACAGAAGTTGGCATCATAAAAAACTTTGAAATATTAGAAAATGTAATATTCACAGCAGCAAGCACAGAGCAAACAGCGCAGCAGGAGCCGAGTGTTTGCAGGCGGCTTCACAGATTTAGCGGTATCCAACAAAATGTTCCAAGCAATCCTTACCACTCGTTCTTCCTCGCGGAGCAACATGTATCCTAATCGCTCACTCTTGTAGCCTCGTCTCATATCCGTTGCTTGTTGGACGGGAAGTACCCGTGTTGGTTGACTCGGAGTCCAACAACATCCAAGACGTCCTACAAGTAATCCGATGAGGCCAATAATAACTCAATACGACAATGAACAATTCGGGCATTGCCTTCTGTTGGAACCATCCCGACATTCGCCTGGAGTGATTTGCGGAAACCATGGAAACCAAAATCTGGACGGCCGGACGGGGTTTCAAACCCGCGACCTCCGGAATGCGAGGACAAAGCGTCACCACCCACCATCCACTCTGGTTTATTTTTCTTCGAAGGATTAACGGATATCTGATAATGAATTTTCCTAGAAAACCAAAAACATTTCATGGAAATTTATTTAATTTACATTTTTAATTCCCGTTTCAGCTACGTTGATTTCGAACGATATAAGATATTTATAATTACAATGTATAATTGTCCAAAATTGCTATGGAGCACACGCTCCGGTGGAAATCTCCAGACACCTCCGTCCCGCCTTTCTCCTTTCCTCTTACAACCTACTTTTGTCCTCGACTAACTTTTAATTTAAATTCTTTCAGCGTTTTTGGTAAATTATTCATCAGTTCTCTTGGTAATTTATTCCAGTCCCTTACACCATTTCCAACGAAAGAAAAATTTTCCACTTATGCCTGAAATCAAGTGTCAGCTTGTAGTCATGGTCATCTTTACCCAAACACCTCTCTTAATTTTCTCACATATATCTTTTAATGCTTCATCACCAATATAGGCTCATGACACTCTTCACCTTCATTCTATCCTCAAATAAATTCCACTCCAGCTCCTTTATCATATTAGTTACCGATTGTGTTTTTGCGGTAATTTCCAAAGAAAAATTTGGCATCCCTTGTCTGCACTCCCTCCAACTCCTGTATTTGATACCCAAAATGTGGGTCCCTGCCATATTCGAGCAATGGTCTGACCATAGTTTTGTACCCCAATTCCCTTACTTCTCTAGTGCATCCCCTCGTCACTCTCTCCAACAGATGAAGGATTTTGAACCCTTTCCTTACTGCCTGTCCAATGTATCCTACCCAGTTAAATCTGCTATCAAATGTGATGCCAAGGTATTTTCATTTCGAGTCTTCAATAAGTAGCTCCTTCCCCGCTTTATAATCATAATCAACCCTTTGATTTTTATCTGTGTACCTAATAAGCTGGCTCTTCTTTGCATTTATCTTCATCCCATGTTTACTCACCCAGCTAGTTATCCTATCTAGATCACCCTACAGCTTCTATTGTTTTTATCCTTTTATACAACATTATTTCATCTGCAAACAATCTAACTCCTTACAGTAAACCATTAAAAGAATCATTCATTAGAATAACGAATAGCAAAGGTCCTAATACACTACCCTGTGGAACTTCCATGTTCACTTCTACTTCTATTGATATTGCATTTCCTACCCTAACTCTTTACTTTCTACTTTTTAGGAGTTCTTTTATCCAGAAAATCACATTTTTGTCAACTCCAATAGTTTTTAACTTGTTGGACACCATTTTATAGCTCACTCTGTTACAGGTCTTTCAAAGATCTAGTGCTACACTATCAACTTGACCTCCCCTGTCCATTTCATCACAAATTTCTTGCATGTAGCTTACTGACTGAGATTGGCGAGAATATCCTTATCTAAAGCCTTGTTGCTGTCCGCGTAGGCTAGGGTGCAGACAACATGCTGAGTAAGGGCAGGTCGTGTGGCAGGACTAATGCATTAACCAGTGCCACCACCCCGCGTGTGTGATATATGCCGCAGGCGGGGAACAGGTTACGGGTCTGGCAGATGGCCCGAAGGACGGCGAGTCTACGCAAGTTTCTGGAAAAACACATTCCCCGGCTTCATTTCAGGTGATCAAAGTCACAAAAAAACGCCGTCCCATCCGTGTTCGACCAGCTCTTACAGCGGTGTAATAGGTCACAGGTCAGGTTCAGTCGGGTGGAAACGACTAACTGCACTGATCCGGCTGCTAGTTACACCGAAATATTACCAGCTCCTGTCCGCCTAAACATCTACAGACATGGGTGTCTGTGTGTTCTTTATATAAATCCACATTTTTTATCAGACCTCGATGAAACAAATGGAAAAATACTGTCTACATTTCGTTTGCAAAAATCCGTCCTCTTTCCCTCATTAACCCAACAAGGAAAATTTATACGTGATTTTTTTTTTTTTCAAATGTCTCGAAAATGGTAGGGAAATCCGAAATATTATCCTTTTATTGGCGTTGCAGCGGCTCCAGTAGTACAGTTAGTGATCGAGAATTTAGATTTTTGAAATTGAAAAATTGATTTAATTGATCTTTTTACACCTGTTCTTCAAAACAAGGGGAAAAAATGCTGGCTTCATTTTGTATGCAAAAACCGAACTCCTTTCCCCTTGACCCTCTCCGTTAATTATTTACAAATGTTCTTCTACACAAATCCACAGTTTTATCCGATTTCGATAGAACTTTGCACATAAACATATTAAAACAAAGATAAAAACTATATCCTTTGGTCAAGAAAAACCAAATCCCTCTCCCCCGCTACAGGCGATACTATTAACTTTTTCGCAAGTATCTCGGTAAGGAAATAAAGCAAAGTGGATACTGAAATTCTGCAACCCCGTTACCGATTGTGTTCAGAAAATTGAAGCACGACACATTGGAATTTGAAATTAAAAAATTCTTTTAAGGTTGATTGGCGACACACAAAACTACAGCTTCCATCCGATCACGAAGGACCTTTGCGCGTGTGTACTTTACAATAGGTAAAAAAATAATGTCCACATTTGGTAAACAAAACTGTACCTGCTTTCCTACTTACTACAAATTTTCTGAGTTTTTTTTCGTTCATTTTTCTCGAAAACGGTAGGGAAATCGGCCATAGTTGATGCTGATAATGTTTACAACAATCCAATGAAATGGGATATCCAATCATCTCCGATTAACGCCGGGTACTATGCAAGTATTAGATAAACGTAACATCCTTTCCCCTTTCAAAATGTTTCTTCGGATTTAGCTGTGAGGATTGGACAATCCATAGCCGACTGTAATATGGTTGGGTGGCAGTTTGTATTATAATAGCAATCGCGAGCTTAGTTAATTTTTGATGTGTCGTTGGCAAGATGAGACCGTTCCACAAATATTGCTGTCCAACAGTAAGATCTATCCCACAAAAAACAATCCTCGAAAAATTGCACCAAATCTCGTGCTAGTGTAGTGCAAGTGTAGTGAGATCTTGTTCTGAGACAAGTGTATACATTGCAGCGCGTAATCACTTTCTGAAAGAGAATGGTTTCTGTCGGTTTTAAAAAAGGTTTATTTAGAACCAAAAAAATTCTGGTGACTTGGACATTATGCATGCATTTTTACTGAATGGAATATATCATACATATTATTTCTATAAGGTGTTTTGCTGTCGCCAGCCATTATCTCCCTTCACACATATCCGAAACCGATAAATGAGGTATCATTTTAAAGATTAAAGCATCCGTTTTGTACATACCATATTTTAAGAAAGTATTCGACCCTTAAAGGGTAAAAATATCAATATTATTAAACTCCTGTTTTTATCATCACTAGCCATTTATCTCCCTGGCTATCTTACTAAAATCATTTTAAAGATTATGGTCTCCGTTTTGATAACATCATATATAAGACAGGAATTTTTCGTTATTCGACTCTTAAAGGAAAAAAGTATCATTATTTCTGCAACATATTTTTGTGTCACGAGCCACTTATTTCCTTGATATATAACCGATATTGATAAATATGGTATCATCTTAAAGATTATATTTTAAGAAAAGAATTTTCGCTATTCGACCATCAAAGGGTAAAATTAACATTATTTTCAAAACATATGTATATATATTTTTTATCACGAGATATTTATCTCCCTTGATATCTAAATGAAATCAAGAAATAAGGTTTTTTTTTAGATAATAAGTGCTTCACTTTATTCAATTCATATTTTAAGGAAGGAATTTTTCGGAATTCGACCCTTAAAGAACAAAATTGTTAATATTTCTGCAACGGAATTTGTCTCAAGCCATTTATCTCCTTTGATATCTAACCAAAATATATTAACGAGCTATCATATTGAAGATTAAGAGGTCTGCTTTGGTCACATCATATCTTAAGCCAGGAATTTTTCGCAATTGGACCCTCAAAGGGAAAAGGTATCAATATTTCCATAATTTATTTTTTTGTCAGAAGCTATTTATCTCCCTCAATATCTAACCGAAATCGAGAAATGAGGTATTATTTTATAGAGTAAGGTCTCCACTTTGATCAAATCGTATTTTAAGAAAGGATTTTTTCGGAATTTAATCCTTAAAGGTCAAAAGTTCATAGCATAGCCGCTAGATACCAGCAGCACACATCACAGAGGTATTAGTAAACTGCTTCACTGGCGTTGACTTCTCTTACGTACCTATTACACTAAACAAATAAACAATTCAAACAAATGAGGCGGTTCTTCTTTCATCCTATTATAAACCCCAAAAATTACTATTATATTCGTGAAATTTTCGCATGGGTCAACTAGTGATTTATTAAAAGATTTGTCAAAAATGAAAAACTTCCAGGGAAATTTTGGTTTTTATGTATTTGCAAGTTTGATAAAGCAACAATTTTAAGGTATTCGTGCAGGTTTACTAAAACATGGCATACATAATGGCCAAGTAACCAGAACATTTTTGATTCTAAATATAACACCAAGAGAAATCATTCTGTTTCATAAAGTGAAGTGAATACACGCTATAAAGTATAGACTTGGCTCATAAGAAGAAGTCACAAGTTTTTATCAATACACGAGCACGATACTTGACCTATTTTTACAAGAATTGTTTCTGTGGAAGTTTATAGCTTATTCTGAATCGCCACTCAAGATGTAATGATTCCATTTGAAAATCGGCGATTAAGAACATGTCAGAATTTAAGACTTCAATATACGTTATCAACAATGCCCGACTCTTTGAAAATAATTGGTGTGCGTCGTAACCGAGCAATGCAGACTGCCGCTGGTTTAACTGCCACCGTAAATACATTACGAGTAACTTGAAAACCAAGCAGAGGAGCAAAGTAAAATTTAAGATATTAGTTAAACTTGTTGATCTCTGGCATATAGCATTCTCCAGAGAAAATCAATTAACACGCAAATATGAGCCAGAATTTTTCATGTTTGCGACTGCGATAAAATAAATTCGGGAAACATATCAATATCATATTTTATTATGACAGGGATGAACCCATGTATGTGTACCAAATTACTTGATTCTACGATTACTGGAAGTACAGTGGAATTTTGACGTCGAGCTGTTGTGGTCGGATTTTTTTTTTTAATTTCACTAACTTCCAAAATAAGGAACGGAAGATAGTAAAAATTAACACACTAGTTAAACTTAGTAAGTTCCGTCCAGAATGAAAATCTGAGGTATATGAATCAATTTCACGTTAGGGGTAGGTAGCGAGTAGATATATGGAAATGTGAAAGTTTCAGACTTTTCTTATAATATGGGAATAAAATTTTATCTGCGTACCAAATATCAGATTTCTACTGCTTCGGGAAGTAGCTTAGAGTTATTATGATCATCAGTGAGTGAGTGAGTGAATTAAAAATCGCTAAAACTTGCATATCAATAACATCCGAACTATGAATAGTAACGAAATAGAATTTATTAACTTTGCTACGATTGCTGATATCAATGCATAATAGAAATTAGAGACATGTAACATCAATAGGATCAAAGAAATTGAGATGTAAAAATGGTCCATATCGCTTCCAGAAAAAGGATAGGCAGTGCCCCGCTGACTCGACTTGGCGGAGGCAAGGCAGCAATCTTATTACTGGCCGAAGCTAGACATGTCACAGCACCCGCAACTTCGTAAGCGTGGACTTGGAGCTTTCAGTGTACAATTCGATCAATAATATTCTTAGTTACGTAAATGGTATCCCGAAAAACATGGGGTTAGCATAATATGACGGGGAATTCAACATCATATCACTCAACCATCGAACCTGTCTAATGAAGAGACTCATTTTGTAACATGTTTAAAAACAACAAAAAACTGAAGAGTTAGTTACCTAAATTTCATGGCAATAAATGTTACTTATCCCGAAGAAAATGAGTTGTTATCTTAATGATGCAAAGTAATTCGTTGCCAAATTTCATTAATATCGTTATAGCCGTTTAGTCTTCAAAATGTAACAGACAAACAGAATTACTTTCGCACTTATAATATTGTTGGTGTAGATCGTAAACAAACTGAATGCGAGAGAAACAAAATGTGAGCGACCAGTGTAACCTAAAAGAAGTGGCTCTGTAAGCCTGGAGACTGTTCGGCCGCCTGCACGACAGTATTTCTATTTGCCGCGCGTTCCGCCTCTGTCGCGACTGGACCTGCAGTTTAACGTGGAATTCGAGGAACGGAGCGTCGGGACAAGGCTCATATCACAATAACAACTCTTAGAAATTCGTGACCCCCGGGACTTAATCCTGGAGCCGGACTCAGAACTTTCGAAATAAGCGCCTCAAACACTTCTTTAGGGAGGACGCCGGTTCGAATCCCCGTCCAGGCATCTAGATTTGGGTTTTCATGGTTTCCCCAAATCACTACAGGCGAATGCCTGGATGCTTCCTTACCTCGACGTCGACAAGGCGTAAAAAAAAAATCTTTGGCATAGGTTTGCACTACGCGTTTGTCTCTAACCATTCAGTCATTTTTCAAAATTCCATGAAAATATATACTATTTATGGAGAAAAATGACCCTAAGCCCTTCCTAACGGCAAATAGCATTTCCCTGGCACATTTCTTCTATATCGTTGCTCGTCTAAACGTTACAAACAAGGAGACAGAGTTAAATTCCAATATATAATATTAATATTGATTCTGTTCTCAAACCGTTCTTTGTACCAAATGTTAGTAACTTAATAATGATAATTTGTAACGGGCAGTAGGTGAATTAGGGTTTAAATTGGTAGTTTTGGTAATTTATTCTGTGAATATTGTAAACTGCTTCGAGGGAGCAAAGCGAGAAGATGCCTACGTGTGTAAGGACTGCAAAGTTGCAGAATTCAGGTTGCTGCAACGAAGTGCGCATCATGCGCCTAGCACGTGATCACCCGCATGAGAACCCCCGCGTTGCATGGGACTAATCTAATCTATTCTATTCGGTAACGATTCTGCCAGCTGCCATGTAAGAGGTAAGACTTGTGTCTTGTCTGTGTGCCTTTCGGCACTGGGCAAGCTATGCTTGCCCATGGTGTTGTCTCATGTTAGTTATTATTTATTTGGTTAGGTAAAATATGTTAGTTTAATTATTCAGTCTGTGTTACTTAAATGAGTTGTTGCCGTTGTTTGTAATAATGTTGTAATGCCTCGTGATAATCTTATTTGATAATGTCGGGTTATACTCAGGATCGTTAATCATTCAGTTATTTGTATTTAATCAGTAAAGCCATCTTTCCATTATACTCGAATGAAGAAGCTATTAATGCATTTAGTAAGTTGTTAACAATTGTAACGATGCGTGCGTGTCAATTCCTTCCAGCATAATGTCAGACAGATTTGCGGATAAATGTATGATTAGGTTCTTATAATTAAAGTATGTTTAAATTATCAGTTGTGTCGCCTCAGTCATTTACAGTAGTTAGGTTGAGCCCAAGTTATTTCAGATAATTATGTGGAAGAGTTTGCGAAATATCGGCAAGGTAAGATCTATTATAAGTATATCACTGTTAGAGCAGTTCGGGATCCCTGCTATATCAAAGATCGCCCTGGTGTCAAATATCCCTATCCTGACAAATAACATCTCGGTGCCCACAAGTAGTTAATCTGTTATGGCCTGGAAGATAATCTAAAATCCTAAGATGCTTCTAAGAACAACCCCCTAATCAATCATAATGCCCACAAGTGGACTGCACGGCCATAATAACCCCCTTTATCACCTATATATAACCCCCTTTTATTACAATTTACAAGTAAAAGGGACAAAAACTTAGTGTTTCACAGCTCCACGTGTCGAAGTTACAGGTCAAAAGTTAGCAGCTGTAAACGCGCACTGCATAATCATGTGGTACATACCACAGGAGTGGTTTGGCCAATGAATTAAGCAACTTTAATTTTGGCTCAGGAATACTACCATCCAAACAGAAGTCACAGTTTTACGTGGAGTCCGAATGACGAAGTTGCAGGTATACTTCTAGTTTAATCATAAGGTGCCTTCGTCGAAAACTGAATCCGACAGAAAATTTACGGGTCTTTAAGGTAATGTTTACTTCTGTGTTAGCTTTGTTGCTGTATGCTGGAGTGAACCGTGGCTACGGGGATGTAAGTCTGTTGAAGGGCGCCAGAACTCAAGTGATTCCTTCCTCAACACCATTACTTAATCTTGCCAAGGAATCGCCACGATGCAAGGAACACCACCCTCTAACAAAGGTCGGTTTGTCTCCGTTTCTTCGCAAGCAGCAAGATACCAAAGCTTGCGTTCATCTGTACAGAGTTTGAATTCATGATGATGGTGAGATACCAACAGATGCGTGTGCAGTGATGTGTTTGATTGTGAGCGTAAAGACGAAACAGTACGCGCCGAGTGTCCTTTTCACTGCTTCGTGATCATTTACCTCGCCAGTAACAAGTGTCTGGTGTAGACTATTCCAACCAGACTCGCTTTGTACTTCACTCTGCTGCTGCTTATATCGTAAATCCACCCACGTGATAAACAACTTTACTGATCCCCCTCAAAGAATGCGCCAGGTGATATCACGGACCAGGGATGATGAACCAGTGGCACGCGTGCCGATGGTGACACGTGACTAATTAATATGGACTTGACATTAATTAAGTGGGTACCTAATCGATATAAATAATTTACTTTTTTGTCTTCGTAATTTAAGATCATAGTAACAAAGATCATCGTGAACGAAACTATCGGTGCCAGAACGACTACAGGCTGCGCAAAAGAAGTAGATTTCGAGCGAATTTCTGACCGAACGGACTAAGTGAGCTAGCGCATGCGGAGCGGCGGCGGGCAGGACGCTAAGCTAACTTATTCACTTGTTTAATTTTTCTAACGTCGTTGACTAATTTTACTAGTTACGCATGGTTCTTGCGGTTTATAAACCTGATTTCGATAACACAGCTGCTTTTTTAAGTTTGTTTGAGTTATATTTACTACTATTCAACATGACTAGTTTGGAAAAAAAAAAAAAATATGCAAGGTAAGTGTAATAGAAAAATTCAACCTTGGTGGATTGAGAATTATGGCATGATAAAAAGTGATGATGTAGTGTGTGTATTGTATTCTAGAACAGTGCTAAGTTGAACATCATCTGTATAATGGCACAATGAAACAAGTGTTTGTCGGAAAAGCGGACCAAAGCAAAAGGAATTCATTGCATGTTCAATTAAAGACAGAAATGTAATTGGTCTGGTTTTTCGTGCACATCCAAATCTATGGCCAATTTTCAAGTTTGGGAAATACTTGTAATTATTTGAAATAATATCGTTACTGGAAACTTGCAGTTTAGCCTCAAAAGCACAAATGAGATCTAGGAAAACGAGAATCGAGTTGTTTGCACCTTGAAGCTTCACGTTCATTCATTTAAATGCTGGCACATGTCCGCAAAAAAACATTAATTTTGAAAACCACAAAACATCCATCAATTGTGAGTATTGTTCCAGAGTTATCTTCAATTGAAGAATTTTCATCGAGATCTTCTCATTCTCATTCTCATTCTCAAAGAATTATCGGAAACACTTGAGTTTATTATGTACCCTGAGGTGACTTGATCTGATAAACTGAAATTGTCTAAATTTGTTTGGTTGGAAATTGAATAAATGCTTCTGATTGAGTTCCGCTGTAGATCAATATGGACACAAAAATTTATCGAAATTGGGAAGCAGTTGGAAGACTGTCAAGCAATTTGTGTAAAAATGCCAATACCATAATTATGGGAACTTGGAATTCAATTGCAGGCACATCTAGCTGTCTTAAGAAGCTTGCTTTTGTTATTTTAACAATATTTTTATCTGAGAAAAATTATTTTCAGAAATGAGTAACATTAAAGACTCGCTTCAAAACCGTTTATCAGATGACTCCACTTCATCTTGCCTTCTGTTCAAAGTATCAAAGTGTGAACATAATGTAAGGTACTTAGCGACTAATTTGCAACAACAGAAGTCGAACTAGTTTCATCTCCTTAGATAAACATAAAAACTGTTAATATTTATACAGGGTGTCCACAAATGAATATCGGGGTTTTAATGCTTTATAAGATTTATTACATTATCCTTACAGTTATAAATGATATGTCAAATGAAAGAGCAACATCCGTAGATGGTATCATCAGTTTGAAGATACAGGCTGCCTTTGTAAAGGGAAGAGCGCGGGACGACCAAGAGTTAGCGAAGAGACTGTTGAGCGAGTGAGAGAGTCGTTCACTCGTAGCCCAAAGAAATCTGTTCGGAAGGCTAGTCGCGAATTAGAAATTTCAAAGTCGACTGTTTGGAAAGTTTTAAGGAAACGCTTGCAACTACGTCCTTACCGTTTACAGTTGTTACAGGCTCTAAAGCCTGCAGACCATGGTTTATGTGCCAAATTCGCTAACGAAATGTTGTTACATGACGATGAAGATTTTCTACATCATGTTGTCTTCAGTGATGAATCGACCTTTTACCTCAGTGGACATGTTAACACTCATAATGTGCGGATCTGGGGCTCAGAAAATCCTCAAGAGATCGTACAAGTTGTTAGCTTTACCTCCTTTCTGCTGCTTTTTGTCAGCTTCCACAAATGACTTAAGTGCTCTACTTCAAGCAGAATATTTTTTGCTGTAGAAGTCGGCACCAAAGAAAACAAAGATCTGCAACTCAAACATACAAATAACACACGACAGGGTAATATAATTAACTCGAAAATTCACTCTTTTATTTTCCTTTTTTTTACAACACACAAATTCACACAAGGCTCATAAAATAACTTGCACTATTTTTATCTCCATACACATCCGACAGCTAGAAATCTAGCAAGTCTGCCATACCGTGCTTTCTCTGTCTTACTATTCCTTGCGCAGTCCAAAGATTAGTCACCTAGTCCATTTCTTCCAAAGATAGTCCTCACTCTCTGTTCTTACCTTTAGTGCTATTTATGTTATTCAGCAAAAAAATAACTTCAACATAACTATCTTTATACAAAAATAAAACATGTCTTTTTTTTTTAAATATTATAAACACCAAAATTATAAATATAGTAAGGCGACCTTGTCACCTTACACATTCCCCCCGTCAACTCATCATCAAAATTACTCCCCAGAAATTTTGATGATCATCTATCTTACATTACAATTGATACAATCATTCTATATACAATTTCAAATCTTGCACATTCCTTAACCCTAACATTTTTCCAGACTTTGGTAGTTGCAGATAATATGCATGTGGATGTGGCCAAGGGCGTAGCCAGGTACGGGCAGGGGGGGGCAGCTGCCCCCCCCTAGCTGGACGCAGGTTTGCGCTCGATCAGAGTTGTGCCGAACCGAAGAGTAAACAATGCTAAGTAACTTTCAAAAATTAATTCGGTTCCTGCGATTTAAACCTGCTTTCTACTGCTATCTGCGGGAAAACAAACGTTTAGCGAGGGCGGGGCGGCACAACGGGCCACGTACGGCGCTGCTGACGACTCTTAGGTCGGTTACACACTGGGCGGTTTCGGCCGCGGCGGAAATGTTTCCGTCGCCGTCGTTCCAGTAATGGCGCGAGGTAAGTAACGGGGTAGTTCTCACTTGCATCACATCACGTAGAAGATTTTTTTTTTCTTATCTTGCATATATTGGTGAGAGTATGCAGAAACCAAGTTTTCGACCTCCAACACCCTCGGCACAATTTTCTGTGGCCAAAAAACCTAAAAATTTGGGTACTTTTTTCAGTTTTTCATCTATAACTCCTTCCTGATAAGTCCTATCAAGAAATATTCTATTTTCAATTTGAAAGAGGACAAAATTTCCTACAACTTTCGTATTACAAACTTTTTTCTAAACTCAAAATTAAGCGAGCTACAGTTCTTTGAAAATCAGCCAAATTTCACACTTTTCCTAAAAGTTGAGTTTTTACCTACTTTGCAGCTCAAAATGACCTGAAACCCCTGTATATATAACCGATATATATGGGGTCTCCCGGCCAACAATGCTATATGATTATTGAATGGACCATCATTAATCAAAGTATAGTACATATATATACTATGTCATACAGAAATACATATATATCGGTTATATATACAGGGGTTTCAGGTCATTTTGAGCTGCAAAGTAGGTAAAAACTCAACTTTTAGGAAAAGTGTGAAATTTGGCTGATTTTCAAAGAACTGTAGCTCGCTTAATTTTGAGTTTAGAAAAAAGTTTGTAATACGAAAGTTGTAGGAAATTTTGTCCTCTTTCAAATTGAAAATAGAATATTTCTTGATAGGACTTATCAGGAAGGAGTTATAGATGAAAAACTGAAAAAAGTACCCAAATTTTTATGTTTTTTGGCCACAGAAAATTGTGCCGAGGGTGCTGGAGGTCGAAAACTTGGTTTCTGCATACTCTCACCAATATATACAAGATAAGAAAAAAAAATCTTCTACGTGATGTGATGCAAGTGAGACCCCCTTTTTACGACCCCGTTACTGGACTAAGGGATCAAATGGGAGCTTTATACGCTGGGCAGGTATGCAGCAGCGCGCTGCTACTACATTTGACGGTAATTTGGCCGCCCCAATCCAGACAGTGGCCCATGAGGTCAAAGAGGCGCTTTCACACTCGGCGGTTTTTTAACCGCTTGTGCGCTAACAGTCTGTGTAAAGTTAACACTTTTTGAATTTAAAAATCGTAATGTGAGTTAAATGATGATGGATATTGATCTTCTTATTTCGTTAGCGGAAGTGAGACCAGTTATAAGAGACAAAACTATAGATTCTTTTAAAGATCGGAATGCTACCAGGAACGCTTGGAAAGAAGTGTGCTTTGAAATTAGGAATGATTTTGACGAAATGAAAAATGAGGAAAAATGCCTTTGAATGGTAAACTTTTGATCACGTATTTACATAAATTTTTAGAGCTTCAACTAGAAATTAAAAAATGTTGAATCACATTTTATAGAATTTTTTTTTAGGATTAATACTATATAACTGTGTCCTTATATCTTAGACATTTGCCAAGGAACACTTTCAACATTCGAAATTCTGTGGCTCGACATTTTTTCCTGGTTTTTTTCCGTCTTCTTTTCTTCTAACACAGCAGTGAGACAAGGTGTTCAGTAACTTGGGCATCATCTGCGCCATTTACTTTCGATTTTTCTTTGTAAAGTAATAGTTACTGAATCACTCAACAGATTACAATCTAATCACAAAAGTTTAACTAGTCGATTGTGCTTGTAAGTTGTAAGTATAAAAGCAATATAAACTCAACAGTGATAGTTGATTACACAGTGAAGTATATGTATTAGTTACAAATAAATGTAAGTCTTAGCCATTATATGACATAGTGTATTTTGCAAACTTTTCTTGTACATCTATTCATATTCACCTCAAGAAGTTTTCACCTTAATTAACATAAAATAAATATAGCGAATTGGAATTATATGAAATTAAATGTTTATTTATAGTAGGTCCATGAGAAATCTGCTTACTTCAAGGAGATTGCCAGCATTTCCACACGTTAAATACAATTCATAAACTGGGTATTCCTCCTTTTAATGTGGTAATTAAGTTTCGCAAGGAATTGTCGAAATAAACATCCCGAAATGTATGAAAAAATTGGTGTCGTCGTTCCTCAAATATTCTGTTTTCGTTTGGTTTTTTTCTTTTTCTACTTCTATGGCTATGGAACCTTCAAAATAACAATTTTAAAACTTAACTACGAAGTAATAAACACCAAATTAATTAAATTAACTTCTAATTTCACAAAATGAAACTCAGGTCATCAAAAGAAAGGTACTGACGTCCGATCACGTCACCTTTTACCAGCTCTTCAAAGAAGCGAAAATTTTACCGCTGCAAAAGCAGCGACAGTTCTACCGCTGAATATGTAAACACCTCAAATTCTGTAGGCGGCGACGGTTAAGTTTCCACTGCGGTGAAAACCGCCCAATGTGAACCGGCCTTAAGGGATTGTGCATAAACTACGTGGCTCGGTGGGGGGGGGGGGGTTGGCTGGAAAGCTACGCTGGGCTACTTAAAAAGGGGGGGGGGGTTTCCGAGCCAGGCAACGTAGCTTTTCTTTCATATTAAGATACAGAACATACAGAAGCATGTGAATAATTATTTCCGTCATTTTATTTTCCCCGCTTGTAATTTATGATAGCTTGACAAGAGAAAACAGTACAAAAATTACTTCTGGAATCAATATGAGAAAAAGCTACGTGGGGGGGGGGGGGGAGAGACAAAAGCCACGTTGGGCTACGTGGGGGGAGAGGGGTTCACAGGAGGCCAAAATCGACTATGTGGTTTATGGACGGTTCCTAAGTTGCGTATCGAGTATGAGCGACTGCTGCGCGAGCCATGTTCGAGCGCACCAAACCGCTTATTTGCCGCGCGAACCATTTCTGTTGAAGAGCGCGGCAAACTATCTAGGCACTGTCTTTTCGTGAAACCACCGTGGACATTTCACGTGCACGAATAGTCGCAACTTTCACTGTAATGCGACACACTGTATACTAGAAACCTAAATGAAGAATGATTTGGTGGATATGGAAATTGTATTTTAATTGAATACAGTATGGCGATAAACTCATGTAAGACATCAGATATGAAGCCATCGAGGATACAATAAACAAATTTTACGAGATTGACAATGGTAGAGTTTCTAAAATCATTAATTGAGCCAGTGCACTCAATTTCGGGAGGCATTTCAGTTACTGATAAACGCTGTGACTTCAAGATTTCTAGCAATTGGTGACTCGTGTACTAGCCTGCATTACCTTTTTCGAGTGTCAAAACAGTCATTTACTTGAACAGTTTCATATGTTTCTGACGCACTATGCGAAGCTCTGAAAGAAATGTCAAAAATAAGGTAATAGCACCCATGTAATACAAAATTTTTTAAAATGGTATTCAATTTTCTGTTGCCATTCTTAACGAGAACTTACTCCTTACATAGGTAAAAGGTATTATGTTGATTCTGTCATTTGGCGATTCTATAGATTCGTTGATTGGAGTTTCAAGTGACGGTTGTGGAAGTGATGGAGGTTATACCATCTGAGTCTGATTAGGCTGCACATTTGCTAATAGACAAAAAATTTTGTCACCGTGCAATTGTATTAAAAGACTGCCGTTTTTGTTATCCATGGCAACAAACTGTCGCTGTGCCGCACGAGCCAACTCGAACAAAGACATCCTCGTCTTAACTGCTATTAAATACCGATAGATTGCAGGCTCACTCGACCCGCACACAACGTATCCGATCATTTATACTGTGATATAACCAGAGAGCGCGCTAATAATCGGTTCTTAAAAGCAATTAATTTGTATTTTCCGTAAGGCTAACGATGACTTTTAATATAGTACTACATGCAGTACATACAAAAAGTACGACTTTTATTTAATATCTATAATTATCTGTATTTGTTTGCATTTTATTTATTTTTATTACCATCAAGGGACTGTGAAAAAGACGATAGTGTAAGAGCTAATTTGTGACAAAATATTTATTACTCTTGACTTTACAGTATATTTGTCCTAGGTGTCCGGGTATGAGTTCAGTCGGTCAAGTTGTTTCTCATTCTGTGGTTGTACCTATACTGCTACATACTGTGTTACAGCCCACAAGGCCCAGCTTTATATTAACTTCAGTCTTACGAATAAGTTCAATGGTGTTGGAAAGAGATGCTAAAACGCTGCTGGGTACCTTCCTGAAAATAAATTTTCTGTAGATGCTAAAGTCACTAATTTGAAATGAAAATTTAATCATTGTTGCTTGCAGACTTACTTGCGTCTGCTAGTATAGTCTAATTAATTTGTTACTCGAACTTTATGTCACTTTAAAAATATCCATGAATATTGCAAAAACATGCTTCATCACACTATCGTTAATCAGCAGCTAATGATGTTAAGAACTTCTTGGAGAAAATACCGGTCGCTGCTAATGATGAATACTGCTCAGCAGAGGGAAGTAGAAGACAATCGATAAATCGTGTCTACTATAATATCTTCGATTATTTTCTGTATACACCATAAAAATAACTTGCCTTTAAGAAGTAAAGAGCAACATCAGGGTGTTCTTGAATACCTGCTGAAACTAAGAATTGATTCAAGTGTTCTGGTTTTGAAATAGCATATTGAAAAATTTCAGAAAAATGTCATGTATATCTCCCCACAGATTCAAAACGAAATTATTGCCCTGTTCTGCTTGGTCGTTAAAAATGAAATTGTGCAGGCTTATACTTATATTGTGTTGGCAGATGAGTCGTGTGATATAGCTGGGAAAGAATAACTTTCCATAAAAACAGTTTTACTGACTAAGATAAAATACAATCCGCCGAAAAATCTCTCAGATTCGTAGGACCGATGGATTTAAATGACAAATTATAGCATTACAAATTGACAGGTTTTTAGAAAACGAAGGACATGGGCCTGATAGATTGTGTTAGCCAAGGATGTGAAGGGTATTCTACATTGGCGGAGTGATATTGGTAGGGGTTCAAATTTTTTTAAAGAGAAATATAAAAAAGCCTTGTATTTTCATTGTGGAAAGCCACAGACAACATGGTTGTAAATAATTTAAATCAAATTACAGAAATACGGAACACAATTTGAAATATAGAGTACATAAAAAAAAAATTACGAGAAACCTTTTTACAGAGAAAGTACGAGCCAAATATTTCAGCTTTATACGAGACCCACTGGTCTCAAAAATATACGTGTTTTGCTATTTTTAACAAGAATTTTGAAGACATTGTCAAAGGACTTTCGAATGTTTCTAGGGAAGAAAATGATGCGGCGAGGAAAGGTGCTTACCAGTTATAGTGCGCTGCTACTAAGTCAGAATTCATTATATGCGTTGGATTGAATACTTAGGATTACTGGAACATGTTGCCACTGCGTCACAATCAAAGACGATCGACGTGGGAGTAATGTCTGTCATAAAAGATAATCGCAGCGACGCGGACACGGAGAGCTATAATATTTTAAACACATCTACCAGTACTAGCAGCTGCCATTGAAACCGATTTGAAAGTCTGGCGCATTGTATCTGTCCAACAACGTCGTTCCAATCACCCTGCTCAATCTCTATACGATTTTTGAAAGGGATCTATTTTCATACCTTATTTAAATTCCTTGATAGCTTCTCTGGAGTAGTGTTTTAGGATTATACATTGCGCTTTTACATGCTTTGTTTTAAATCTTACTCTGGTTATTTAGTAAATAGTCAATTATTGTAAGTATTTAGTTTTAGATCAATTTACATGTATCACAGAAAATCACGTCAGTTTGAAAAATAATCTGTTTATCTAATAAGCGCTGAAATTATCACTTTATTTGCAAAGAATTACAGATAAAGCCAGCAGCCGAGAAAGACCTTTCTGCCTCCTCATTCGTTGGTTTGATTGAAATGGTCATAAATAAAAAACTTTTTGAAAAACTTAACAACTTTCTACACTTTTTTGAGATCATCATATCTGGGAATCACCTCAGTTTGTGGATTATCCAGTGCTACGGTCACGCTTTGTGCTTCAATTGTGGCGTCCAGGTCTTTGTGATCTATATCCGAGTGAAAGTGTTTTCTATTCTCTCATGTCCTTCAGTGGTTTTTTTTGGGGGGTAGGGGTATAAAACGTCGACAACTGCCAATTGTGTGCTGTGTGAAAAGTACAATTGCTGGTACGAAGGCAGAACGTTTTCCATGACGCTTGTTCCGTCAGATCTTTTCCCGATAACATCAGTTTCAACAGCAACACCAAAGCTTTGTCAGTCGTTCATTAACCAAACTGACGCAATTCTATGTGATGCACGATCCACGTATTCTAAGCAAGCTGATATTAAAATGTGTTTCTTTGAAGTGAACAGAACCCCGGGTCCACACGTGTGTCAAATTTCAACTTGAAGGATACAGTTAAACGGGGCGATACACCCGGTAAAGAACGAGTCGGACCGGAAAGTGACGACAGGGACTCAGGGAGACACGGCGACGAAGACTGAAATATGTTTCCACCCCATTTTACGGATTGCGGATCCGCTTAATTAGGTGCTAGATCCGCCAGACTGCCAAATGATGCGGGATCCCTCATTACTGGATTGCAGTCTCTAGCTACATCCCAGTCATTGGTTGACTAAAAAAAAAAAAGTCACGATGTTTCTGCCAATGTTACAACTTAAAATTGTTTGATTATAAAGTCGCACTATGGTATAAATTAATGCAAGGACAAGGGTAATACAACAGAAAATCTTAAAGAACTAGACCTTAAGAAAGATATAAATAAGATGGAAATATTCTAGAGATCCAACTGTACTGTCTGTGCATGATTGGTGTACACAGAAAATTACAGATGAAGTAGCTCGAAAATTATTATTAGTGTAATTATATATACTAATTAATTAAATTATAATTAATTAAAATATAATAAGTTTAATTAATTATTCAATTAATATATATATATTACATTAATAAACGTTTTTGTATCATGCATATTATCAGTTTTCTCTTGCCTGCCCCCCCCCTAAACAAAATCCTGGCTACGCCCTTGGATGTGGCCTACATACAATTTTATATGGTCCTTCATATATATCAAAGAATTTTTGATCTCCGCATTTATGCTGCTGGATCGTTCATGAGTTCTCACCAACACTAGTTCCCCTACTTCGAACTCAATCTTCCTAGAACGGTGTTCCTTCATCTTCACTTTTCCTCTTGTTGCGTCCTCTTCTTCTCTGTATGTCGATCCTTTGTCCTTCATCTTCACTTTTCCTCTCGTTGCCTCCTCTTCTTCCATGTTTCGGTAAAATAGTTCCTTGTTCTTTTTCATCGCCTTGCTTGCTTCACTTTCCTTGCCTCTTCCTGGTCCCTCCTTCCTTATTAGAAAGCATTTCAGTTCTCTTTCTTCATCCTTGTCACTATCGACTACATAACTCTTTTTTAAATCTTCGTTTAAGTTTTCTCCCTCTTCCATACTATAATCTTCATTGAATTCTCCTTCGTCTCCATACTCTTCATCGTCTATCGTATCGTCTGTTTCCTCATCTTCCTCTTCTCTTCGCTCTTCGTAATTTTCATCCTCATTTCCCAAGATATTGATTCCATATTCTTCATCCCCTATCAATTCGTCAATACTCTTCTGGTCCTTGTTCTTCCAATAATCCATTTCTGCTAAACCAATCACCTCACTTCCTTCCATTGCCTCATTTTCAGCCTTGTCGAATCGTTCACTTTCCACAATTTGTTCTAAACACCTCCACCATTTTAACGGACCTTTGTCTTCCACCGTTACTTCTTGTTCTTTTCCCACTTCTAACCGTTTTTCGAGGTCTTCCTCATCTTCTTCTTCTACCGTTTCCACTCCTAATTTTTCCTTACAAGCTCTTCTTGCTTGGTTTACCCATTCATCTACTTCATCAATCATCAGTGTTTTATCCATTAATGGCTTCCTTTCTTCATTATTTCTGATTTGATTGTCGCTCTCTACTGACGTCTTCTGATTGCTCTCCTCTCTCTCTATTCTTTGGAAATGTTTTGCAACATCTTCTAGAACGGTCTTCCTATGTTTTACTGCTTCTTCTTTGTTTACTCTCATGAACATACATCTATATTCTTTAAAATTTCTTGGTCCTCTTCTTTCATCGGCCTGGGAACGGACCTCTTCACAAGCCCTTCCTAATTTCCCTGGTTGCATTTTTCGTCACTCTGCTTTCCGCTTTCTACTCGCTCCATTCCTCTACTTCCATTGTTGAAAGCTTTCCATTCTCTAGCTTTTCGATCGCTCCATTGTTTATATTGTGTAGGCTTTCCTTTCCATTCTTGTGCCGGTCTCGCATCTCTATCATCTCTCTTTCCATCCTTTTCCCGATATACTTGTCCCGATTGCTCTTTTCCACCATACGAACTTCCGGTAAAATTTTGATCTCTCACACTCCTATCGTCCCATTTATCTATCTTGTCCACTCCTTCTAAAAATTCTTGGAGATTATTCCATCGCGTAAGCAACATCCTCTCCTGCACCCAACGCGGCATCTTTCTCTCCAAAATTTCTATTTTCTCGTCTTCTTCTATTGGGTTTGACAAGTATTTCAGTCCTTTCATCAATTTTTCGCAATATTCGCGAAGGCTACCAAATTGCCGTTTGTATGGACAACTGTTCCTAAATTCTTGTTTCACACGTCTCTGCCTTTCCTCCGACCAGTACCTCTTCAAAAAACTTCGCAGAAATTCTCCGTAGCTAATACTGCTCTCCGCTACTCCACACGACCATTCCAATGCTTCGTCTTTCATCATCATCTTTACATATCTAATTTTTTCCTCATCACTCCAGTGTTTTGGTAGTGCGTTTCTGTAAACCTCTACAAAAATGTGCGGATGAATCTCGCCCCCTGGAACAAAACTTACTTCCGGTAGTTTTATTTGACCGGACGGTACTAAATTGTTGCCGGCACAGCATTCGATTTTGTTTTGTACCACGTCAACTCGCTGATTGACCTCTATCCATTGTTGTTCAACTGTCTTTTTGCAACACATGACCTCACCTTGAACTTGCCAAAATTCCTGTTTAATCCCTGAAAATTCATTCTTCAACTTATTTTGCTCATCACATACCAGCCTCATTGCATCTTCACGATTCTCTTCTTCCTTAACAATGCGTTCCTCCACATTGTTTAGCTTAATATAGATATTGTCCTTTTCATTTTTCCATTGATTAAATTCTTGTGCCATTCTTTGTCGGTTTTGCGTAATTAATTCTTGCATTTTCTCCATCTGTCGTAGTGTTAACTTTTCAAACTTCTGTTGATTTTGTTGTAATTCTCGTCTTAAATCTTGTTGGTTCTGTAGCAGGGTTTGTTTTAATTCTTGCATATTCATTATCTGCTGTTGATTTGTTTCTTCAGATCTCTGTTGGCTCTGCTTTAATTCTTGTTGGCTCTGCTTTAATTCCTGTTGGCTCTGTAATATTTTTGCTAGTATCATTTCCAAAGAATAATCTTCTTCTCGGTCAAATTTCTTTTGAGTTACGCTAGCTGGAGATAACTCATGAACTTTTTGAATACTAACATCACACACTGACTGATCTGAATACGCGCAACCCGAATCCAAACTGTTATTTAAATTTCCAGAAACCTTAACCTGCTCACTATTTTCGCCTCCCGTCCCATTAAATGAACTCTCGGAATCTACCACTAAATTTTTGTTTTCCATTTTACACACAAAATTTCACACAAGGATAAATCCTCACACCAATAATTTCAACCCCATAGAAATTTTACGAGAGTAAATACAGACTGGAGACAAGAAAGTCTTCAACGAGGTGACAATGAATTTTACAACGCAGTAGTTCGACTCAGAATTAGAGACACAAAAAACTTTCATCAACATACATATTATCTTTACAAAAAATTATTTTCACAAAACACATTCAAAATATCAGTTTTTAACTACAGCAAATTTACTTCCACAATTTGTCAAAGATACTATTCTTGCTCGTTAACTTCTCGTGCATGCATTATACATTGAGATGAATTTCTTTCCCGGCATTTTAACTGTTATATTCCTGCTTGTTATTTTACTAATATACAATATTATTCACTCTACTGCAATTTACTTTTGCTATTACTTTTATTTAAGCAAGTTCCTTTCGGCAAACAGTCACAGATAATATCTACTTCGTTAATACTTAACCAAAACGTTCATTACCATATCTTGAAGTTTACTCTTACTATTTTCAGTGATTTACGCGGCTATGAGTCTCTTCAAATTTTTAAACAATTACCATATCTCTTCAAATAGCTTCTCAGATTTACATCTGCATTTATTTATTGTTCACTTCACGTTATTAAAACGTATTTTCTGTCTTACCTTTCTCCTTTCTCTTCTCCGAAGATTTGCCAGGCTCTTTCCTTACCGAACTAAAGTTTTTAGTTCTGCGTCCTTTCACGGTCGCCACTTGTTAGTTTACCTCCTTTCTGCTGCTTTTTGTCAGCTTCCACAAATGACTTAAGTGCTCTACTTCAAGCAGAATATTTTTTGCTGTAGAAGTCGGCACCAAAGAAAACAAAGATCTGCAACTCAAACATACAAATAACACACGACAGGGTAATATAATTAACTCGAAAATTCACTCTTTTATTTTCCTTTTTTTTACAACACACAAATTCACACAAGGCTCATAAAATAACTTGCACTATTTTTATCTCCATACACATCCGACAGCTAGAAATCTAGCAAGTCTGCCATACCGTGCTTTCTCTGTCTTACTATTCCTTGCGCAGTCCAAAGATTAGTCACCTAGTCCATTTCTTCCAAAGATAGTCCTCACTCTCTGTTCTTACCTTTAGTGCTATTTATGTTATTCAGCAAAAAAATAACTTCAACATAACTATCTTTATACAAAATAAAACATGTCTTTTTTAAATATTATAAACACCAAAATTATAAATATAGTAAGGCGACCTTGTCACCTTACAAAGTGCAACGAGACTCCCCTAAAATCAATGATTTTTGTGCCGTATCCCGGCGGAAAGTTTACGGACCTTTCATTTTTGATGAACCGACTGTAACTGGTACTTCTTACCTTGATACACTAGAGCAATGGCTCTTCCCTCAGTTGGAACAATATGAACCTGAGAACTTCATTTTCCAGCAAGATGGTGCGCCACCTCACTGGCATAACGAAGTACGCGGTTGGTTGAACGTAACTGTACCCGACCGCTGGATTGACCGCAAGGGGCCCAATAACAGAGCTTGCTATGCGTGGCCTCCACGTTCACCTGACCTAACGCCATGCGATTTCTATCTTTGGGTTTTCATCAAGGATCGTGTGTATGTGCCTCCGTTACCAGCCGACCTCCTTGAATTACGACAGAGGATTGAAGCAGCTGTTGTAACAGTTACTGAAGACACACTGCTCAACGTTTGGGAAGAACTCGGCTACAGACTTGATGTGTGTCGTGTGACAAATGGTGCCCACATAGAACACTTGTAAGCTTGTATATAAAACTGTTTGAGTTGCTCTTTTATTTGACATATCATTTTTAACTGTAAGGATAATGTAATAAATCTTATAAAGCATTAAAACCCCGATATTCATTTGTGGACACCCTGTATTTGCTTAGTATGGAAAATGTACATTTGTTGTAGCAAATATAAAGTTTTAAGGCGATAGTATTTAGTTTTATTTCTATTCCCATTAATCGCTACTTCATTGTTGTTTGATGGCACGTCATAGCACCATTCAACATATTCTTAGAAAAAAAGGCAAGTTGGTCGATGAAGGTTCGCCGTTCCTGTCACAGACTATCCAATATTCCCGCTGTGTTTCCGCGGCCTTGTAACTGCAGCTCAGTAGCTCACTTTCAACAACACTCAAAATACTTTGTCGACATTTCCTCAGTACCTAAGTGTATCCAACAGGCTAGTTGCTCCTAGCTCATTGGTCCAGTTAGTCAAGCTGCTTACGATGAAACGCGAATTATAAACTACACTGCAGATTCATTCTGCCTCACACAATGATTGGCTTGATGTACGTCCTGTCTGAGTATTTGACAGTTCTTCGGGTTGTGGATTAAAAAAAAATAAGTCCAAGACTGGAGTTGGAAGCCAAGACCTGTTCGGTCGCCTGAACCAGTGGGCTACGCCTCCGCCCCGCTGGTCGACCACAGGGCTCGGGAGGGCGCTCGCCTGCCCCAGGGCTCAATTTCCGGCCCCCGCGTCCTCATTGCGGTCCACACGCGGCCTCCCGCAATCTCATACGCCAATGCTGGCACGGTGTTTATGTCCGGGTCGGAAACCGAACATCTCACATACAATAATCTACTTCTCATACATAATATATGCTAAAACGTCTTGCGAAAAGACTGCAGCATTATACAGGGTGAGTTAACTTCGGAATGATACAGAAATTTCTTAAGATAACTTACAGAATCAGTAGATGTGTCATTTAGTAGCAAACAACCTCAAGTTTGATATACGCAGTCCATCAGTACACCAGGAGCGGCAGCGAAGTTCACAGTTAGAATGGCTACTTTCACTGGTGCAGAGCGTGCTCGCTGTGTGTTTTAGTTTCATGAAACCAACTCTACGTAAATTTTGCATCGAATACGCTAAAGAATCTCCATGAAGATGAAATGGCCGTACACTTTCAATTCAGTGAACAACCCATCTCAACAAAGTTCTTGAGCCAAGAGTATATTGTAGGCCTGCTTGGAGGTTATTTTGCGTATTCTGTGCTAAATTCACGCCGAACAGTTGTTGCAGAGTTAGTGTTATGAAACCAAAACACACAGCGAGGTCGCCCAGCACCAGTGAAAGCAGCCATTTTAACTGTGCACTACGCTGGCGCTCCTGGTGGCGGAATTGTGTACTGGTGCACTACGTGCAAGAAGCTAGATGTTGTTTGCTGCAAAATGACACAACTACCGATACTGTAAGTTATCTCAAGAAATTTCTGTATCATTACAAAGTTGTAAAGTCCTTTGTGACTGACCCTGTATTAGACGTATGTATTTGTTGTTTGTATACTGCATGTCATCGATATTAGACACAATTTTTTACTTTCAGAGGAATATCGATTATGAAAAGATGTTTAGGACTGAAGACTTTGAAGTCACTCATGTATCTTCTCACTCAAGAAGAAAATAAAACACTTTGTCAGTTCTCAACTAAAAACCCTTTAAACTAAATTTTCAGGCGTTCAGATAAAAGAAACAGCAAAAAAAAAATATTTCGCCCCGTAACTTACATGAGACTAAACTGGAATATAATGTTTTTAAAATTTTAAACACGATTTTCGGTTTCTGATCAACGGAAAAAAAAATAGCAAGTATGCGACTTATTTCGTCTACGATTCCTGTGACGGACAATATAAGGACTTTGTTTTCTTTGAGATACCGCAGAGCTGCATGTATTGTTCATCTGAGAGCGCTGGGGCCATTCTGTTTTCAGTGTAGTAGTTAGCGAATCCAAAACTATGTTCATGGAAATAACGCCGGAAGTAGGCAGATTAAATGGCGTGCGATGCAGTGGAAGTTGCATGTGCTAGGGAGCACTCCTCTTTGGCTCCACGAGTTCGACTGGAACACAGGGCCGCACATGAGCTACCTGTGGAAGTGTCACTCGCACGTCTAGCGCTTACGACTGATGTGCTCATCCTGTCACACAAAAGGAAAAGAGTAATAAAACTTGAAAATGTTGTTTCTGTCTGGTGGGTCAATGTTTCGAGTGTTGCTAGAGTTGGGATTCGTAACTGATCGCTTCTGCTGTCGATCACCGTCTGTCGCAGGTCTGACTCGTAAACACATGAAGCTGAGCAGAGGGCATCTCTTCCGCTGAGAAATACAGACACGTGTCGCGGTTACCGGGTCTGTCTTACCTACTGTAAGCTATTCTGCTGTCTCCATAGCTTACCTTTATTCGTATTCCATGCCAGAAAAGAAAAGATTATATTACTACCTGAGTGTACACCGTTTTTATCTCACAGGTTTCGCTTATTTAAAAGTTACACAGCTCTGTAGCATCGATAACACCTAAACTAGTCTCGACCTTCAACTCAATCCATACAATAATGATCCTTCTTTTTCCGCGCTGCTTACACCAACCACTCTGGTTCCAGAGACAGTTCTTTCACACGGACTAAGTACACAAGACTAGAGCAAAAAATTTAGAACATATGAAGATAACCTTCGTTGTATCGCCCCTCTACTCCCTTGAAATTATCATCAAAATTTGCCTAATAGATTTTGTGGTGTGCTTACTATACCCGTCATTTTGGTACTGTCTTCTTGTGGCATCAATCATTTCAAAAAAAAATATATTTAAGCTATTATTCAAACTATCATATAATTATAACATATATATAACTCTCGTAATTACATCATTTCCTTATTCTTTATAAAACTTTAAAACGCTCCCAATTTTTAAATCGAATTTCGCTTTGACCTTGCATATGAGACATAATTATGCATTTGAAACTACCCAAAAACACGTCATGCCTAGAAATAATTCAGAACTTGTTTTGGTTTCACATATAAACAACTGCAATCTCTTATGTTTTGCTGTCTAGGTGTAATCTAATTGATTCGACTTTTGATTACGGGCTCGGTTTTCTTCGTCATACGTTCTGGCCTTCTGTTTTTCCCCCTCTTCTTTGTAATAGATTTTAAATGAAGTTATGTTTTTCCCTTCTTAATACAATTTCACTTCTTCTAACCTGTCTTCTGCTCTCTTTTTATTTTCTTCTTTTATCGAAAAATTTCGAACTTTTTCTTCTTCGCGCTTTTCAGACTTGCTATAATATTCCACATTTCTTCACTGTGCCGTCTCCACCAACCGACAACCTCGCTTCCCGTACATTCAGCCTTCACAGCACCAGTAGCTTCTCCATTTTCTTTAATGCACTGCAGACACTTCCAACATCTATACTGTTCTCATGCAACCATTTTTTTTCTGCCACTTATCCCACGCCATTTTATATTTCACCCCACTTAGGTTTCCTTTTACCATTGAAAATTGCTCCTTCACCTCTCGCATCTCTAAGTTAACTCTCAAATTCTATTCTCTCTAACTATTTGACACTACCTCCACCGGGTTTTTCCTCTCCACCTTTTCTGCCTTCACCAAATGCTTCACTTCCTGATTCACGCGCTGACATAGGATCATGTTCTTTTTTGTACTTCCACATTTACGTCTAATTCAAATCTTGCATGATCTCCCGGAATGACTCGTCTGAGTGTAGACTTTCCCGGCGCGGCGTACTGATACAATGTAACCTCTACGGGTGTCCAGCCGGATGGTGTCATAAAAACACGACGTTTCGACAGCTGGCTCTGCTATCATGTTCAGGTGTCAAGTAGCTTCAGATGTTGTTAGCGTGATTTCACCGCTTAGACATGCTTAGCAGAAGTCGTTAATTTGACAAATGTCAGCGCTATGAGAAGTCTGATCCCGGTTTCTATGCCGTCCAATCAGCGCGTGGCCACGACACCTGATGAAACCAGCAGAGACATCTGTCGAAACGATGTGTTTATACAATCCAGCTGGACAACAGAGGGGATTACATTGACTGTACTTGTTTTTTTTTTCATCATAGTTACCAAAATGTTAAGTGTTTCCAGCGCGTCACCTTTTATATCGGCGTCGCTTTTTTGCTCTGACCAATGAAAGATCCCAGTTTATTATTGATCTTCGTTTACAAAACTATCGTACTCGCTATAACCCTCTATGTGATAACTCAGCGTTAGTATTTTCTACTACCCTCACTACAGCAAGTTCCCCAAATATTGTAAATCTTTTATTATCCACGGTGCAAAACCAAAAACAAAAATCGACAAAGAAACCTGAATGTATTTCTCTAACAGAAATTTCTCTTTTGGATATTAAATGAACTCTTGAATTACTAACTGTTAAACAACAAAGATACTCAAGATTGCTCAAAAAAAAAAAAAAAAAAAAAAAAATGGAAACACAAACAAATGCTTACTATTACATGGATACACACAATAACACAAATATCTCACCAATTATCACGCCATAAAGTATGAAGCACAACAAAGCTCCTTTCAGTATCATAACCAAATAAAAAATACTCTACTGAAACGTTTCACTGAATGACCTCAATGGCGAGGACAGCACTCGGCATAAGTCCAGAGGTACGAAGACCACAAGAGAGACCCAGGAGGCACTGGATGGACACCTTGTGGGAGGACCAGTATCTACTCAATGCCTCATCCGAAGACGCACAAGATCGACTCAAACGGAACAAGCATTCCAGAAGAGCAAACCCCGCAATGAGAGATAAATTCCAGGGAGAAAGACAAGGATGTTAATTGCGAAATGTATAAATTGGAGATGAGTAATGTCTCAGACAGCCCGAGGCGCGTTTAGGCGACATCGAAACCGCATACAGCAATTAGGCCATAATTAGTTTTCCGTACGCCTGCCACGACAAATATCCCTAGGCTTTGAACGTGGTGTGTTTCTCCGCTGAGTGTTTGCGTGTGTGTTGTTGAGATTCCACACAGAGAACTCCTTGCGTTGTATCTGCATATTCAGCGCGGTGCTCGCAATGCAATGAGGCCCGTCTCAGGAACCTGTTGCTCTGCGCTAATTGGATCTGATGCTGAGTGTTGTCTGTCTATTAACTGGATGCGCGCATTCGTATGAGGACCTCACCACACCGAGCCCTGGTTCAGGTGGCCAGAGATGTGATGTAGTCTGCGATCTTATTAATCTATCTGCTCGTTCGAGATAAAACAATTGTTTAAGAATTTTTGTCTGTTTCAACACTACCGAAAAGATTTTGGTGGGGTTTGCACAACTCAAAATTTACGGTCTGACTTAGATCCCAAGGTATTTCTTATGGACTGCTGGCACCTTCCGAACATCAAACTCGGGTTTCCAGGCGTGTAAGGAACAGAAAAGCAATTTTAATGTACTTTCCCAATTTTTGGTTAAATCAATATTTTTTATATATATATATAATTGTCATAACGGGTGAGTCATAGAAATCTTTCCGATTTCGAAGAGGTAAAGTAATAAACACAAAGCGAGATGCAATTAATTTTTTTAAATTATTTGAAAGAACAAATAACTCAGTTTTAATTTACTTGGTTTTGAAAATGATATCTTGTAAATGTCTTCCTCCATTGTCCAAACACTCACGGAGTCTATACCGGAAGTTGTCCATGACTCTGCGAATCGTATTGAGAGGAATAGCGAGGCCGGAGCTACCTGTAACAAGCTCGTCCGTCGGAATGGCGTTTGCTCTCTCAACCTACAAACGAACGCAGACACCTCTCAGTAGCGTGGAATCAGAGGTTGGTGAAACGTAACGGAATTAGCCTTTCACCAAAATACGCAAAAAAAGCTTATCTTTATATATAAAGATGAATGTATGTTTGCTTGTTGGTTTGTTTGCTTGTTAGTTTGTTTGTTCTTCGTACAAATCCACAGTTTTCATCCGATCTCGATGAAACTTTGCACGCTTATCCTTTGAAACCATGAGAAATATACTGTCTACATTTGGTTGAAAAATTATCTGTATAAATAACACATTTTGTCTCATAAGTTCGAAATACGGCCATAGACAGACACGTTGGATATGGAAGTCTCCGTACCGTGTTTCCGTGTAGTGGACTGCCAGCTCAGTGGCTAAAGCGCTTGCCTACGAACGTCGTTAAAAATTGTTTTTCATCGTAAGAGTCAGGCCTGGGCCGTAGGTTATTCGGATTGAATGTTAAACTGTAGATATTAGAAAGTTCCGGGTGCAATGCGAGGCAAATCGTAGGTAGTCTTGCAATGTTGTAGGTGTACACTTTTTTACGTTATAATGATCCCTCAGGTGTTGTTCGCAGTCAGTGTGTGAGTGTGAACCACAGTAATATTATTATAAATGCGGAAGTAAGTCTCTGTCTTTTTGTTACGTTTTGACGACTAAATGGCTATATCGATATTGATGGAATTGAATAAGAAAATCTGTATGAAGGGCGCAGGATATCTTTTTCCAGTATGATTAACAGTTGTAGTCACGAAATTTTGAGAACTTATCGAATATTGACAGAAGTATGTTGGCAATTGATTCTCTTCAAGAGGCAGGTTCGACGGTAGAATGATATAGTGATTGTTTTCCTGTCATATTATTCCGACTCGATATTGTTTGGGACCAATCCTTCGTTACCAACAACTTTCTATATTTAATTATGGCAAAAAAATTCTTAATCCACGTGTACGAAGTCGCGGGTACGGGCTAGTTATTAAATATTTTTATTCATGTTATAATGTTGTGCCGTTTCGTACATACAGTATTTGTAAATCTCTCAGTTCTCCGCTGTTGTTTCGTATGTTGACAGCTAATGTTTACATTCGTCACAAAACGTATCACCAGATAAGACGGTTAGAGTCCAGAGCTTGGATGAGGCAGGTACATCTTAGAAAGAAAGTTACGTTCACGAATAATCGCGGAATCCTTATGGTAAGGGGAGGCGAGACGAGAAGATGCTCTTACTTGCGTGCACGACTCGCGCTGTTTTTCTCTCTCTGGAAAGAACGTTCAATTGTTCAGTGCGCAGAACAATGCGGTGGCGTCCTCTGTTGAATTGTGTCCTGTGTTTTTAATTAAGCCGCTGTTTCACGCTATTCCTTCAACTCGGAAATTAACACAGTAGTGCTTTTCATGCATACGAAATTAGGTTTAATTATCAGAGTAACGGTAGAGACTTAACTAGAAAAATAAAAACTGGTAAATATGACGTTATCACTTAAAAACTACTAGCAAATGTTCTCACTTATGAAAGGTAGCAAAAAAATTGTACAAGTAATGCAGTAGAGAGGAATGCGATACTAAATTGGGAAGCCAAGTTAAACTACAGCCATCGGTTATAAAAGTTATAAGAATAAGGGCTGTAGCGACCAGAAACTCTACACAAACCAAAAAATACAATATATTTGGCTTCATGACTACACCTGAATTAATTTAAAGCCCTAAATATTGCTTTTGTTTTCTGCAGCGCTCCTTCGATCATCTTTGGTAAGTAATAGGAATACCTCATCTTCCGCTTTCATATTAGTAAAAAAAAAATAATTGATGCAGGTCATTTAAAACAGCTCATCGATGCCTCTCTGCAGAAAAAGAGTACAATGAATAAAGACCCGTTCACACTACGCGGTCCGCTCAGGTCAGGGCAAGGCAGGTCAAACTGAAGATCAACAACGGTCAAGACCTGAGCTGAGCTGAGCTGACCGCAAGTGTGAACGAGCAACGGTCAGGTCAGGTCAGGTCAGATCAAATGGGCGACGAACGTCTGAAAACTTTTCCTTGTAAGCAATAAAAAAGGAGTAACAAAAAAAAAATATTTTAACGGTATGTTATTTCTGTTTATTATGAAGTCGGCAAACTTTAATATAAATTCAAATATTATTACATATTTTAGTACTGCCAAGATACAAATCCTGTTTCCGAATTTTTAAAAAAAGAAAAAGTGTTTTTTCTTGTTTTGTTTTTTTTTTAATCAAAGGCTTCTGTACGAGTGTTAGCATGCAAACAAAGAATATTTGTAAAGTAGGATTTCTCTCGCTCATCCTGAAATTCACTTTCTACATGGCATGAAATTTTATCCTTCCGTAAATAATTGTAAAAAATACATGTTGCTAAAATTATGTTATCAATTATTCCTGGAGCAGAATTGATTTTTCTAAAATAAATTCGAAATCTTTGAGCCCTAAAATATCAAAAACATTTCCCACCACTCATCTCGCATTCTTTTTTCTCTTGATCTGTTTGCGCTTGAAACTCTGGATGCACCCAGAACCATCCCCCTTTTGTTCTTGACGTATTTCTAGGCTCTTGATCAAAAATCATTGCGATTTAATTGATGCTGGGGTAGAAAACGGCATTGTTCACTATGACCAACTGAAATGGCCTCGTCTACGACTTGATCTGACCTGACCTGACCGCTAGTGTGAATAGTATCCTGGATCGTGAGCTGAGCTGACCGCTAGTGTGAATAGTATCCTGGATCGTGAGCTGAGCTGACTGCTAGTGTGAATGCTATCCTGGATCGTGAGCTGACCTGAGCTGACCTGAGCTGCTGACCGCTAGTGTGAATAGTATCCTGGATCGTGAGCTGAGCTGACCGCTAGTGTGAATGCTATCCTGGATCGTGAGCTGACCTGAGCTTAGCTGACCGCTAGTGTGAATAGTATCCTGGATCGTGAGCTGAGCTGACTGCTAGTGTGAATGCTATCCTAGATCGTGAGCTGACCTGAGCTGAGCTGACCGCTAGTGTGAATAGTATCCTGGATCGCGAGCTGAGCTGAGCGCTAGTGTGAATGCTATCCTGGATCGTGAGCTGACCTGAGCTGAGCTGACCGCTAGTGTGAATAGTATCCTGGATCGTGAGCTGAGCTGACCGCTAGTGTGAATTACTTGTCAGTTAGCAAACAGGCCCACCGCTAGCTGTCTGAACGCCCGCGTGCAATACAGATTATGCCGCCCTCTAAGGAATTTTCCGAACCGGGTCAAAAAACTATGAGATTGCCACCCCTTCGAACATTAAATTGCCACCCCGAGTGTT
Organism: Vandiemenella viatica; assembly: GCA_031002005.1. Lineage (NCBI taxonomy): Eukaryota > Metazoa > Arthropoda > Insecta > Orthoptera > Morabidae > Vandiemenella > Vandiemenella viatica. Next base: position 6,893,651 of record CM061918.1, on the reverse strand, counting down.
GCCGGCCACCTGAAGCAGTAGTTGAGCTAAAAAAATTAAAAATATCGCCCGCTACATAATACGCTGCAAATTTCGCCGCAGCGACAATGGAGTGGCAACTGTCGACTGTCGATCGCTCGATTTGCCGCCCCCCTCGACGTGCCGCCCGCATGCGGTGCACGCCTTGCACGCCCGCTTACGGTGGCACTGTTAGCAAGTGACGTCAAATGCATTGGAGTGTTATAGAATTTATGTTGCTGCGATAAACCTTTACATTAATGTTACGTCTGTAAAGTTTCCGTTATTTTAATTTTGTATTATTTACTCGCAAAATACTATGAGTTTAACCTCACTTGCATTGTAAATATCTACGTAAAGCATTCTAATTGATATACGCTATGACTTAAATGATAGAAAAGTTAGCTCCGATCAAATTGCACTGCATAACATCCGAAATCGAATTTATGAATGTTCTCTTCGCCTTCAGAAAAAAAAATCACGTAATGAAAGCGCTGGATAAAAACTGATGAATGGATATTAATGGAAAATATGTCTGAAGTGTGAAAAAATAAAGAATCTAAGTTTTATACCAAAATGTGTCGTATGTATGATCATAGAATGCCAACAGAACTTATCCAGATGGCTAACTGATAACTAGAAAAACAGAAAGGAATTTGGAAGCATATACTATACAATTTCGTTAGCTCACTCATTTACTCACATCGATAGCTATTGGCTGGAGAACAGTGACGTCACATGCCAGCCTTCTTTTGCAAGTTAACAGCGACCAGAGATAACATTTGCAGAATTCGAGGATATGTCCACAATTTAATAGCTAAGCAACTGCTACCAAATTAATTTCCATAATACATTCATTAAGTTTGATTCTCGTAAATGTATAATCTTTACAGTTGAAAAAACGCTGAAACATGTTGCTAATGAAGCAATATAAAATTACTATTAAAGAATTGCTTATGGTCTCTGTTGTAACCACGAATACTAATTGTCACTCTGGCCTTAGCTAAATTTCAGTTTGATAAAAACTTTCGTTAATGTTGCTACTCGACCAAAGGTTTATTTACTTTACACGTATTTTTACTGACCACTTTCGTTAATGGTCTTTGTTCATGTTCGAATTTCATTTTTATATCAGACTAATCATGTTACCGAATACAGTATTCTGACAATTCGTTTTTGATTAACTATTTAATAATTTGGAAAATATATTAAGTTCTATAATAGGGAAGGACACTATGTTCAAAGATTACATTATGAAAGTTTGCCCAGCCTCAATCAAAAACAACGTGATGTTTTAGAAGCAATTGAGCACTCCTGTTAAACAGTAATTCTTGAAATTTTGCAGATTTGATTCTTAGGATGAAATACAAGTGAAGACTGTGTTTCGATAGTCCAGTAACCTCGACATTTGAAACAATTATACGATAGCGCGATGTACCCTGTCCGTGTTCAATACCTCTATTAGTACTTCCGAGTTAAATAGATTTGAAACACAGGTCAAGCTCATATTTGGCCGGATCAGGTCAACCTGTCATAACCTTTGACCCTAAAAAGTGGAACGATTCTAGACTAGCGACGAAACGCAAGAAACGGTAACGGGCTTAACCTAGTAGGTTAATAAATACTCCAGCTGTAGCGTGGACAAATATCTGCAAGACAGACAAGCGAATGTACAGCGACGCAGTACAGGTGGAATGTGGTTGTGTGTAGTTACCCGTGCTGGTACGAGTGGCTGCTCCTTTTAGGACCCCGTACAGAGAGGATAAGGCGAACTTCATGGACTTACTCGACTGTCACAGTGTGATAACTTGGAAGTTATAAGTTGGAAGTCTATAAGATCAAACTTCATTTGGAGGGATAGTGAAAACAATTATTAGGTCTTCCTTGAAGGTCTGAAGGAAATAATTTTTAGATTATCTTCGCGTGTAAAAGGGGTTAGCTAGGAACCCACTGAATATGAATACTTATTCCACGGTTTGTGGATGCTTTAGGCGGAAAATCATAAAAAATAAAATCCGTTCCGTCAGTTTTCTAAACTACTTATCCGAAAACTACTGAATATTGCAGGAAAACTATCACTACCTTTATGGAGTTTATTGATTTCGTAAAATATTCGAATGAATGATTTTTACAATTTTGGTACTTGAGAAGATATTTTTAAGGAAAAAATCATATGTATCATTCTACAAAGAATTTCATTAATTAGATAAAAAAATGTGTAGTCACAATACTTTTCTGCAATTTTTTTAAAAGAACCGCCAACACTCGGAAGGAAATTGCACGACATTCAACGCTGTGGAACGTGAAATACTGTGAGTAAGGAAAATGGACGAAATCAACAAATGGAATTATGGATGAACCATCCCGGCATTTTCGTGGAGTACTAATAAATATAATTCCGTGTGGTCGTAATGACCTGGTGACAGGGTTTCCATTGGCTGCGCATTCCGCCCCTGTCGTAGCCGCCTTAACCTAACCCGGCAATCCTACCGGGTACAGGGGAACTACAGTTTAACATTACACAGCAAGCTGTGTCCGAAGGGAAGGTCGGGTTAACGGCCTATCAAAATCCTCGCCGAGACAGGGGTTTGAACCGGGAACCTTTTGATTTCCAGTCAGACGGCTTAACCCGACCGCTACTCTGCTCGAGTGATGTGGGGAAAACAACTAAAACCGCAAACTGGATGGTCGAACTACCGAATACCACGACGCGAGGTGGCCAACCGCCGAGCTTGGTATGCTGCTTATCATATAACATATTATTTCTATAAGGTTTTTTTTTTGTTACAAGTCATTATCTCCCTTCATATTTAACCTAAATCTATGAATGACATGTTATTTTAATGCTTATGGTCTCCACTTTGGTCATATCATATTTTAAGAAAGAAATTTTGCGGAATTCGACCCTTAAAGATCAATAGTACCTATATTTTTATAACTCGTTTTTGTGTCTTGAGCCATTTATCTCCCTTGATATCTAACCAAAATAGATAAACGGTGTTTGCTTTGGTCGTATCATATCTTAAGAAAGGAATTTTTCGATATTCGATCCTTCAAGGACAAAAGTATCATTATTTCCATAATGTATTTTTTTGTCACGAAGTATTTATCTCCATTAACATATAACGTAAATCGATAAATGAGATATAATTTAAAAGATCAAGATGTCCACATCATAAATTAGGAACGAAATTTTTCAGAATTTGACCCTCGAAGAGAAAAAGTAATAACTGTGAATGTCTGGCGTATGAGACAGTTCACAGCATAGCCTCTAGATAGCAGTAGCACATGTCACAGAGATATTAATAAACTGCTTCACTGGCGTCGAATTTTGTTACGTAGGCTACCTATTACACTAAACATCTACATCTACATCTACATCAATACTCTGCAAATCACAAATACTGCGGGTGGCAGAGGGTGCTAAGCACCAATCCTAATTCTGTGCATTCCAATCCCGAACAGAACAAGGAAAGAAGGAATACAGAAATGAATCAATACGGCACCTTATTTCTCTAATCTTATCCCTCCTGTCATTGCGACCTAAATAGGTTGGCGCAAGAAGTATTTCGTTGCACTCGTAACTTAAAGATTTTCGCATATTCTCCAACAAATTCAAACAAAAACGACGTCGTCTGTCCGCCAAACAATCACAGCCCAACCCACGAATCAGCTCTGTGACACTTACGTAAGGAATGTAACTAGCAGTCACGAATCGAGAGGCTCTTTTCTGTACTTTCTCTAATGTGTCAATCAATCCCTTGCGATACGGATCCCAAATTGCACAACAGTATTCCAAATGCGGACGCACTAGTGTATTTCCTTTGTATCAGCATTACAACTTCTCAAAATACGTCCTATGAATCGTAGTTTGGAATTAGCTTTGCCTACAACGGAAGTTATGTGCAAGTCCCATCTCATGTTGCTTTGTACTGTTACGCCTAGATACTTCAGGGAATCCACAGTGTCAACAACTGAATTGTTAACTTTGTACTCCTGAGCAAACGGGGTCTTTTTATTACTTATGTGCATTGCCTTGCACTTTTTACAGTTAAGTGTAAGCTACCATTTAGGCACCATTCCGAAATAACATCCAGATCGCGCTGAATTTCTAAGCAATCGTCGGAGCACCTCACTTCCCTATAAATAAGTGCATCATCAGCAAAAGATCGCATCCTGCAATTAACGTTGTCACCGAGATCGTTTATAAAAATTAAGAAAAGAAGTGGTCCTATTACACTTCCTTGAGGAACGCCTGAAGTAAGGCTTCCTCGTCTACAACGACATACTGTGACCGACCAGTTAGAAAATCGTGTATCCATTCGCAAATCTGATCAGATATACCGTACACTCGGATCTTTGCTAAAAGTCGGTTGTGTGGTACAGAGTCAATAGCTTTCTAAAAATCCAAGAAAATAGCATCAGCTTGTGATCCTGCATCAATAACTTTCATTACATCATGCGAAAATAGAGCCAGTTGCGTTTCACATGATCGGTTCTTCCGAAATCCGTGTTGGTATGCTGTAAGTAACTCGTTTTCATCTTCATTACGTTAGAGCATATGAAGCAAACAAACAACTGAAACAATTGAGGCGGTTCCTCTTTCACCCTATTACAAACCACGGTCCTTATTCTTCATTGTATTCGCTAAAACTTCGCATTGGTCATCGAGTGTTTATGAAATAAAGGACTACGAAATGGATAAACAAATGATTCTGAGGGGAAACGTCAGATTTTTTACGTTGACCTACACATTGTTAACAGATGCAACTCTTAAAAGGAAAAACTGGAGACAGGAATAGTTGGATGACTTGATTGAGGATTCGTGGTGGGTATAATGAGGGGAACAGTAATTACGGCAGCGGTGAGGCTGGGCGCGCCACTGTGAGGCTGGTCTGTTTGTCCTGCAGTGTTGACACGCCCGCAGCGCTAATCACGTAGTACCAGACCCGCCCACCAGGGGCTGACACTCGCCGCTCCACTACACTCACACCATCCAGACTGAAACACTCGACTGCATTTCATATACGAGATTTTTTTGCTGCCATCAGTCTCTCGACTGGTTTGATGCAATCCTCCATCCCTTCCTATCCTGTACTAACCTCTTCATTTCTACATACCCCTTACAACCCACGTCCTCAATTATCTGCTTCATATATTCTAATCTCTGTCTTCCTCTACAGTTCTTACCTTCCACTGTTCCCTCCACTAACAAATTAACCAATCCAGCATGTTTCAAAATATGACCTACCAGCCTGTCTGTTCTTTCTATAAGCTTCTTCCACGAACTTCTTTTCTCACCCATCATTTCCAAAACTCGTTCATTTTGTACTTTGTCTGTCCACTTATTTTTAGCATTCTTCTGTAGCATCACATTTCAAATGATTCAATCTACTTTCTTTCTGGTATTCCTGAAGTCCATGCTTCGCTACCATAATGTGCTGTTCTCCACACATAGAGTTTTAAAAAGTTCTTTATGACTGCTATATTAATTTTTTAAACTAAAAGATTTCTCTTTTTCTTGTAAGTTCTTTTTGCTACTGCTATTCTGCTTTTTACATCATTGCTGCTTCGGCCATCAGTTGTAAATTTTTGTCCTAACGGAATATACTTATATATGAAGAACACCGGAACAGATTGCATGATGTAAAATACTTTTAATATAATATAAGTAACAGCTACCTAATGTTAATTATTAATTTAATAAAAAATAAAACTTGTTAAAATCTGAACAAATTCGTCATAGCATTTACACTGTTTAAGCTTCTGTTTCAGTTGTCACTAAGATTTCTTTTTAACATCTGTTTCTGTTCCTGATTCCGTTGCTACACATCTGTTGCATCACTAACCAATAGCTATCGAGAAGACCACCGGGGTCACAACGAAATTATGTAGAAATAGACTGTCTGCAGTGATACTCCAAACATCACTGTTGTTTCAATCTAACAGCAACACGTGTTCAAAATATTTCAACCTAATAAAATTTTATGAGTAATAATTTGGGTGTAATTAATCTTTTGTTAGTTGACAGGACCAGCAGTTGTTTCCACTGCATGTTTATGATGAAGCCACATTTCACCAAAACTTTGTGTATCTAAAAAAATTTAATAACTACATTATATCAAAAATTGTGGTTGACATTATATTAATAAATGCTTACTTTGGTCACCGTGTATGTCGCGATGTGACGTTATACACCACCCCTTCGTTGAAGAATTAATCACGGCCAGGTATTTTATCACCATCTGTCCAAGTACGTATTGTTTCTAAATCCACGTATTAATTCTTAGCTGGTTTTCGTTGATTTATTTTCGTCCGATATAGATGTTTTCGGCACATTATCTGTACTAACGTGTGGCTGTTTAAGCAAGCAAATAATTTAGCTTATGTTTTTTTAGCGATTCAATATGTTTCCGTTTAAATTCAAATTAGAAACCAACCATAAATAAAGATGTGTATTTGGTTTATATTTCAGTTGTGAAGAGGATTAAACACTGGAACGAGGTGAAGCTCCATACAAACTCACAATTGTGAACGTTATTTAACAGCAACAGGAACAATGCCGGGCTCAACATTAAATTGTAATTTAAAAAAAAAGCCTAGAATCCTTTATGGACTGATGCCTGTAGCCTACTTTTTCCTTTACTGTTTTTCTAGTACAGAGCCTCTCATGATGGATAACATACACATCCGTTACATGCAGATCGTCACTTGTTTCCGCCACAATTTTTCAAATCACTACTATAAAATTCAACTTATATATATACGTTAGTTAACTCATGGAAGTTAACATTCATTATTTTTTCCCGTCACCTGTCTGCCTATTGATTTCATGTAATCTTTCAGCACTTCCTATAGGCTATTCAAATAATTTCTCCATTTGTAAATACCATTTACAAAATGCATTCTTAGTTATTGCTTTCTGTTTTAATGTTTACTTCCTCTATAGTTTCTAATGTTTCCTCCACCTAAAAAGTAACCAGTCCAACGTGTCTTAAAATGTGACCTACCATTCAGTTTCTTGTTTCTGTGAGAATATTCTACAAGCCCCCACTTCCAAAACACGTTCATTTCGTTCATTACGTACCATTTTAATTTCTAACAGCTTTCTATATTACCACTTTTCATATGCTTCAGTTTTCACTATTTCTGATATTTTCTAATGTCCAGTCATCAGTACCATAATATACTGTGCTTCATGTGAAAAGTTTTAGAACGTCGTTTGTAATTCCTAGATAAATATCTCAAACCTAAGAAATTCTCTTTTTCAAGAAGGTTCTTTTCGAGAGTGCTGTTCTCCTTTTAGCATCATTCCTGCTTCGGCTATCAGTTGTAAATTTTCGCCATAGCAGAATATACTTACTGTACTTCTCTTTTTACATCCGATTCCTTTTTTATATTCACCTTTCAGTTATTGCTATCATTTTTGCTACATTTTGTGTATTTTGTATTACTGTAGTTTGCCTACACTTTAGCCAAATTCCTGTGAGGACTTTCTCAGTATACACACTGTGTTCTGCTAACAGGACAATGTTATCAGCAAATCGCAGCGTACTAAATGTTTCTGCTCGAGAAAGTCTCTTTTACGACCTTTATTGCTTCCTCAACATACGTATAAACTGAACCATAATGGCGACAGACTGTAACATTGTCCCGCGCCCTCTTCAACTAGCGCTTTCCTGCTGTGATTTTCTATCTTTAATACAAAAATTTGATTCTTACACTAACTATTTAATGTACTAACTTTAAATAACGAAGAAGCGTGTGTTTGGCGGAGCCTCTTCGTTTTCAGGTGGTTCTCAGATTGTGTTACGCGTAACTTATCTGTCGCAAGCAGTGTCTCGATGCTCAACTCTTCTGATACTGTCAGTGGAACACGTTTCTTCGGGAATGTAATGCTTACCTGTCACCATAGAAAATACAGTGTAAAAGTGTCAACAAATGGAATTTATTCACACAAGTACCTACGTTAACAAAAATCCACAAACAGTATAATTAAGGATTGCAATCCCGTAGTGTTTTCAATCCCGCGGGATCCGCGCGGGATTTGCCCCAGTCCCGCGGGATCCATGTGGGATTGGTACAAACAGTTTTTTAACGCATATATTTAAAACATAGTTACTTAAAACGTTAATAAATTAAATAATAATTAAATTAATAAATAATTTTTAATGGTAAATGATAAAAATGAACAGTTAACAATATTTTGATTGCAAAATGACATTAAAACTTTTTAGCGTGTCTTAAGTGTATTTGGAGGTTTTACATTTTTTTTTTAATCTAAACCAACTTTTAAATAAATAATAAAAATGGAAAATATTGAGTCTTAGGTCATATTATATGCCTTACAATACATCACATAAGTTTAAATATATGGTTTGATTAATGGCCAAGTTACCAGAGTTTTTTTTTTTTTTAATTCTAAATTAACTTTCAATAACACCGAGAAAAGCATTCCATTTCACCATTTCACAAAGTGAAGTGAATATACTCTGTAAAGTGTAGACTTGGCTCAGAACAAGATCTCATAACTTTTTGTCACTGCACAAGCACGAGACTTGGCCTTTTTTTTTTTTTTTTTTGCTTGATTCATTATTATTTCTCCTTATTCCTTGATTGATATTACAGTTGATTCAATGTTATTAAAAGAAACTACTCACCAACACGGAAACTGTCAAGTATTTCAGATTTACTTATGTGGCGTAACGACGTTTTTAGAGTGGAAATTATTATTTTTTAGTAAGAAAGGAGACTTTCTCGGCGAATGATTGCAACCTCCTAGGTTGTATCTCCGGATTTCATTGCAAACACACGAAATTACACACGTGAGGAAGACGGTGGAGGCAGCCGTCGAAGTATGGTGTTCCTACAACACAATTCGTCTATACACTCGTGAAAATTTCATTATAACTTTTTTTACCTTTAGTCGAAATAATAACAAGGAGAAGAGGGATTAATCGAAAGCCTGAGCGGCACATGTACGCAGGTGGCTTTCGTCAAAGAAACGTATTGAGGCAGCGGCCAAAACAACAGTAAGTCAAAGGATAGACAATTTCCTTCTGATAGCTGTTAAATAAATAGATAAGCTATCGTTAAAATTACGATAACATTAGTTTCATATCAACGAATAATCAAATTTTCAGCCGAAAATTAGGAAATTGTCACAATTACTTTATCTGCAAATACAGAAAATGGGAATAATGAAACCGTGAATAAAAAGCTGTAACCGTGTAGTTCAGATAACGTGTGAGACACTTAAAAAATAATTATGTAGTTAGAAAATAGTACTAAATACGCACCATAACTCAAATTACAGAAATGTATACTCGAAACAAACGCAAGTTTTGATGAATACGTAAAAGTGTATTTATTTACTTACGAATGACGAAGGTTGACAAAAACAAACGCTTGTTCACATGAGTCAAATGCCAACTGGAAGGGTGCAGGCAAACAGTGCAAAATATTCGACAGAGACCGAGTGGGGCAGCGAGTCACGCAGACTAACACGCGTTTCCGCCGGATTTTGCGGATTGCGGATCCGCTTAATTTTGTGCGAGATCCACCAGACTGTCTAATGATGCGGGATCCCGCTTTGCTGGATTGCAATCCCTAAGTATAATACACCACAATTATAATGCATGAAGAATATATGATTTTCAACTTGATTCAAAATCAACAAATTCCCACGACTGGACATAGTGACAAATCCCTGAAAGGTCATAAAAAAGGCAGTTGACTGCAATAGACAACAAGATATAGAACTGGTGGACGGATATCATCAAACTTTGTAGAGGAGTCGCCACCAAACTCGCCGACGTTGGTCATCCGACGTAATACTGAACCACAGCTCATCGCTGAACACAGTGCTACACCAGTACTCAGCAGTCCAGTCTTCCCGGTCACGGCACCACTCCAAACGCAGCCGTCAGTGTCGTGGTGTTAACGGCAGCCCCCGCACGGGACGGTAGTTCCCTAGTCTGGCTGCTGTTAATTTGCGACCAACGCGCGGGATTACATAGCATGTCCGTCACGTGTTCTCGGACGGCAGGCTTAGATGTGAAGGAGTTACGATGTGCATGGTGCACTATGCGAGGTGTTCCCTCGTGACGGTCAGACGTGGTCGACCGGAGCGTTGACGACGAGCATGCCTGCCCTCGTTCTACGCAGTCCGTCACATACGAATGATTCACTGATCTGGATACTGCTCAGTTCTATCAGCGGGCCTAATGGAGACCCTCAACCAGGCCCATTCCAGGCTCTGTCCCACACGAGTACGAGCCATCTGCGTTGATGAGGCACGCGAAATGAAATCTTTATTGTTATTATTTATCACTGCATATGTTGGGCTGTCAATGAAATACTCTTCCGTGAAAATTTCGTAACAATGAACACCAAGCCGGCAGAATCTCGTGGTACGGACAGATATGAGGAAATCATGAACTTTCACGTTGCCGTTTTGCTTAGGGATTCATAATAAAAAGAATGATAGAAGACACTGGCGAAAGGGTGTCTTATTACAGATTCAAGGAACACCTAATTTTCCTTATTGTTTACTTAATTAACATGTCATATTGCTCAAAGACGAACAAAAACTACATTGATATAAGCAAATCGATATTGCTATACGGTCTTGGATTGTGAAAATAGAGTCTTTGCCAGTGGTAGTAAGTTGTGTGATATTCATGTGTGTGTAAAATAATTTCTGCACAATATCTCTGGACTTAATACGTCACTAATCCTGAGATACCAGAAGCTGATGTCGTTTACTCGCTAGCTTGCTGTTGGAGCCAGAACTGCTCACTCGATGTTGTTTGGCGGCCTGGTCCCGTGGTCAGCACGCCCTGTCGTACCGCTGGACTTCCTTTCCCGCGGTCAGAGATCACGGCTGAGTCAGCGTGTTGCGCCACCGCGCCGCCAGGGGCGTGGCGGTCGCTAACCGTAATTCTGCCCGCCGCCGCGAGGTCGCGGTGACTTTCACCTGGTCGACGCAGTTGACCTTCGCTTCGCCGGCTGTGTCGTCAGCCTCCTCAGACAACTGCTATCCAAGGACGCTCTCGGAGACCTTACCCAGACACATTCAACGACTGAATCGCGGAGGCAGGAAAAAGAACCAAGCTCGACGTCAATGGTTATTAAAAACTGTGCTACTTGCTTTCTCCACAACCCAGAACCAAATTCCGAGAAAAAATTAATGATGCTGTGAAGTACATTCTACAGCATTCACTCATTCGTCTAATCTCTGTCCGTGGCTACTCAGCCATTAGACGTCGCGTCATCCAAAGAGCATAGCCCCTCAAAGCATAGATATTGTCTAAAGCAAAAACCGCTACAGCATTTAGTTAAAGCCTGTAAAAATTTGTTTATTTTCTGTTGCAGTACATTGAATAAAGAAGCTTCAAGGAATATGGAAAATTTATGACTTTTAATTTTTCTGGATGTTAAACCTATTCGTACTATTATAGCATTCAGACTGAAGTGTTCAACATTTTCTACAACATAGGACCTCAAATTGTACATGTACTTTCCAGATATTTTAAATATACCTCGGTTTATAAATGATGTTTGCGCAATAGCTGTGGACTTAGGATGATTACGCAAATAATAATTATAATTCGCGTGAAAATAATTTTACCCCAAAACGAGATGCCATCCATGAGCAGAGAATGAAAATAAAAGAAATGGTCCAACTTGTTTCCTTGCCTTTCTACTTGCGATTGCTAGTGACGAGGTTGCAGAACTGCATGAGGTGGTTGCAGTTTGCTATTTATGTACACGTCTCGAAATTGTGAAATTAATAGCAACTAAATATAAACATAAACCAGAACAGAATAATCTACTATATAATTTCCTAAGCTCACTCACTCACGTCGATAGCTATTGGCTGGATAACGGTGTCACGTGTCAGGCTTCACTCGCACATTAACAGCCACCAGAGATATCAATAGAAGAAATTGGAGGTTATGTGTACAATTTAATAACTAAGCAACTGCTACCAAATTAATTGCCATAATACATTCTTTAAGTTTGCTTTTCGTAATATTTCATGGTTAAAAAAAAATCAATAAACTTTAGTGCTCAAAAAACGTGGAACTTGTTCTAAGTAACATGCTGATAATGAAAGCTACATAAAAAAACTTTGTAACACTTAAATTACTCGTGATCTCTGCTGTAACCAGGAATGCCAATTGTCATTCCGGCCTAGACTAAATTTCATTTTAAATAAAACTTTCTCTAAAGCTGTTGCTTGACCAAAGTTTATACGTTATGATTGCCTTTTTACTGACCACTTTAGTTTATGGTCTTTGTTCGTGTTCGCTGCACGTGAGTTATTAAGTTTTTTAATGTGGACGTCAGACCAAATATGTTACCGAATCAACTATTCCGGCAATTCATTTCTTCAGGGTTGTTCAACTGTTAAATAATATGGACTGTGTATTAAGTTCTCTGACCGTCTCAGATACTATGGTCAATTATTAGATTACGTGATGCTTTCGAAGCAAACAGGAATTTTTGAAATTTAGCAAACATTAAGGGTCAAATACAAGTCATGTTTGGATTTAAGCAAGTTCAAGTCTACGCCCTTTGAAACAATTATACAATTGCTCGATGTTACCTGTCCTGCGTACTTAATCCTTCTGAGTTATTCAAGCTCAAGAGATTTTATTCACCTATGGTTGAAAAACAGGCCAAGATCATATTTGGTCAGAGCAGGTCAACCCGTTATAATCCTTGATCCTAAAAACTGGATCTATTCTAGACCAGTGACGACACGCAAGAAATGGTCAGGGGTTGACACTAGTATGATAATAATTCCCTATGGTAGTAACGACCTGGTTATGGTTGGCGTTCCTCTCCTGTTGAAGCCGCCTTAACCTAACCTGGTGTAGCTTAACTTAGAATCCGAACCACGGAAGTGTTCTGGCGTACTTCACATTAGACAGCAAGCTGTGCCAGAGGGGAAAGTCGGGTTAAGGGTCTATGAGAATCCCCGCCAAGACAGGGATTCGAACCGGGGACCGTTCAATCACCAGTCAGACGCCTTAACCACTGAGCCACCAGAAAGAGAATAACTAAATACAGTAGGAATCATAGAAACAACTACAAACAGTAAGAAGTGGCGTTATTTATCTCATTAACATGTAAACAATACTTTAGCGCTGAACCATAGCTGTGGTCGGCAATTATTCTAATTCGTACTGACAAACTTTTGATAAACGTCTCTAGAGACTTATTTACAGAAATCTGGTCAACTAATTTTAGTGAAGTTTCAAGTTTTGTATTTTCGAGCGTAGTGCGTCTTTGGTAGAGACCAAGAAATTTTCAGGTGATGTAGACAAATACAAAGAGCCTTCTTCATGAGCACACCTCTTAGTTTCATAAATACATGGAAATTTACAAAACGGTATCCATGAACCAAGTTGCGTTATGGCATACAAGTTTGGACTTTGAGAAGGAATTCTGAAGCGTATGAACAGGAAGATATAAGTAAATTAAATGGACTCGGTGGGTACGAATGGAGTATGTTTTGCTAATGGAGAGCGAGGAAAGATGTTTGTGAGGAAAGAAGTTTGTGAAATGATCCCGCAGATAGAAATACATGATGTTGGGTCAGATTTTGAGGACGAAGGCCGTAATATGTAGTTCGAGATAGCCTTCATGAAAAAGGAAAAAAAAACTTTTAGTTTCAAATATTGATCTAATACTCACAAAGAAGTTTTTAAAAATGTGTGAAGTACATCACATTATGGAAGTGAAGCATGGGCTTTAGGAATACCAGAAAGTAGGAAAATTGTAGCTATAGACGCTATGGAAGGATGCCGAAAATTAGGTGGATAGATTAAGTACGAAATGAGCGTATTTTGAAATGATTGATTAGGCAAGAAGTTTGTGAAAGAAGCTTACAGAAAGAAGTGACAGGATGGTGGATCATATTTTGGAACATGCGGGATTGGTTGATTTGTTAGTGTAGGGAACAGTCGAAGGTAAGAAGTGAAGACGAAGACAGAGATTTTATATATGAAGCAGATAATTGAGGACGCGGGTTGTAAGGGGTATGTAGAGATGAAGAGGTTAGCGCGAGATACGAATAGATAGAATTGCGCCCCTCTGGGAGGTGAACGAAAAGCTATTGAATATTTGAAACTGAATAATATATTTATTACAGAAATTGTTGACGCACGGAAACAACTGTTTGTTAAACATACGATACTCGTTGAACCCTGCAATTTCTTCAACTTAACAAAAATACAGATTATTTTTTAAAAACGAATAAACAAATAAAGAACAAAGAAATAACTCACAAACAAACAACTACAACTGGCAAACAAGCTAACAAATAACAAAAAAATGAACAATGAACAAAATGTACAACCAGCAAAAAAAAAAAGAAGCAAAGATTGAATCAGATATGGAAGTGTATAAACACGATGTCTCAGCAAAACATGGTGCTTTGCCATAAGAGCAAATGCTATTCATACCACCTACAAGGCACAAACAATGTTTGCTGAAAAACTATCGACCCCAATTTTGCTTCAGTCTGTGGCAGAAGCAGCAGCAGGTAATTCCTCTCAATAAGATCGGATTAGGGGACAACAGAAATGTGAGAGAGCTGGACACGGCTCAAAAGTTTTCAGGAACGACAAACTTTTTTTAGTGGTGAGAAGAATCCGACATGATATTCTGAATTAACCTCCCCCGGCATTCGCCTGGATTTTGCGAAACCATGTAAACAGGAAATTCGGATTGAAGAAGTGTCTTCCCGAACGCACATTCCTCGCAAGGTCGAAATTCTTCATTAGATTAATATCTAGCAAAGGAATACAATACTCTGCTAATGATTACGACTTTTTTTTTAACGCAGGAAACTTTATTCCTTTCTGGTACAAAGTTTCTGGATACGTATTTGACCGATTGCGTATGAATTCTTGTTACCACTTCGTCATCTTTAGGCTCAAAACATTTTTGATGTATACAAACAAATAACACTCCCATTGTAACATATCGTACATAGCTTCCCAATGTAGTTCTAAAAATTTCACTGTTTACAATCCTCTTATTTCTATTAAAACTTATTATTACCGTAGAGGACATGCATTACATCATGCCAGTCTATTAATTTTTTTTATTACAGCTATATTAATTCATGTTTCAGGATGCGGCATTTTTAAGCCAGGAAAGCTATACTTTACAATTTATTGTTGCTAATTTTGTTCTAGTTCATTGTAGGCTGATCGATCTTGAGTAACTCTCTTCCAGTTCACGCCTGTTACTCGTCGTATGTCTAATCCGGGGTTTTCCTCTTGCACTTTTCAAGTTTCTTGGTGTCCAATCCATCTGTCGTCTCTTTTGCGAGTAATCGCCATTGCCCATTGGCATTTTTGGGCTGTGACTATTTCTAAGATGTCTGTCACTTTGGTTATCGAACGAATGTTTAATGTCAGCAGTCAAAATTCCTGAAGTGTTTATTAATGTATATGAATATATCGCGACCATCTTTCGTTGCAAAATGGACACACACAAGAGAAAGTGGGTAGATAATATGGTTGCAGCTTTAACTTTTACCTTTCTTCATACCGCATTACCCACCCTAACTCTTTGATTTCTTCCAGTATGTCACTTTTTTATCCACTCCTGTGGTTTTTACATGATCTACCACCATTTTATGGCTCAATCTGTCAAATGCTTTGTATAGATCCAGTGCTACAACTGTCAACCTGGCCTCCCTTGTCCATTTAAACTGAAATATCTTGCAGGTAGCCCACTAACTGAAATTCATACGAGCGTCCTTTCCTAAATCCGTGTTGCTGTTTTCTAAACCAATTCCTTCCCTCACAGACATTCCTGATGTTATTACATACCAGTCTCTCCAACTACTGTCTCACCACTGATGTTAGACCCATTGGCCTGTATTTTTCAACTTTATTTTTCTCACCTCCTTTACGTACCAGCACTACTATGGCACTTTTCCTATTCTCTGGTAAGCAGCAAGTATCCAAACTTAATCTAAATAATATTTCTAGATAAGATACAGTATCGTATCCCAATATCCTTAATACATCTGTAGTAATATTATTCACACCAGTTCCCTTATTCCAATCATAATATTCTCATTATTTTAGTCTGTTCATTACTAGTTAGATGGACAATATCCTCCTCTAATTTTTTCCCCTCCCACACCGAATGATATTCGTTGATCGTCTCATAAAACGAATTACTTATTATCTCTGCCTTTCCAAAATCCTTAGCAACTTCTTTCCCAATCTTGCCCAACAATTGTGTGTACACCTTCCCTTCTCCTAAGTTTTCTAAAATAGAAATTCCTAGATTCATCACTTTGTACCCCCCTCCCTGCAGCAAAAATATTTTTTCATAAACCTGTCTTTATCTTCGCTCTTTGCTACTATTAACTCCTTGTTTAGTTGTTTCAAGGTTTCCGTGCTTCCTGCCTGTCTCTTAACTCTGTCATATTCTCTTCTTACCAAACTCTGTTATAGTGAGCAGGCGCTGTACTTTATTTTTTGTTTTGGAATAAACGTTTATTCGCAGTTTTTATTATATCCTTCAGCGATTCTCGCTGTATTGGCGCCCTTCTTCCCTGGCGTCCACATAACCGAGGGCCGACATTAATATTCGTATTAGTCAAAAACAGAACACAGATTTTTCTCATCCTGGCTTGAAGTTATTGTAGGAGATGTAAAAAAAAGTTTAAGTAATAAAATTTTAAATTCTTTGAAATATATTCAACGATGGTAATGGTCAACTTTAGTTTGTCTCCATCATGAGAACAAAGTTGTAAATAAATAATAATATTTTAGAACAGTTCTGTTGGATAACTCATCTTCTCAGTCCCATCTTTCTGAAACTTCCCAGCCGTGATTGGCTGCTAGGCGAGTCGTATGCTTTCGGGAATGTTTGCTATCATTCGAGTACAGCTCTTTCTCTCTTTCTGAAATTCTCTGTCTCTGTCTACCTTGTATGCGGGGAAATGCCCACCCTATACATCTTGTTAGAACCTCGTCCTTTCCATTTATCACTGTGGATTACTGTCCCTAGCGGATCTGTGCGTAGCTGACAGTTCGAGACGAATGCGATGGCCACCCGCCCCGTACACACGCGTCCACTACTGAGTGACTCGACGTTTCTCGCGCCATCTCCACTTTCGTCCAGGCAGGTAAACGCTTCTAGGAATCTTTCTTCTTCACCACAATGTAATCACCTTGTCATGGTCAGTTCCATGCCAAGTGTGAATTATTTCTACGTGTTGACTGCAAACATATCGCGCTAATTATGTTGTACAGCATGTTTCATTGCACTCCACATCTCACTCGTTACTAAAATAAATGTATGCTTTGTTTTTTTTTTTTTTTTTACTTATGGCTTTACGCCTCGTTGACGTCGTGGTAATTAGAGGCGGGAAGGGACTGGGAAAAAGGAACGGAAGGAATTCGGACATGGCCTTTGAAACGCGCTTCGCTGTTAAGTTCTTTCTTTAACCATTATTTTAGAACCAGAAATAATTCATTTATATATCTTCAATGACGGAAGGCTCATATTATAATAATTTCATTTTAATAACAACGATTCCTAAAGCTAAACTAACACCCGTGATACAATCTACAATGGGTCGTTATTTAAGACTTCCTTTCCGAGAAATTGCGGATTCATGAATTGGTAATCTGATTTCACGAAGTGACGTCTACTTTTCAAGAAGTTTTGAGTTCATCTGTTTGTTGATAATGACCAGCGAGTTGTAACAGAAAATTCAAAGAACGTATATTTAATATTCTCCATGGAATTTTAATCTTTCATTAAACTTTATTGAATGGCAAATAATTTTTGGTATCAATTAGCCCCGTTACACTTTCTAAACGAAGCATCCCGGCAAATCCCTAAAGTTTCGTTCTTAGGAAATTATGTGACCAAAGCAGAGGATCTTAATCTTTAATATAAAAGCTCATTTATATATTTCTGTTAGGTATCAATGGAGATAAATGTCTCGTGACACAAAAACACGTTGCCACTAAGGGCCGAATTCCGAAAAATACCTTTTTTAGTATAAAATGTCACTAAAGCGAAGATCTTGATTTTTAAAATGATACTTCATTTATCGATTTCGGTTAGGAATGCGGGAAGTTAAATGGTTTGTGGTTCATAAAATAGCATTGTTGAAAATTTGGCAAATTTTCCCTTTAAGCATTGAATTCCGAAAAATTCCATTCTTGTATGATGTGATCAAAGTGGACGCCATAAGCTTTAAAATGATACCTCATTCATACGTTTCGGTTAGTTATCGAGAGACATTGGCTTGTGACAAAAAAAAAGACCTTACAGAAATAAAGCTTATGATTATTGCTAACATGGGCGTATCTTTTGCCCGGGGGTAGTATTTCCCTGCAGCTATTGCATTGCTTACATTCGAAATCAGATGATACTGTGTGCTCAGGATACTCTCCCCTCTCTGGTCTCGAACCCTCGTCACCACTGTGTGACTTGCGCACATCCAGCATTGTCCTCAGCCCCCTGTGGTCTCCCAACTCAGCTCCTCTAGCACTTCAGCTGCAGCAGCCCTTCCTCCTGTACTGTACGCAACCACTGTTACTTCAATGTAATGCCGGTTCCGTACGACCCCATCACACTCAGACAAAGTTCTGACCGAACTCTGAAAACCCATGTTCCTAACTTCCCACATACGTCCGCTCCTTATACTCTAATAGACGCTGTACTTCGAAACCCTCTCAGTGACATATCTAACGGGTTCCACACATGCATACTTATCATAAAACGATATGAAAAACTGGTCCCAAATGGCAAATTTCAATTCTATTACGCTACCAATGTTCTTCTATGTTACAATAACGGTAGATAGATCAAATGAAAGTTTATGCATGTCTATCGGTGAATAGTGTGCATAGTTCCCTTAGGTATTTCAAAAACTTATTTCTTTGACTCCGCTACGTATCGGTGCTAAAGCAGTGTCCATAATCTACATGGCTCTGTATAGGAGGAGGGGGAGGGGGAGGGGATGGCTGGAAAGCTACTCTGGGCTACGTGAGGAAGAGGAGGGGGGGGGTTGTGCAAAGGCACGTAGATTTTCATTCGTTTTATTTGTCACAGTTAAAATGAGGTACAGAACACACAACATCATGTCAACATTTATTTCCGTCACTTAATTATCTTTGCATGTAATTTACGGTAGTCTGACATGAGAAAATGGTAAAAATTTTCTTCTGGAACCAATAGGGGAAAATGATACGTGTCACGTGGAGGGGGGTAAGGGTGGGGAGGGGTGATAGGGGAGGGGGAGGGTAGAGCCAAAACCAAGGCAGCCTACGTGGGGAGGGGGTTCACAGGAAGCCAAACTGGAGCTACGTAGTTTATGGGCGCTCCCTAACAAAGTAGTTATTTAGTAAAATATCCTTAAGTGAATGCATGTTGTGGAGGCTACGAACTCAATAATTTCCGCAACTGAGTGAGATAGCAAAACAACTCATAAACTTGGCTCCTCCATAGTTTGACTCTAATTAATTTGAACTAAGTCTCAGAAAGGAAAGGATTTGGAAGAAGAGAAATTTTGTTATAAATTCAGCAAAGAGATAAAAAATTCTTCACCGGTATTCTGCCGGATAAGTTCTCCTGACCACAACGTTTCGGCCGCAATATCCGCTGGCTTCATCAGGTGAGATGTCGTAGCAAAGTGACACGGCACCAACTGTCACAGTGATAGATTCGCTACGACATCTCACCTGATGAAGCCAGCGGATATTGCTGCCGAAACGTTGTGGACAGGAGAACTTATCCGGCAGAATACCCGAGAAGAATTTTCGCCAGCCATACGCCAGGAAAACTTAATTCTCACAACAATGATATCAATGAAATTGTACCAAGCATCTAACACAAATTAAATCTAAAACATAAAACCCCATGACAATGATTTCTTGTGGTGTATATTAGTTTTAAATAAATATTCTCCACACTGTTTTTGTGTTTGTGTTGTATAGAGCGTTCTGCCGCAGAGGGAGGGGGGGCAGGGGGGGGAAACAGCTCGAAGCGTAGCCTCGGGTATTTCTCGATGTAGCGATGTACAGGGAAAGCCTGCAGTCCTTCAAGTGAATTGTTGTTTGTCTTACGAACCTGGTATCTCTGGTACCTAGCACATGATACTATCTACACTCGCAAACTCATCAACCTCAAACTTTCTCAAAGAATTGTTGTCATTATATATGAAACGAAGAGGAAGGAGCTAGGACCGCAGACATGGAGAAGTCAGTTTTTTTTTTTTTTTTTTTTTTTTTTATTTATTCCTGTCATCACTCTTTTGACTGGTTTGATGCAATGCTCCATCTCTTCCTATCTTGCGCTAGCATTTTCATTTCTACATACCCCTTACAACAAACCTCCTCAATTATCTGCTTCATATATTGTAATCTCTGTGTTCCTCTGCAGTTCTTACCATCGACTGTTCCTTCCATTAACAAATTAACCAATCCTGCATGTCTCAAAATTTGACCTACCAATCTGTCTCTTCTTTCTGTAAGCTTCTTCCACAAACTTCTTTCCTCACCCATCATTTCTAAAACTCGTTCATTTCGTACTTTATCTGTCCACTTACTTTTCAGCATTCTTCTGTAGCTCCACATTTCAAATGCTTCAATTTTATTTCTTTCAGGTATTTTTAAGTCTATGTTTCGCTACCATATGCATAGTTTTGAAAAGTTATTTCTTTGTCCTACACCAATATTTGAAACTAAAAGATTTTTCTTTTTCGTGAAGGCTCTTTTTGCTACTGCTATTCCTCCTTTGACATCATTCCTGCTTCGACCATCAGTTGTAATTTTGCTTCCCAAGCAGCAGAATTCACTTACTATTCCTAATGCATTCGATCCTATTTTTATATTGAATGTACTGTGCTTCGTATCATCGCTGGTACATTTCATTACTTTTGTCTTGCTTTGATTTATATTCATTCCAAAATCTTCCTTAAGTATTTTGTTCATGACATTAAGTAACTTCTATTTTCTGCAAACAAGACAATGTCATCAAGAAATCGTGGCATACTGATTTTTTTGTCCCTGAACATTTATGCTATATTCAAATCTTTAACTTCCTTTATTGCATCTTCCACATACAAGTTAAATATTAATGGGGATAGACTACAACTTTCTGTTACACCCTTTTTAACTGATGCATGTGTCTCATGATTGTCTACTTACCTTATAGCTATTTGATTCTTATAAAGTATTCTTATACCTCGGTATTCTTTGAAACTTTTAACATCTTCCCCTCCTAACATTATCAAAAGCGATACGGATGAGGGCAGCTAGGTTTGTTTGTAGTGTTAGCGCATAGCACTGTCAGCAACGGACACGGTGAAGGAGCTGGATTGGGATTCACTGGAGGCGCTGGGCGTACACATAGCGCATGTCGGAGATGAAACACGGGTGGTTAAAAAATAAAACTCGAAAAGGGCGAGGTTTGGGTGGTGAAATTTCACTAAACTAATTTAAATAAAGTCATCAAATGGCAAAATAGTTGCGTAGGGAATTCACCACTGAAATTACATTAAATGTAACCAGTTTCAGCGCTTAAAATAAATTTTATAATTACGAACTTCTCTTCCGACAGGATATATTTCGTGGAAAGGGATAATAATTGAAAAACACAGTGAAATATTTCTTTATATAGATTTATTTTTAGAAAAAGACGTAGTCACGCAACCCGTGAATTGCGACCATTTGAAGAAGATGGATAACAATAATTCGTTATTGTTAGTCGTGGGTTCATCGATGGAAACAATAAATAAAGGTTGGATGGTTGAGTTTGCACCCAGATGAAGAGTGGAGAGTTGTGAAGACGCGCGAAGATGGGCTCAGCGAATCTCGACCAGTGTTGCCAACAGCACAGCGGATTCTGAAAAAGCACAACGAAATACTGTCAGTTGTAGTCTTGTAGTTGATCTAACAGTCTTCTCGAATATGAGTGGGGTGAGTGGTTGTGACTTGGAGTACGCGAGGCTACTTTAGTTTCTTGTCTACGCTCCAAACACACGTAACACTCACTCTGCAGTTTTCTTGATCATGCTACCTATTTTTCTACTTGAAAATTAATACATTAAAACCTTAATCGTTTATTTATACAGCTATCATTTAAAAACCAACAAGTAGTAACTAGGGATTAAAGTTTGTCTGTTATTTAAAATCTTTATACCAAGTAAATTACTTCAACCCGTGCCAGGCCTTTAATTTTATTAATCTGATTCTAATACTATTTTAAAGGAATAAATTATGGACGGTTGTTTACGCAATGCACCCGCTAATGCAGTTAATGTTTAATGTTGCAGTCCTCCCCGCTGGCACAGTGTGCTCGGGGTTAGCTGGCTCCAGTGCCGTCAGTGGACTTGATCGGCTGGGTGACAGAGATGCTGACGCTCAGTTCCTAGTCACCTGATTGCGCACCAAAGTCGCAATGCATGTGGAGTTAGGGCACAGACACTGTTAAGATAGGCGGCTCCTCAGCAACACAAACAGTAGTCTACACTGGAAACACGCACACACACTACAGTAGCCCTTACCTACACTGGAGCAGGCAACGGGAAATCGGCTCACTTCACCTTCCCAGACGTTACCATGGTAACCCGCCTACGCCCGGGCTCGCGCAAAGCGTTCGTGGAAGAAGATTCCCCAGGTGAAGCCCAGGGACGGGTTGGTATAGACTCTGAAAGACCCTTTTCCATCAACCCAGCTTAACGATTTTCCCCAACATCTTTGGAATGTTTGTTTTTGGTCTCCGTGGGTAATACAAGATAAGCGTGATGGTGTAAGGTTTCGATTACCACCCCGCGAGACCCATCAGCAGTTGAATATTCGACATTTGAAGCCATTTCGAAAATCATGCAACTGCGGCAAAGGGAGTTGTTGTAGTTCAGAGTGGTATAACTAGCATCGCGTGATATTCGTTCTTCGGAATATCTGTATCTCTCCGCTATTAGCTCTGCTTACAGAAGATAAATTATAACTTGGTGTTAACGAACCATTTAGAAGGTTTGATATTAAAAAGAACAAATGCCTCAGAAATAAACACCGGTCAGCACGATGTATATTTTGACGAACTAATATGGTTTTATCAAAATCATCTAACTGTCTACGAAAAATTAAGGAGAAAACAAAATCAATCAATAAATGAGTTAGCTGTAATTTCTTCACGTTGACATTCAATCGGCATCCACCGACGAATGTAGCATCTGTCTGAAATCTGAGGTGCTTATTGTTTTAATACCTGACGTATTAGTGTTCCACTATTCTAAGTAAGCTGTATATACTGGTAATAAGACGCTACCTGGAGAGTGAGGTGGCATAGAAGGTGTTGCTCTTAGTGCAGGGCGTAGCCCAGACCGTGTCCGTAGGCCAGGGCGGGAGCGGCGTAGCCCAGTCCGTGTCCGTACGCGGCGTAGCCGTAGGCGGGGGCGGCGGCAACACCGACCTTGGCGTAGGCGGGGGCGGCGTAGCTCACGGCGGGGGCGGCGTAAGAGATGGCGGGAGCGGCCACTTTAGCAATGGCTGGGGCGGCGGCGTAGCCGTAGGCGGGTGCGGCGTAGCCCAGACCATGTCCGTACGCGGCATAGCCGTAGGCGGGGGCGGCAGCAACTCCGACCTTGGCGATAGCGGGGGCGGCGTAGCTCACGGCGGGGGCAGCGTAAGAGATGGCGGGAGCGGCCACCTTAGCGATGGCTGGGGTGGCGGCGTAGCCGTAGGCGGGGGCGGCGTAGCCCAGACCGTGTCCGTACGCGGCGTAGCCGTAGGCGGGGGCGGCGGCCACACCGACCTTGGCGATGGCGGGGGCGGCGTAGGAGATGGCGGGAGCAGCCACCTTAGCGATGGCGGGAGCGGCGGCGTAGCCGTAGGCGGGGGCGGCGTAGCTGACTGCGGGGGCGGCGTAGCTGACTGCGGGAGCAGCGTAGCCGACGGCTGCGGGGGCGGCGATGGCGTGGGAGGTGTAACCGAAGGCGGGGGCGGCACCGTAGCCGAGACCCAGCAGGCCGCGCTTCTCCTGCTTCTTCTCTTCGGCGGCGGGCTCGGGGGCGGCGACCGCCTCCTTCTTCTCTGCGGCCTCTTCGGCGTGGGCGACCACGGCGAGGGCCAAGAACAGGATAGCCTGCGGACAGGAGGCGAGAATTAGTCAGTACCACGCGACAAGTGGACGGCCCCAGGTGAGTTGATATCTAGGTGTGCGCTGTCTGAAACATTCTAGGTATCAACTAATGGAACACTGCAGTAGAAGATTAAATTCTGATAATATTACTTGTCACAAAAGAAATATGTTTTGAATAATCTTCTTCTAGTTGCAATTTATGACTACAGCCAAAAATCTTTCAGATCTCCTGCAACATTCTTCAGCAAGTTTTTTGACCGTATACTCGGATACCAAGAAACTGAGGACAAAATTGAGCTACAGTACTTTGTACCGAAAGAACCGTGAGGTTAGAAGTTCGTTCGAGTGTTTGAGGACTTGAGTAATCTTAAAGGCCTAGTCAGTAATGCTACGAGGAACGAGACGTCAATACAACGACAGCAAGATACGTGAAGCTTACATTCCGTTACTTTCCTAAGTAGCGTTCTAGTTTAAGCAGGAAAGCGTGTATGGCAAATAGCATTTCGTCTTCGCTTCCAGATCGCATTAAATCCACCTGTTTTTTGACAGAAATTATTAAGCTGAATGATCGACACATCAGCGAACCTGGTCGTGTTTGGTTGGTAATGAACCATCGTATGGTATGGATCAAGTGGTTCCATTACACCAACAAGTTGCTAGGCTATACAGGAGTCCAAAGTGTTCCAGAAAGACTCAAATTCGAATTTATTACGGACTTTACTTAAAATCATTTTAATTTGTCGGTTTTAATTAGAAAATAAAAACAAACTGCGGAACAGCAACGTTTTGGAGAGAAACTCTGCAGATATACAGGAGAGCGTGTTGGATTGGCAGCAGTGTCTGGAGGATTGAAATAACGTCCCGCACATTCACTGTTTTTTGTCTTTCGCCCTTACCGTCGACTAATGTCGAACTGTAAGAAAAGTATTAACAGATGGACATTAAGGATTGTGAAAATTTTGTTTTCGTGTCTGTGTTTTCTCAAAATAAATCAGTCTGCATCTCTGATAAAGCAGGCCAGCGCCGTACGTTCGTAAAGATGCCCCTTGTTATGTATTATTATTATTACTCCGCGATTCACTGTGTGGCGGAGGGTGCATTTCACTTAACCGAAAGGGTAATGGTTTGGAAGGGATATACGGGATATGCCAGGCGTGGGACGGAGGAATTGAACTGGCCGCTGATTGGTTACGTCGCAGTGCACCGACACCTAGTATTGTGGGAGGCGCCGCCTTGCAAAGCAGGTCGCCCCTGGCATGCAAATCAGCCGCCCGCCTAATCCACAAACAATTATGATTAATTGCGCCGCGTCGGCATCAAAGCGGCGCCTGGGGGCGCATTGACCAATAAATAACGCGACGCCCCGACCAGGGGCTACGTGGGCTCCCACAGCGTACCAGTCTCTCAGGGGTGATTGTTCTCTGTTGTCGCCGCGGATTTTAATTTAGTTACTTTTTATCCACTGAGCGTGGCGAGTGAGTGGTTAACGCTCCTGCCTCGCATTCGGGAGGACGCCAATTCGAATTCCCGTCCGGGCATACAGATTTGCGTTTTCCATGGTTTCCCCAAATCTCTCCAGGCGAATGCCTGGATGCTTCCTTCAAAAGGCCATGTCCGAACTCCTTCCCGTTCCTTGTTCCTTGTTTCCAGTCCCATCCAGCCTCTAATGACCTCAACGTCGACGAGGCGTAAAGCCATAAGTAAAAAAAAAAAGTATTTGTGACTGTTATTCGCATTTGTGTATTTTGAAAAGATGAATGAGTCCTTTTACCCGGTTCAAATTAGTAGTTTGTTGATGAAACAAAGACGACAACATTCAATAAGAACGGAATGATTTATTTAAAAAAAAATTATTTCGGACTCTGCGACCATTTAACCAACTTCATTTTCTTTGAGTCTTCTGACTATTGTAACAGGCTTTGCTCATGTAAGAATGTGGAATACTATAGTGTGGACAATACCAGACGATTAGGGGATTCACTGGAAGGCAGGAGCAGGTTAAAGAGGGTCATGCGAGTGTACAAGGCGTATATTGGTGCTGGAAAGATATTGGTGTAAGAATGAAAAGTAACGCATGGAAGGGATAAGATGACCATGACCACAAGGTGGCATTCGATTTCAGGCACAAGGGTGTAGGAAGATTCTCTTTTTTAGGTAAAGGTGTCGGGGACTGGAATAAGTTACCAAAAGAAATGGTGAATAATTGAACAAAACCGTTGAAAGAAAATAGAAATTTGTAGAGGGTAAAAGGGGGGAAGATTTGTGTTTAGGGAAATTGACACTGGAGCGTGCACCCCGTTGCAAATAAAATTAAAACCGCCCATGTCCTAGGCCGGACTGGAACCGGCGACCCTTTCAATGCAGGGCTAGCCCCCACTCTGACAGAGGCTGCTAAACGGAATGGGTTAGCCAGATATTTCTGAAGAAATTAGAGCACGGCGAGTTTCATCATTAAATGTCGGACTTAAAGCAAGATCCCGAGAAATTGTGTGACTACTTCCGTATGAGTTTGAACTCGTCCGATTGTATTCTCGAAAAGGTTTATTTCGACTGTGGTTTGCATGGCGATGTTTCAACAGATCTACTGAAGTGAACTGGTGCCAATAGTAATACTGGATCCTCGTGTATAAAAAGACACTGCTCAAAACAGCATCAACTCACTCACAATTTTGTTTTCAATGCTTTCGTATTATCTGAGAATGACCAAACATAAAAATTCCTGATAAATGCAACACCTGTATGTCTATCTTCTTGTTTCAGTTTACGAAACATAATGCTGACTCTAATGAAAATAATATCGACTAAAAGTAAAGTCTTGAGGACCGTTAATTACAGTATAAAACTGTAGTGTAACAAAGTTAAGCTCTGTTGCAGATATGTAAGAACAGAATCACTAAACGTTTTACACTTATTCGAAACCAGCACCGATAGATTTATGGACAGATTTAAACCCATAAATAAATAAAAAAAGGTTTCTGGAATGGTAGACACCCTAAACTGCTTTTACTGAGAATAAGCAACGACTGATATGAATTCACCACAGAATGGGGTAGTTTGATCGCAGCCCTAATCTTTACTCCGCTGTATCCGTCATTCGATATCGGTGCTCGCAGGGCCCCATTCACGATGCGAGGCAAGAGAGGCGTTCATCAGTAGTCCAGATCAAAACCGGCAAATTTCTACGAGGAAGGTTGGTGTGCTGCCATCGAAGATGCTTTAAGAATGGTCCAGACTGTGTGGAGTAGTAATTTGAGGTGACAACAATTGAAGTATTTTGTGACTTAATCCGTTATTTTCGGTTGCGTCAGTTTCTCGCTGGGTATCGCGGTGATTATCAAAACACTTGCTGTGTTGGAGCCCGCGGTGGGCGTGGCACCCTGCCCCAGCTGATCCGACGCCAGTGACGTCACACCTGGCCTGGACCGGTTCGCTCGACCCACTTCCGACCCGCTGCCTCCCAAGCCCAGGTGGCGACCTCGCTTGTCCCGTGGCCGACGACGGCAACGACACCAAACGGTCTGCTCCCGAAGGAAGTTCATCTAGATCTACGAGATCCCTTCCCGCGTCAACTTCCAAAACATAACTTCTAATATTTCTCGTCAACCAATCGAATTTTCACTTAGGATGATTATTTCATCTTATTGGGTTGGGAGAACAGAATGCGACATGATTTCGAGTGTATCAAGCCAAAAGAGGGTCTAAACAACCATGGCCCATATGGAAGTCGCTAACTAGGCTTCAAATTGGAGTTGGCCGTTGCAAAGATACCCTTGCCCCATGGGGATACCTGGGAGAACAGCCAGATACCTCATGTTCGTGCGGGGAGAGAGAAACCATGGTACATCTGCTGTCTTGTCCACAAATCGAAGTGAATGTATCCCAATTTTACCTCCAATCAGCTCCTGGCAAAGCCATCGCATTGGCGGAAAAACCACCTCATATTTGACGCTGTCATCGACACGAGGAGAAGAAGAATTGCATCTTAACAAACAGTTTCACCGAGATCCGTACCAACTAGGTCACCTCCCTAAACTTTGCTTCTAGATTAATATTTGCTGCAGCGGCAAGTGACTGCTATAATACCAAATGTATCAAAGAACCGATGGCGTCAACTGAACTCTAACATATTATTACTTTCTAGTACTTTCTAGATACTTTCTAGTATCGATCGAAACACATTTAAAAATCTTATGACTAAACGCTGAGATGGGTATAAAGACTTGTGGAATCAACTTGTTCCGGTTTTTGCACTTAATCTTGGCAACATTCACAAGTAAAACTATTAGTATATCAATGTGTTAGGGGTTCGACCGCCAGTTCCTTTCGTCGAATACGAACCAATCACAGTGCAGTGCACATAGAGCCATGTTCAGAGACTGTTACAAAATTCAGGCTGGTTCGGCGAATCGGAATGAGACCGTCAGTTTTCATTGCAGTTTGCTTAGGAATGAACTGCTTATGGTATATTATACGTTCTTGAGATCTGTATCATATTTACATGAACGACCATAAAAACAAATCCTTCGTGGAAACCTAGTTTCTTCCATTACTGCCTGTCCCTACGACGTTTCCATCATAGTCTTGGATCATCTTCTGATTCATTGCCTTTTGCGCTTTTTGATTTACTCTTTAAATTATGATCAATTTACCCATAGTCATTAATGCTGTACCTGTAAAATCTGCGGAAATTCCGCATACAGCGACTAAGCTAGAAACTTGTTGCATTCCTGCCTCTGCCTTACGAATTGTTTGAACAACATTGCGACCGGGTTCTGAAAAACTCTGCCCCTTTTGAGAATACCTCCTACAGACTTTTCTTACTATTACAAGTCTACAGTAAGATGAAGTAATATGCTTTGCTGCTAAGAAATTTGTAGTACAGAACTGAATGGGCAAAAAAACTGATCCCAGTGTAGCTTGAAGTCAGACAACCCGATCTTCAGAGCGAAAGGTCGCAATAGTTCTTATTTAAAGACCGGGAATCCCAACAAAGAAAGTGACAGGTTGTGACATTGTTTGGCAGAAACTCGATGGATTGTTCGGTTGTTTAACCGACAGAATATCAACTTGCCGCGCAATTCACTTACGTCGCGGCTACCGTTTCATAACCCGGTTTTCGTACCCGGCGTAGAGAACCTAT
Source organism: Vandiemenella viatica (assembly GCA_031002005.1). Classification (NCBI taxonomy): domain Eukaryota; kingdom Metazoa; phylum Arthropoda; class Insecta; order Orthoptera; family Morabidae; genus Vandiemenella; species Vandiemenella viatica. The sequence continues at coordinate 6,864,370 of CM061918.1, read as the reverse complement.
AGCTTTACTTGCTATCCGAATGACGGGCTGTCTGAGCTACTTCACTTGAACAAAGAGAATCTCCTCCAGAAGGGCTCGTTAAAATTCCTGTCAGGCCGGGGAACTTTCGAGACATCCTTACCACTGAGCTATCAAAAGTTTTACGAATTATATTAATAATGGCTCACATACGGAGATATGTGAGTCCACCAACATTCGTCTAGGAGATGAAGAATTTTCGAGTGTGGCCGGTAGGCGGCAGGATTTCAAACTGTGACTAGCGCATAACGAGACGCGTTGCGGCAATAAGGCGCAAAGTGAGTGTTCCCCACACCTGCGTAAACAGTAATAACTATCGATTTCCAATCTATGGCGTATCTTGAAGAGTGATTTACCTGTTAGAGGACTTACTCTCGAGCGCGTATTGTTACGACTAGGTGCTGACTCGAATACTTTCAAAACTTCATCTTGTTGTGAATAGCCACATAATATTAATACATATCCCTTAGTAGGCCTACTTCATAACCTTCTGCGATAAGTCCATAATGAGGAATCTTACGGGCAGGTAAAACTCTCAGAGTAGGACTGGCGCCAGCGACCTCTGGAGCCCCTACCCACTACCTGGAGGTCCACACCTCACCAAACAATCTGCCAAAGGTCACGTGATTACATTTTCTTTAGCAGTCGGGGGTGCCATACTGGAAGATAACATACAAAGAAACTTCCTCGATCCATCACTCTGGAAGCTGTCCGTCCATTTCGCAATTAATCTGTCAGCGTATATTATACAATTATAAATTGATGAAATTGAGACGGAGCGCCCTCTCCGGTACGGATCTCCCCACACACCCACCCTTCTCCCTCCAGGCCACTTTTGCCCTCTAGTAATTTTTACTTTAAATTCTTCCAGTGTTTTCCGTTATTTATTCATTACTTCTCTTGGAAATTTACTACAATCCGTTACACCCTTTTCTATGAGAGAAAATTTTCCCACACCTTTATGCCTCAAATCAAGTGCCAGCTTATGCCCACGGTCATCTTTACCCTTCCAAGCACCTCTCTTAATTTACCCACCAAAATTTGTCCATGCTTCATCACCAATATAAGTCTTCTGCATTTCAATGACTCTCTTCACCCTTCTTCTATCCTCCAATGAATCCCACTCCAGCTTCTTTTTTATATTAGTTACCTATTGTGTTTTGCGGTAATTTGCAAACACAAATGTGGCAGCCCTTCTCCGCACTCCCTCCAACTCTTGTATTTGATACCCAAAATGTGGGTCCCATATTCCAGCAGTGGTCTGACCAGAGTTTTATACCTTACTTCTCTAGTGCATCCTCTCATCGCTCTTTCCAACAGGTGAAAGATTTTGAACCCTTTCCCTACCACCTGTCCAATGTGTCCTGCCCAGTTAAGTGTGCTATCAAATGTTATGCCGAGGTATTTACATTTCGAGTCTTCAATAAGTAGCTCCTTCCCCACTTTTTAATCATAATCTACCTTTAGCTTTTTATCTGCGTACCTAATAAGCTGGCTCATCTTTGCGTTTATCTTCATCCCATGTTGACTCACCCAGCTAGTTATCCTGTCTAGAACACCCTGCAGCTGTCTGCAGTCCTCTGTTATTTTGATCCTTTTATATAACATTATGTTATCTGCAAAAAATCTAACTTCTGCCAGTAAACCATTAACACAATCATTCATTAGAATAACGAATAACAATGGTCCCAATACACTACCCTGTGGTACTCCCGTGTTCACTCTTACTTCTTTTGATACTGAATTTGCTGCCCTGACTTTTTGCTTTCTACCTTTTAGGAATGATCTATCCAGCAAATCACCTTTTTATCAACTCTAGTAAAAACGTGATTTGCTGGGTATCCGGATAGTAAAGTTCTGCTTTGAAATCTAATTCTGTCTGTTAAATTCGAATATGCTCTTACAGTTTCTTACTGAATGGAGGTGTGAGCTGTGAGGCGGTATACTTACGAGGACCTTCATGTCGTTGGAGTGTTTGGTGGTAGCGTCGCTGCTGTGGAGAGACTGGTGTCTCAGGGGGACCCCGGCGCCCTCTTATAGCGCTCCCGGGCGGCGGCGCGGGGGCAGGCTGCCCCCGGGGGCAGGCGGAGTGGGGCGCGCCACTCTCACTCGCTCCGCGGCAACGGAGAACGCCTGAGAGACCGACACTCGCCTCTGCCCTCCATACAACACACACACACACACACACAAACAATCACACACATAGAAACACACAAACACACACAAACACGCAGAGACCGACACTCGCCTCTGCCCTCCATACAACACACACACACACATTAGTGCCCGAGTAAGCTCGCTGACCACACAACATACACACACACACACATACACACATACACTCACATACACACATACACACATTAGTGCCCAAGTAAGCTCGCTGACCATACAACACACACACATACACATTAGTGTCCGAGTAAGCTTGCTGACCACACACACGCACACACACATACACACACACACACATTAGTGCCCGAGTAAGCTTGCTGACCACACACACACACACACACACACACACATACACACACACACACACACACACATACACACATACACACATACACACACACATACACACATTAGTGCCCAAGTATGCTCGCTGACCATACAACACACACACATACACATTAGTGCCCGAGTAAGCTTGCTGACCACACACACACACACACACATACACATACACATACACACACACACACACACACACATACCCATGCATACACACACACATACACACACACATACACACACATATACACACACACATACACACACACATACACACACACATACACACATTAGTGCCCAAGTAAGCTCGCTGACCATACAACACACACACACACACACACACACATTCACACTAGTAAGCTGGCTGAAGAATTACGCGCGGACATTCTCGCGACGAGGCTGTATATGTCGGAGCCCATACACAGGAACGCCACTTCCACACATTTGTCGCTCAGCTGGCTTGCCGCGCTCAAATTGCTGTGCTTATGGTACGGATTTGTCCGTCATGGTTTCCTGGCTCGCGGCTCACTGGGAATTCGAAAACATCGCGAGCCAAGTGTAACGCGGTTAGTGTTACAAGCGACGTAACAATACTGAACTGAAACATATTTTTTAAGTCCTGCACAAAAAAATACTTTATTTGTGCAGCAGCTTATATTAGTGCCGTAAAATAGAAAAATAAACGGACAGTATTACAAAAGTGGTTGCAGGAACATTATAAACACTATCTGTACCACTTGAGAAGCATTTTCTTCGATTTCTTCAGTATTACAGAAATGCTTGAACAGATCTTCGTATTCATTCGCTTCATATCCATCATCTTCCCCTTCATAATTTGGGCTTTCTATATTGCTGATACTGTACATAGGTTCGTTTTGATCTGTCGTAAACAGTAGTAAGTCGTAATACCGTAAATTAGTTTTGTGAATTTCATTGAGTCTTCAATTTTTTGTATTCGTTGCGATAAACACTCTGCAAAGAGTGGATTTTCTTTTTTATTAATGCCCTATCAACGTTTATATTATATTTCCTACAAACTTCTATCAATGCACTGTATCCTGGTTTTTTTTTTTTAATTCCTGTTCGCGTACTCTTTTGGTTACACCCTCCTCAATGCAGTATGTTGCTGATATGTAGCAAAGAAATCAGTTACGAATTCTCTCTCTGCTCAGCTTATTAAACTTGTCGGACACTCGGAAAGTCTTATCAGCTACGAGTAAATTGTTAGGCGAGATACCTGTGTGTATGGTTACCGTCGCGCTTGCTCGCCACGTTCAAATATGTAACGGCTGTTATTGGCTCTTGATGCGGCTCGTCGCTAGACAATTAACACACATTTATATGGATCGCCACGGAATTGTTGACGCACAAATGTGTGTGTGTATGCCTGGTTATACAACGCACCTTTGCATCTCACATCGGCCTTCCAGGAAACATATCGACTGGAGGACTCCAATTGCATACCTGTGCTGTGCGGTAGAGCACGGCTTTACCACTCAGCTCAGTGGCTGGCTTTCGGAAACTTAAACAACATTCTGTTTCCAGGGATATTTTGGGCTCTTCTGCACTCTGAACCATATTTGTCCGTTTCGAACTCCGACTGAGCAATGCAGATCATTTCTGGAGGTAATTAATTGATCTGAAAGACTAATAATACAATAATCGTGGAAAACTGTGTAGATTTTTGTGTAAAAAATGAGTATCTGGTTTTTTTGACAAGCTACATAGGAGATTTTTTTAAAAAATTGTGTTTTTGTTTGTTTAGATGAAACATTGCCCGCAAAAACTACTTGTTGGATTTTAATTAGGGTTTCGGAAATTGTACAAGACAAAGCCCAATAAGGAATTTTTAATTCTGTTGACGCGTCGAAAACTGCGTAATTAAGACAAAAGTGTCCTCAAATTTATATCCATTGGCAGATACGCAGTCGAAATGTTTGCGAGTTCCTATCACCTGGTATGATAATCACTGCAGCAGCTCATATAAGGAGTTATTACCAACGACATTATTACTTACTATTTACACTAAAAAGTTGATTTACCAGCGCCTTCTGCAGACGTATATGCCACATGGTGTGTCTATATTCTAATTACATTTGCGACATGATTTACTGTACTTTGACCTTAAATAAGAAGGTCAAATTAGCCCTACAAGTAATTTCGGCAGAAGACTTGACTTCATTCGTACCCGTTTGTAAAAAATAAAAACATGGAATTGAAGTTAGAGGCAACAACTAGTATTTTATATTCTACTAAATCACACGAATTTCTTGTCGCCGATATTAGCATGAGTGCAAGTTACGAATGTAGAAACAAATAATATTAGGAGAGAATAATTACAAGTTTAATACATGAAAAGCCAAAATCAACTCGGCGTTTAACTTATTCGTCTTTTTTATGCATTTTGTATTCAATTTCGGTCTGCTTTTCATAAAGCACAGGTAACTACAACATTCCGCTGGTAAAAGGCAACTTTGATCATACTCTCACCGTGCTTACGTCACGCTGCCGGCCTTCGTTACCGCGCTAACTGGGGCCACAAATGTTATTACAAACTCAACGTAACAGGCTTTGTTTAGTAACAACTCTATTTACAAGAAATCAATTGCCAGAACACAGAAAGAAAGTATGTGCTGCGTTAAAATTAATGTATTAATTATTAATTGTTTTTATTTATTTTTATTCACTGGATGTTTATGTTTTCTTATACTCTCTGCCAGAGATGTCGCTAATATAGTAAATTAAAAAATATCACGTGATTTTTAAGTTTATAAGCTTTATTTTTACAAACAATTGCGAGGAAATGAACCGTTATATTTGACGGGTTTGAAGCTATTTAAATTCCTCGTAGATATTTTTGCTATATTCTCCGTCACTATTATAGTAAGCTCGAGGAAATGAATTGCCAGAACTATGCAATCAACCCTTAGTTTTTGGTGAAGTTTATCTGTAATTTGCAAAGAACGGTAAATTACATTAGTGTTCTTAAGTAATTTCGTATATTTTTTGTTTTTGTTTTTTATTTACAAAAACAAAAGGCTTTCTAAGTCAATTTTAGTTACAAATTTGGAGCTAAAAATTCTTCCAATTACTAAACGATACATGTGAGATGCTTGGCAACCCGCACGTTTTGATAACGTACTCATTATTTGTAACACAGTACTACATTCGTTTAGGGGAAAGTGGACGGAACACTGGAAAATATCAACTTTTCTGTTTCACTGTCACGACATCAAGGTTAATTCTAGGTGAAAATGTGACAGATAAATTTCTAAGGAAATTTTAAAAGGCTGGATTAACTTCAAATTATTTTCTGTAGATACAAAAACGTAGCTGATAGAAATATGTAACTGTTGTGATAAATGGAATTAAGATGTCTCTTTCGTATATAAAGATTTTGCTTTCACGACTCTACAGATTTGCTCGCCTCAGACGATGAGACCATCTGAGCAGGTTGCACTTGCGCACTAACCATAACATCAAACGTCGAAAAAATCATCAACGGATTTTGAAAGTTTTCTTGAAAAAATAATGACCGTAAAAGATATAACTAACCCTTTTATTTCAGAAGCTATGGATCAGAATTTTTTTCAAAAAAAAAGCATTACAGTGATTCATTGTCTAATAAAGTTTACAATAAAACTACAGCGACTTTTCTGGACTTCATGGTTTTCGCAGCAGTTATTGTATGATCTCGGCGAAATTGATGCTTCACCACATCACTCGATGGAGAATTTCGTGACTCAAATAATAAATATGTTCTTCAAAAAATCTTTTTTTTTTTTTTTGGATTGTATTGTTTTGTGTTTGATTTATATATAGGCCTACCATCTGAAATCCAATTTTGCAAAACCTATAATACCCTACAATTAAAATAACTTCCTACTGATTTTTTTTTTTTATGGAATGCAGTTTAATTTGCAGTATGTGTGGGAGCCCCCCAGGCATTCCACCGTGGTGTGATCTGCGCCCTTCGATCTTTTATGCCGCTGAGCATTTCGAAGATAAGCTGAGTCATCAGCAGAGAGCTCTGCTGGTGCCACCAATTAACCTGAGTGCTATACGCAGACACGCTGCCCTACTGCCAGCTCAAACACTTACAAACAGAAGCTTTTTTTTATTCGCCCCCTAATACCATATGGTCTCACGACTGCAAACAACGGTCAACCGCAAAGGTAAAACGTGCATAGGAAATGAAAGAGGAAAAGAGGGAAAAGAGGGAAAAATTAGGTATTCATGACAATATCGAAGATGATGTGCTGAGGAAGGTTTCCGTTATCTCGTAAGTATCATCGAATCACTCGAAAAATACAGAAGCAACTTCGGTGACTAAATAAGAAACAGAAATACAAATTCTAGTTTGACGTAGTTTTCGTTGCTTTTCCTCTTGTTGTCGTTTCGTACAGGCGCCGACATTCAGCTGTTGTGTTTGTGGAGAGGTTTGATGTTTGTCCAATAGTTTCGCATCGTGTGGCTTGGTTAGTGGTTTGTCCGGGAACTCAACCACCCACCTGAGAGACGTTTCTTTTTGCCCTCCCTGATCCTTGTTCACTTCTACCAGCCACTGCGATTTGGTGTTTCTTTTCGGCCAGTATGTAATAAGCTGGTTGGACAGTCTGGAAGCTTACATCCTGTAGACCTGTTCAAAAAATTCCAGATGTCTCTACCTGACCACGTCCGTGATGTTTTGATCGTGTCGCCTTTTGTACTGTAGGTCTTCCTTGGTCCCAATATCTGCCTGGTTATCTTTCCTTCCTGAATTCCGAGACCCTTCCTGTTGAACACAAAGATTCAGGGTGTATAACTGGTGGTGCTTCATTTTAGTGTTGCGAGAGGAACACTTAGTGTCTTGGACGGTTGGTTTGCTAGTTCTAGTTTGTTAAATCCAACTGACTGCTTTCCTACTCCAGATGTAGTACACAAGTAGGTTCACTTATATTTGTGATGGATTAACATTTTTTTCCATATAATACTTGTAGTTCTGCCTTAGTTTCACTTTTAGATTATTATTATAATGTCTTATGTTTGGCAATGGCGAGGCACTGCAACAAAAGAAATCCTTTAACACACACTGGTCACTAAATACATTATACGCACTTAGTAATTCTGCTGAGGAGGAAACGAAGTGAAGAGTAGCCACAGCTCAGCTGTTACTCGAGTGAAATGCTTTTGAGTAAGATATCCTCCGCTGACGCGACATTACACCCGTCACAGCTTCGTGACTCATGAACCGTTACTCTCAGACGCACTAAAACAGATCTTAGTACCCTTAAGACGACTGCAACGTAAAATTTGGAATAATCAAATGTGAAACTTTTCTTTGGGGTTTAGTCACGTGTCTGAAGGAAAATTAAAAAAAAAATCTATTGCCTATATTAACAAGTGAAACTTATACGTGTTTTTCTGTCTATATTTTTTCTTCAGCACCAATACTATCTTTATTGCGTTTGTACAGTAAATAAACTATTGTAAACAAATGATAATTATGAAAAAGTTAAAACACACTTCGCTGATAGTAGATCACTGCATGGATCCTCAGTGTGTGTTTTGTGTTCATCACATTCATATCGTGGACAGAGGTATCTCCTAGCATGTCTTACAATCAATTTTCTTTGATAACTAGTTCCTAAAGCCATCAAAAATGGCGGGTTAAATGACAAGTTCTCCCTCACAACTATTTTTTGTTTATAAGCTGAAATAATTAATTGCCTAAGCTGTAATGATGAAGGCTAATATTGCTCCACGCATGTGAAAGCTTTTATGACACGTGCATTAACACAAGCACTGTGTCGCATTAACGAGATTCTACATTTCTTTGCCACCTAGCTCGTTTGCCGTCAAAATGAAGTCAGATCCTGTGGATCACAATAATGCTTGATCGGAGTATTTCGCACCAGAAAGATCATTTTATAATAAATTAAGCGATTAAAAACTGAGTGTTGGAGTAACAGAACATGGTAAACGCTTCTTGAAAACTGTTTGTTCTGATTTCGCGAATCCACAAGTACCTTCGTTTCCCCAAGCTTCGATCTGACGCAATGGCCAGAAGATGTAGTCCCCACGTTGTGTAAGGTGTTCGATATATTTTCACCGAGCGTTGTGGTGTAACGGTTAGCGTTCTGGCCTCGCATTCGGGAGGACGGCGGTTCGAATCCCCGTCCGGGCATCCAGAGTTGGGTTTTCCATGGTTTCTCAAATCACTCCAGGAAAATGCCGGGATGCTTCCTTCAAAAGGCCATGGCCGTATTCCTTCCCATTCCTTGCCCCCCATCCTTTCCTGTCTCTAAAGACCTCGCTGTTAGAGAGACGTTAAGCAGATAAAAAAAGATACATTTTCCTACCTTTTCTCTATGTTTAGTATGAATGGAGATAGCGTAGGGCTTTGTGGTAACACAATTTATCTCGTTCCTCTCGTAAGCTTTGGTGTTGTGATACAATTAATTCTCTTACTCCAAAATATTAGTATTTCACCATTTCAATACCTACCCACGGTTAAGCTGCTTGTATAATTGGATACTGAGTAGATTATTTCTTCCTGACATTTGTAATGGATTTTTCTGGTATTCGACTGGCTTTCCAAGTTGGCAATATTCACCAACAATTTTTACACAATAGTTATTCTTGGTACTGAACCATTTACTGTTTCTTAACATTCATATTTGACTATCAATGCATTCACCTTTTCCTCGGTAATGACAGGCAGTATTTCCTTTCTCTCTGTAAATAACTGCACGACAATACTCTCTCTGGTCACGTGATCTACCAACCAGCCTACATAGCTCGCACAAACGTTATCTATTATCGACAAAAATTTATAAACCAAAGATATGTCAGATAACATTATTACCTGTCACGCTCCAATGGTTCTAGACGGTGAGAAGAAAAATATACTGAATATTTTAAGGCATCCGTATATCAACTTACGTATTTCCATGACCTAGCACCTTCAGTTCAAATGTTTTGATGCAAGAAGTCATTCAATGCTGTCAGAAATACAGGTAAATGCGTATGTTTGCGGCTGAATGGAAGCGGAAATCACGTCTTCTTTCCACCAGACAATCCCACCACAATATCTCTGTCACGCAGAATAAGGCTCATCTCTATACTTCGCGGTCATTAAAAAAAAAAAAAAGGCTAATGCTAAATGTCTCGTCAACGGCAAGGCAGTAAGGCAGCCGACAGATCAGTGGAGGCAAGGAACGGGAAGGAATTCGGCGATGTCCTTTTGAATGAGTCATGCTGGCATTCGCATGGAGTAATTTCGAGAAACCATGGGAAACCGTAATATGAGTGGACGGACAGGGGTACGAACTGCCATCCTGCCGACTGCGAGGCCGGAGAGTCGCCGCACACCCGCACCCCGCGCGGCACTGCGGTCCCCCCGGGCATGACCGCTCCTCTGTGTAGTGGTCTCACGTCGTAAAAACAAGTTCTGTGTTTCGCAAAGCAGAATCGTCTTTACCCGCGACCAGAGTCTTGAGAAACGGCTCAAAGAATCCATGACGACTCTGGACGACGAGAGATTAAAGCAATCTGAAACGTCGCAATTCGCAAAGTGTTCCGCGAAAGAGATCATGGTTAAGGATGTAGCCGTCTCTGCTGTGAATAGGTCCAAAGTGACTCTATACTCAGTACTTAACACACACGTCTCAAACAGGCACAACGTGTCCAGTGAGAACCGCGAGCTTGTATGCCGTCTAGTGACGTCATGCGCTGAGTGTGTAGTAGCCACACACCCGTGGGGAGTCACTCCGACTGACTACTCGAGCAGACACCAAGCCAACTCACCTGAAGTAAATCAAAGTACACGCATGGTCGTCAGTACTCGGCAAACAGGCTGCGTGCAAGTGGGAGAACTCACAGCCAACAGCATCAAGGTCCCGTCCAACTGCCGTACCCTCAAACTCATGACTGCTTTTAGTGAATGTGTAGAGGTACCGGCTGAAATAAAGTTAAAAAAATAAAGTGCTCAAATTTCTTCGTTCGCACAAGAAATAATTAATCAGACGTACTTTGAGCCAATCTATGTAAGAATTACAGCACCATTAGTCTAACATCACATGCGTCAAAATTACTGACCAGAATAATATACAGAACAATGGAAAGCGTAATAGAAGGTATAGTAGGAGAAGATCAGTTTGGGTTTAGGAAAAACCGCGGGACAAGAGAGGCAATTCTGGCTTTAAGATTAATGAAGAAAAACAAAGATACTTTCAAGGCGTTTGTTGATTTAGAAAAAGCTTTTCAAAATGCTCCATGGAACAAGATGTTCAAAATTTTAAAGAAGTCGAGACAGAAGAATACTCTATAAACTCTATAAGAATCAAGAGGCTATAATAAAAGTAGAGAAACATGAGAGACAAGCCTCAGTTTAAAATCTTGCGAGACAAGGTTGTAGTCTATCCCCGTTAATATTCAACTTGTGTGTAGAGGAAGCAAAAGAGGAAGTAAAATAAAAGATTCATGTGACATAAGTGTTCGAGGAGAAAAAAAAATCGGTAATTTACGATTTGCTAATGACATTGTCTTGTTGGCAGAACAGGCCGAGGATATTGAGAAGTCACTGACTGGCATGAACAAAATACTGAAGGAAGATTTTGAACTGAATATAAATCAAAGCAAGACAAAATTGATGAAATGTAGCAGAGATAATGCGAATCATAGCAGATTAAATATAACAATAGGATCGGGTGGGATAGGAGAAGTAAGTAAATTCACTTACCTGGGAAGCAAAATTACAGTCGATAGCCGAAACAGAAACGATGTTAAATGCAAAATAGCACTAGGAAAAAGAGCCATCATGAAAAAGAAAAATCTGTTAGTTTCAAATATTAATCTGGGACTTGAAGAGAACTTTTTAAAACTGTATATGTAGAGCAGACCACTTTATGGTGGCGAAGCATGGACTTTAGGAATACCAAGAAAGAAAATTGAAGCATTTGAAATGTGGCGATGTAGAAGAATGCTGAAAATTAAGTGGACAGACAAAGTACGAAACGAACGAGTTTTGGAAATGATGGGTGACGAAATAAGTTTGTGGAAGAAGCTTACAGAAAGAAGAGACAGGCTGGTAGGTCATATTTTGAGACATGCTCGATTGGTTAATTTGTTAGTGGAGGGAAAAGTCGAAGGTATGAACTGTATATGAATGCTCAGACTAGAATATATGAAGCAGATAACTGAGGACGTGGGTTATAAGGGATATGGTGAGACGAAGAGGTTAGCACAAGATAGGAGGGGATGGAGGATTGAATCAAACCAGTCGAAAGATTGATAACAACAACAAATATATATATATGTATTCCGATATTGGTTTCCAGGGTAACTTATGGTATAGGGAGCATCCAGAAACTACGTGGCGCTGTCTAGGGGGGGAGGGGTTGGCTGGATAGCTACGCAGTGCTACATGGGGGGAGGGGGGGAATTTCTGGCCAGGGCACGTAGCTTTCCATCCATGTTATTTGTCACAGTTAATATGAGGTACAGAATACACAACAGCATGTGAATATTTATTTCCGTCATTTAATTATATCCATATGTATTTTACGATAGTCTGACAAGAGAAAACTGAAAAAAATGTCTTCTGGAATCAATAGGGGGCGGGGGGAGGGGGAAGGTGTAGATGCAAAGCCACGTCGGGATACGTGGGGAGGAGGGGTGTTCACTGGAGGCCAGAATGAACTTACGTGGTTTATGGACGCTCCCATATGCTCAGCTCATTACAGTTATTTACACACGGAAAGTATAATGGGAAAACCGATGGAGAACCGTATCATTCGAAATTCGCTATCTGTAGTGGTGTAGGTGGTTGAACTTTCCATGGTCGTCGACATCAGCGACGTGTTGTTCAGTTCCAGTTGGATTTGCAGGTTTCCATGACACCGTACACCGCAACCACACTATGAGCGACTGTACAGCGCTGGTATGAAGGGGACACGCGGAGGCTCTATGCAGGGCTGCCAACTTTCGAGACGAGGCGCGGCGCGGAGAAAGTAATCAATCTCCCGCGACCAAATGGACACACCCACAACCACAGCCGACTTGCGACACGCTAACCAACACTTTCATCGCCGCCCTACAAATGCGGGGAAGTTTGGAGCAGGAATTGCCTGCTCAAGACCTTAAGAGTAAGTACCTGGGCATAGTATTTGATAGTAAACTTATTTGGGCAGGTAATAGGGTGAAGTTTCCAAATCCTTCATTCATTGGATATTTGTAGAGGGTGATGATAGGTTGTACCAGAGAATTTGGAGAACTCGGTTCAAAACTTTGATTAAATTATTGCTAGGATATGATGGGTATCAAATACAGGAGTTAAGGGGAAAGGAAAGCACGGCAGATAGATTTGTTTGTGAAAATTACCGCAGAAAGCAATCAGTAACTGGTATTAACGAGAAAATGATAGATAAAAGCAACCTTCACTCGTCAAAGTTGAAGGTAAAAGTGAAGCAAAGAAAAGGAAAAAAATCCACAAACCCAAGAAATAATATTTCTTGCTAAGCTCTTAGTCATGAAATTAGAAACAGGTGACTGATCCTTGGCAGATACCGGTGATCAACACAGCCAGATGAATGCAGGTTTCATAAAGGTTTTTATCTTTCCTCTCCTCATTAATATCTGGTCCCGGCGTTGATTCCTAATTCATCGTTGCTTGTTAACTGATACGAGAGAGGGGCTGGTTTGGAAGGGACGGTTGAAGAGATTGCTGCTACTGCACGAGGCGTGTACTGGTGATGATACCTGGATGCGTATTGGCAGAACAATTATGTTGAAGGATGATATGATTATAATCTCAAGCTACCACGTGATTTCTGTGGCGACGGAGTGGAAAAATGTTTTCCAGCTACGCGAAACAAATGGTCCAGGAAAATGTTAAACAATTTTCCAGAAACACTCAAAGAAATTAAAATTAAAAGTCGTAAACGAAAAATAGGCCGGTAGCGATATATACCTCAAGGAATTTAAAACTGAGATGTCCCCCTCTTGGTATAAATTAAATAAGCATTATTCTGCATAAATTATTACAAATAAGATTATCAATTATATGAATTAATGATGACAGGAATGAGAATGGCGCTTGTAAATCATCAACAGTGTTGGGCCTACGATTTGACATAGATTTGCATTTATTCAATAAGCACGAATTACTATTAACAACGGAATACAGTTAACAATGGTATGCAAACAAAATCTCAACAAATCAAAAAAGTATTATAACGGCCATCAGATCCCGAATTTTAATGAAATTATATTTTAAGAATTATTTGCAGCAACCTGGGAGTTCAGTAAATATTTTTTTTTTTTTTTTGTATGTTTTTCTTCCAATGACGAGTGTGAATCTGTTGAAATGAAAATTGTTTTATGGAAAGAAACTATGTATAAATATTATTTAATATGTCCAAGGACAATGCATGAAACATTAGTTGAAAGTTTGTAATTCCAAGTATTGAGCTGAGCTGAGCTGCGATGTTTAGAGGACAGTTTGGACTGATTTAAGTCGATAATTTTGTGTATAAATATGTTTAATTTTTATTTTGTGTGCATTTCATAATGATTGTTAATGATTTTGTATTAATTTTGATTGTTTTTAATGTGATTTTAAATGTTTAACTATTGTTAGAATTCCAGAAACGTCAGTCGGAAGTCTTTGAATTATTCTGGAATTATCTGTGAAAGCTTATATAAGCGATCGACAGAGGCGAGTTTTGGAGTTCTTAGTATTCAGTATTCAAACAGGTGAATTCAGAGTAGTTGTTTGAACGTTATGATCGCTGGAGCATCTGTTTAGTTTTGCGGCTAGTATAATTGAAGCCTGATGTCTTAAAGGAAAATAAACAAATTTTAATCTGAATCTTTTTGAACTAGTTATTTCACATTTCATTTATAAAACGAGATACTTATCAGTGCGTTCTTTTTAAGTGTTCTGACGTTTCTTATCCACATTGACTGTAATCAGTGATAGCAATGAGGTTCCTCGAGGCGGCACTGGCTTTGATCACTGTGAAAGTCATTTGCGATGATCGCAGCTGGCACGTGGTCACCACATTTCTGATAAATGCTCAGCCGACACTTTACGTTACTTGCACCGTGAATCGTCCCTCGTCGCAGACCAATGCTTCCTCCGTGGACCAACCAAGCTAGAGATGGATCGCAAATAACGAAGCGACTACAAATAACTGTTATTTTAAAAAAGCTGATAGCTGCCAAAACGAAAACTGGAATTATTTAAATAACTGGCAACACCACCCTCTGACAACGCTGTAATTTTTCATACCGCATCTGCTGAAGCTTGTGTAACTGTTTAAATTAGATAACTTCCAAAGGTATAACTACTACTATACAAAAACACAAACACAAGTCGGAGGCGTATATAATGTCTCTGATAGTTATTTTGGAAGCAACAACTGTTAAGAAGCCGCTTTTGATGACGTATCGCTAATCCGCTACTTTTTTTTTTTTTTTTTAAAAATTGCTTATCGTCTCTTAACAGCGAAGTCTTTAGAGATGGGAAGAGGGGGGGGGGCAAGGAATGGGAAGGAATGCGGCCATGGCCTTTTTGAAGGAAGCATTCTGGCATTTGCCTGCAGTGATTCGGGAAACCATAGAAAACCCAAATCTGGATGCCCGGACGACGATTCGAACCAGCGACCTCCCGAATTCGAAGCCAGAACGTTAACAGTTCACCCAGCTCGCTCGGTCCGCTACATTTGAGGGCGTTGTCGCTAATAAGCAGTTTTTTGTGACGTCACGGCTATTTCGCTATATTTGGGGGCGTGCTCGCTATTTTGGTGGCAACCGGTTATTTGACGTAATTTACGGCTATTTTCAACGAGACAAGGGCGTTTCTGAGCAGAGGGTTTAATGGCGTGTCCACAGATATTACGTCGAAAAAAATAACTGTATGCTATTTATAGCGGTTAAAACAAGCTGCTAGAAAAAAGAAGCAATAACTGAATAACGTATTACTGGAAAAAAAGCTGTCTGGCGATCTCTTCCCCAAGCATTAGCCGCCGCACACACTGTGTTCGTCCGCGAGTCACGTGATCCCGCGCCACAAGTCTGAAGGCCTGCGTTCAACGTAGAGACGCACCTCGCTTGCAGGTCGGCGCTCATGGTGGCCGTTACACACCTGTTGTCTGCGCAGGCCACACGTCCAGCTCCACACTAAGCTGTCTAGATTCCCAGTGGAGCATGCCAGCTCACAGGTAGTTCAAGGGAATGTCCAGCGAGGTATTTGGTCCGTAGTTATTCAAATAACAATCATATATATCATTTCTATAAGATATTTTTTGTCACAAGCCTATATCTTCCTTCATACTTAACCGAAATCAATGAATGAGGTGTCATTTTAAAGCTTATGGTCTCCACTTTGGTTAAATCGTATTTTAAGCAAGAACGTTTTCGGAATTCGACCCTTAAAGGGCAAAAATGTAAATTTTTCTAAAATGCTGTTTTCTGTGTTACGAGTCAGTTATCTCCCTGGATACCTATCTGAAACCGTTTTAAAGATTAAGATCTCCGCTTTAGTGACGTCATATATTAAGCCAGAAAGTTTTCGGAATTCGACCCTTAAAGGGAAAAAGTATCAATATTTTTGCAATGCGTTTTTGTGTCACGAGCGATTTATCTCCCTTAATATCTAACCGATATAGATAAATGAGGTATCATATTAAAGAATAAGGTCTCCGCCATGGTAACATTATATTTTAAGAAAGGAAGTTTTCATAATTCGACCCTTATAGGGCAAAAATGTCACTTTTTCTAAAATGCGTTTTTTGTATCCCGAGCCATTATCTCCCTGGATATCTAACCAAAATCGATAAATGAGGTAGGATTATGAGGAGTAATGTCTCAGCTTTGTGACATCATATTTTAAGAAAGAATGTGTTGGAATTCAACCCTTAAAGGGAAAAAGTATAAATTTTTCTATAACGCATTTTTGTGTCACGACCCATTTGTCTCCCTTAATATCTAACCGATATAGATAAATGAGGTATCATATTAAAGAATAAGGTCTCCACCATGGTAACATTATATTTTAAGCAAGGAATTTTTCGTAATTCGACCCTTATAGGGCAAAAATGTCACTTTTTCTAAAATGCGTTTTTTTGTATCTCGAGCCATTTATCTCCATGGATATCTAACCAAAATCAATAAATGAGGTAGGATTATGAGGACTAATGTCTCAACTTTGTGACGTCATATTTTAAGAATGAATGTTTTTGGAATTCAACCCTTAAAGGAAAAAAGTATAAATTTTTCTATTACCGATTTTTGTGTCACGGGCGATTTATCTCCCTTGATATCTAACCGATATAGATAAATGAGGTATCATATTAGAGAATAAGGTCTCCGCCGTGGTAACATTATATTTTAACGCAGGAATTTTCGTAATTCGACCCATAAAAGGCAAAAATGTCAATTTTTCTAAAATACGTTTTTTTGTATCTCGAGCCATTTATCTCCATGGATATCTAACCAAAATCGATAAATGAAGTAGGAATATAAGGAGTAATGTATCAGCTTTGTGAAATCATATTTTAAGAAAGAATGTTTTTGGAATTCAACCGTTAAAGGAAAAAAGTATAAATTTTTCTATAACCGATTTTTGTGTCACGAGCGATTTATCTCCCTTGATATCTAACCGATATAGATAAATGAGGTATCATATTAAAGAATAAGGTCTCCGCCGTGGTAACATTATATCTTAACAAAGGAATTTTTCGTAATTCGACCCATAAAAGGCCAAAAAGTCAATTTTTGTAAAATGCGTTTTTTTGTGTCTCGAGCCACTTATCTCCCTTGATATCTATCCAAAATCGATAAATCAAGTACGATCGTGAGGAATAATGTCTCAGCTTTGCTGACATAATATTTTAAGAAAGAAGTGTTTGGAATTCAACTATTAAAGGGAAAAAGTATAAATTGTTCTACAACGTATTTTTGTGTCACGAGCCTTATATTTCCCTTGATATCTAATCGATATAGATAAATGACATATCGTATTAGAGACTAAGGTTTCCGCCGTGGTAACATTAAATTCTAAGAAAGGAATTTTTCGTAATTCGACCCATAAAGCGCAAAAATGTCAATATTTCTAAAATACGTTTTTTGTGTTTCGAGTCATTTATCTCCGTGGATTTCTAACCAAAATCGATAAATGAAGTAGGAGTATGAAGAGTAATGACTGAACTTTGTGACATTATATTCACCTCACTATTCATCGCATTTTATTCGCGAAATTTTCGCACGGGTCGTCTAGTCTGATTCAATTGAAACCAAATAGTTGGCTGCGTAGCTGAGGCCCTGACGACCCGGGGTCGATCTCAGACGAAGCCGAGGATGTTTCCTCGAAGTTGAACGCCCGGAACGGCTTCCGAAGCCCATTCAGGCTGCTGTCCAATGAGTACCGTGGAGGGAACTCCGCGGGAAGGTAAAGAACGGCCGCAGCGTGGCGCTGACCACGTCACATCCAGTCTAGTGTCGAAGGTTATGATGGGAATGAGGAGCTCCACCTCTACGAAAAGCGGCAGGAGCACTGGGAACCGTGTGACCTTTACCTTAAAACCAGATAACCATATAACCAAAAACGCACTATTGTAGAATTGTCGGTTCTATTGTAGTGCATATTACCCATGGCGTGGTGTTGTTCATATTAAGTATAAAAAGAAACGGTACGGCAAGGAAAACGTCAGTGTTTAAGCGAAAAGTCGTTTGGTTCATATGATCAGCGGCTAACGATATTTCAGATGTAACATGTTGGATACGAAGAGAAACAAACATTTGTAGCGTGTTTCTTTTACACTTGTGTAGTACAGGGCGTTCGCCGGAAAACGCTACCCTCCCAGTCTGTTGCCGTCGGCAACTTGCTCGGACAGTGGCGCCAGCAACTCCCGCCACACGGCACCGTGAATCACCGCACTGTTTAACACCTCTGCTGCCCCAACAGTGCAGTGACGCAGTATAATGGGACCCTTACATTGTTAAGAACGGTTTCTTTGCATTGTAGCTAGTTTGTGACTTCAGTCTCTTATTAATCAGTGTTGTGAATAAACGTTTCTTTGCGGTTTGGCTGGTTTGGTGCTTCATACTCTTACTAATCTGTACCGTGTTTGAATGTGAGTAAAATTATGGTACGTTACAGTGTGCAACAAAGAATATTTCTCTACGATACATATGTGAAGAAGAAGTCATTTAAAAAGTGTCGCAGTAAATTTTGTCGCGAATTTCCTGGCGCTTTACTGCCAGCTAAATCAACAATTCTGCGTCTGGTTAAAAAGTAAGAGAAACGGGTTCATTTTTTAACAAAAAGAGACTGTCGGTCAACCGTATTCTCACAGAGGAGAAAATTGACGATATCGCTTTTCGACTAGAACAATCACCCAAAAAATCATTAAGTCAGTTAGGGCAGCGTGTGTCTCGAAATATGTTCAGAAGATGTAAAATGTGCATTACACAAGAGGGTCAACACTTCCAGCATATTTTATAAGGTAAGCTAATGAATTACGTCACATTTAAATGCTTAGCACATACAAGTTTATGAAGCGTAATTATTTTGAAATAGTCCGCGGCCGACGGTCGAACAATGCCGGAAGCTGACCGCTCGCTCGCCGGGAGCAGTTTCTTCCTTGTAGCGCTAACAGTGGGTAGCGTTTCCCGGCGAACGCCCTGTATAACGCCTCGTTCACCATGTCTGTGATTAAATTTAGGGATGTGACGGAGCTCCGCATCCACAAGTGCGGAACTTTCGCATGAAATCCTACATCCGCTTTCGCATTCGCATCGGCAATCTTTAATGTGATTTTGTTTACATTGCAGTATATATTATTCTTTTCTCTTTAAACGAGATTCTGCCCATCGTCGCTTAAGTAATAACAACGTAGTTGTTTTTTTTCTTACGATCTCGCAATAAAAGTAACAATGAACTGAATGGTGTTATTACCTAAACGATGAAGTTACAAGTTCCGACTTGCATTTGAAGTAATGCAGCCTATTAAACGTCCAACTTATATGACATCCTTGTAGAACCAGCGTAGCATGCGCTCAACCATTCTCGCTACTATAACGGATATAAGGAATCCTTTCCACTCGTACTTTCTCGCGGCACGCCAGTGTCCTTGTCGCACACTCGCAGGATGTTTCCTCTAATCACGATGCAACGCCATAGCTTGTTGGACGGCAGGGACCCGTGTTGGTTATTTGGGAGTCGAACAACATGCAACACGTTTTGTATGTAGTACTGTAACCCCTATCAAGAATCCTTTATCGGAAAATGCGATCACCGTAGGTCCTACAAGTTGTACTGTGAATGCGCCGCTAGACCGGTGGAAAGACGGGTGGCGGGCACGGAGATGTGCGGTGGCGTGGCCTTGTGCTTGACGCTTCAATTAGTCGAGCCGCGAACTCCTCTATGTTCACATGACAAAGAGTTTCTTCTTGACGCCTGCGTACTTATTTAATTAATTTAATTCCCTTGTGAAATGATCCCACGTTTGTTTGCTGTTGAAAGATGGGACAAAAAATAAGTCAAGTAAATATGTAAAAACTCTTTCCTCATGAAAAAATTTAGAATTTGAATGGTTATTTTGATTTTGATTATTTTTAATAAAATATTAAAATTGTAATAATTATAAATTGATTTTTCCACCTCCGTATCGGCTCCCGCAAAATAACCTCATCCGCTGATGTCAAGCATTCAGTATCCACAGGCATGACCTCCGTTTCAACCCTAGTTCCATTACTCTGTAGTGTTAGTCTCAGTGAGTGTTGGGTGTCTTCCCCGCTTCACGCTTTATTTTACAATTTACAATGTTTGTTTAGTAACACGTAAAGCTTGTGCCTGCCGGCCTCGGTAGCGTAGGGGCTAGAGTGCTAGCTCCGCGTGCCGAAGGTCGCCGGTTCGAATCCGGCCGTGGGCATGGATGTTTAAGTGTTGTATGTCTTTGTGAATGTCCTGTCCGTCCTGTGGTGTCTATACTTAGGAATTGAAAAAAAAACATACTGGAGAAGCTAATTCACTGGAAGAGATATAAACACATCGAGCTGGCTGAATGGCTCAGTTGCCGAAAGCCATTAAAAAAAAAAAAAAAAAAAAGCTTGTGCCTGGGCGCTGCAACCAACGGAACGACGAAACTGGGTGAGACTTACAGAAAAATTATATTACGGCAGAGGAAGAAATAGCTGTAAACATGCTGACGAAATGTATCGGGAGAGAAACGCTAAACAGACGCCAAATGAAAAACTTTGCACATATCGATTCGCACGTGTGATTAGGCGATGTCACTAGTGTATCACTACTGTCCTGCACTTGGTTTTAATACTTCTTTACTGTGTGAACGGTGCAACGTGGCTTATACTACATGTTGAAACTTATAGTAAACTGAATATCTGATATTTCTGTGATTTTTCTACTTGTTATACTTTTCAATGTCGTGTAGTTGAAGAACTTATTTTAAAAGTGCAACAAATTGTTTCCCGGGATACCACGCAACTTTATTCGGTTGTCGATCACTACGTTTCGGTGCTAGGCTGGATTTCTCCTCAAGGATGTTAAGGCTGTTGTGTCTGGCCTAACATTGTATAACTGGGGGACTTTCTGACCATTTAAACGTTATATTTGTTGGATATATGCGTAGAGCCTTTCCACCAACCAAGACTGTGACTTTATTCCTTGACACAGCACCGAGTTAAACCCCCAGCTTCCGGTGATGTTGACGAATATTTTCTGACTCTCCATGACCACTGTGCTCGTTCGAAGTTACCGTCGTTCATCACGTGGTGCTCGTTATCTTCAGCCCGATTCAATGAGCCTGGCTCTCCAAGCGTTTGGAATGTCTTCTGCAATTACTTGCCTCGTTCACAACATTAACTTGAATCCTGCACATGCAGTGCTCGAGCTAGCAAGGTAACGCTAGTAGTGTCGCAACCATGGACCCCTGGCTGTCGAACCTTGTATCGTTTCAGTTGGTAACTCTCTTGCTCATGTGCAGGGTTCGGATCTTTAGCACAAGTCTTATGTTTTTCCTGCCTTTTTTTAAGCTGTAACGATGAATTAAACACTGTTTAAACGTTACTGATTGTATTTTATTTTATGTAGCATATAAATGGATATTCAGATAATTTTCTTAGTTTTCTTCACATTACGATAACATTTATGGTCATATGGTCATATTCTGAGGAAAAGTCTGGTAATTCTAAATAGAGCCGCTAATTCACTAGAAGTTATAGACGAGACGAAATTAAATAAATTATTTGCAGAATCGTACTTCTGTTATACACCGAAGGAAAAAAAAACTAATTGTCACTGAATAGAACAGAATTCATCAGCCAATAATTGAAGTTATACATTACTGTCACTCTCTAAACGTTATTGTTCAGCCAACCTTTTAATTTCGACAATGCAGCAGCAACATGCCTGTGTCGATCCGCGTCAACCAATGTCTCATTGTACCAATACTTTTGAAAATAATTCCTCAGTCAATTTTATTTCTGCAGTGGATCAGTGAGTACCGCGAAACTGATTTTTTTTCTTTTTCTTTTTATGAAATTGCCAGGTTATGGAGTTACTTACAGAAATTTTGAGAGGAGTATTTTAGTACAGAAGAAAGAGTTATTTTCTGTAAATTGTGTGAAATTAAAATGACTTCCACAAAACGATTATTTTCCCCCCTAATCCTGCAGTGAGTGCTTGGAAGCAAATTATGCTGTCTCATGAAAGCAACACTACTACAAAAAATAAATGATTCATAATTCAGCATGTTTTGATGTACAGTAAATTTAAATGTTTGATCATATTTTGTCATTTTTAGGTCATATTTACCGTTTTTTAAGTTCATATTTGCATGCATATTTCTATATTTTTTCTGGGTTATAAATATCCGAACCGTAATCAAGTCACTACTATCGTCCTTCTGTGTTGTTGAAGCCAAGACCAGATCACATCACGAATGTCTGAGGATTTCTTCCATTGGTCATCTTTCGAAGATACTGGCACGGTATCCAGATGTTTGGTACGCTTTAGTAATCTTCAACACACTATGCATTTGTGTTTAGAAAGTTACAGAAGGCTGAGAGCACAAATTACAGCGCTTCAGAAGCACGGAATCATGTAGCATTAACCTATCCTGATTTAAGGACGTATTTCTGGAAACTAATTTCAATCTACTCCAGAAACAAGCGTATTAAAACGAATCCCCGTGATAATTAATGCTTCGCTGTTCTTTTTGATTATTTGTCTGATATTGCGACCTTAAATCAGGTTATTTATAAAACGAAATTCCCGATTTCTGAAGGGACCTTTTTAAATCTGTCGATGGTTCCAGTTATTTTCCCAGCGGGCAGAAGTTGCCCCTGGGGAAGCAGAATCACAGTTCTTTCAAACTAGAGAAGTGAGATATGCGCCAAGCTACGGCTGGCGGATGAATACTCAATCAAAAGCAAGACGCTTCCCAGAAAACAAATTAGTACTGAGGATGTTTTATTTTTACCATCGTCGTTCCTTTCAGCGTCCGGGGCAGAACACGTTCCGAGTTTTAAAATTTTGCTGATGAAGGTGTTAATTCCAGCACCTTCAATGCCCCACAGAAATAAAATCTGACAATGAAATCGATTTGTTTTGTATCGACTCAAAAGATGTAAGAATTCACCAGAAATTAATTAATTCTGGAACAACTGACTTGAAGTTCAAACAATAAGTTTCATAACGATAAAACATCAGGAATCTTTCTAGCAATTTTGCTTGCGAGTATTCAGCATTGAGCAGTTCGGCGCGAACTTTAATAAGCGTAATAGCACGTTGGATTTCTCGCGTCTCCTGTCTATACTATTATAAATCTGTAAGCAAGCTGCGTGTGTCTCTTTATTTGAACGGGAACGACGCAAAGTGTACAACAGCAGTTTGTATGTTATAACTAATGGTCCGAATCTCCATGACGAGAAGCAGATATTAAAGACCTTTTATATATACATGGCAAATTGTGGGCCACGGATCATTATACACTTCACAAGACCACTCCTTTCGCAAAAATCTAACAAAACGTAGTATTCCGTTTTATTTATTACTTTTATTATTCAGATTTCTGGTCCGCAGAACTTTAAAATAGACGGAATACGTGAATCAAACGTAATCAACATTTACTTTCATCGTAACAGGTGAGATGCGATGTAAAATGCGTTAGGCAAATGTATATTGCCTTTGACAGACAGCTAAACAGTTTGCCTTCCCGCTGTACAATAAACGGCGTCTGCACACCAGTTGTTCTTCCTTACGTATGAATACGGATACAAAATTCAGTTTTGAAGAAAGACGTCTGAGAAAGTGCTACAATAAATATCAACAGGTAACTTTACGTTGTTTTTCCATAATAGCTTCAACATATCTGCTCATATTTCGACGGACTTGATTAATATATATTTGGCGGCTATAATGAACAAATATTCTTGAATAATATCGCCCAAGGAAAATGTGTAGAAATATTGACTCCTGCTCAAACTACGGGCACTGAAATAAACTGTTCTTTCTATTAAGTAACTCCCATAACCATGTTTTTCTAATGTTTATCGCCATACGCGATATAGAGTTAAAGATGACAGCAACATGGAACCAATGAAATAAAAAAAAAATTAGGCAGCCTAAACCCATATGCTACACCGCGTAAAATATAAAACTAAACCCAATATACCTTATCCTCTAAGAAAGCGTGTCATTACGATACAGGATGCATTTGGCTAATGATTCCATTCCAAAATCGTAGCTTCTGTCACATGCGCATTAATTCATTCACTGTATCACTTATATGCGACTGTCATGACGGAATCAATAATACGGCTTTATTGAAAGTAAAGAGAATCAAAAATAATTCATATCTTAATGCTACACCACGTAAATTATAAAACTAAATCCATCATCCCTTGTGTTTTAACAAAGCATATCAGCTGTCATCATGGTCCAGGCTGTATTTCAACCGGACCACAACCTCCGATATCATTGCCGTTAGAAAATCATTGCTTCAGTCACATGGACATTAATGCATACACCATATCGCGATCAAATCTTGTCATTTTGGAATATGTGCCTGAAATAATGGCATCAGTTAAACGGCGATTTGAAAGCGAAGAAAATTAAAAATAATTCGTAACGTGTGATACCGCGTGAGATCAGTTTTAATCCACGTAAATTTCTATTTTAAAGCAGAAATAATTGAAAATGTCAACATAAAACCAATATCCTAATAGCAAAAAGGAAAAATTCTGTTTCACTGATTAAATATTATTAAATTTTTATCTTATACAACGGTAATAAATGTTTACTATTACACTGAAATATTTATTATTGTTACTGTTATTACTAATAAAGAAAACTCTCATGCTGTACCACTCTTCCTAGAGCACGAACTTGCAGGTAAGTGCTATACCGTGCAATCCTCCGTATCAGCATTTAAAAACGGCACACAGAGGCATTACAGTGACCGACTACCAAGTAAGGTAAAGGTAACATTTATTTCTCTTAAACTTTTTCTTTGCACAATAACTATCTCTACGAATCACTACAGTCAATTTTTCATATAGCTTTTCTACTATTTCATAAATTGTATTACATAAAATATGAACAAAACCGAATCTATTGCAATAACTAAAACAAAAGAAAGTTTTAAGAAGTCACTTATAATTCATGCCTCTCAACGCTAATATTTGGTAATAGAGTAAAATCGGTAAAGAATTTTTACATATACCAGAACACACGCGCGTAGCAGCGCGCAAATGCTCGTGTGGAGATATAAGCGTCTATAATGGTTGTCCAGAGAACAATGCAGCCATGATATTTCTACTGGATTACACTTGGTAAAAAAAACAAACTTTAATTTCAATTAAAAACAATATTTTAGTAGCATGCTTAATGATTTGAAACAAATTTTTAAGAATTATTCGTTACTATATACGGTTCAGGGTCAACAAGTAGTACTGTCAAATTTGAATTAATTCCTATTATGAGCCACACTGAAATCATTTGACTTTGGTGAGAATTGCCGTCTGGAAACAATCGTGTATCTGATATGACATAACTGAGTCCAGAACCTGATCTTCACGATGCTTTGGCAACCCGATTGACATCAAGAGTCCCCCAGGACTTCAGTAGCAGCAGTGCTACAGATGTCAATCACGAGGACATCTTGCAACAAAGAGCTACGATGTGTGCGCTGTGGAGGAAAACACCGAGCTGCAGACTGCACAGTACTAAGGCACGAACCAGGATGCTGCAACTGCGGTGCAGCCCACGCTGCCTGCTCCAGCCACTGTCCAGCCACTGTCCAGCCCGAAGGCGAGCACGGGAAAGACGAAACCTGGCAGCAGAGAGAACCGATTGCCAGCCGGCCATCACTCAGCCGTCAGACTGCACTGAGGGACCTAGAGCACTCTCTGGTGTCACAGAGCCATCAGCAGCCCACAGCACACGACAAGGTATCAGTGGGAGCACCAAGTACTGGCACATCAGAACGCTAATGACGGAGCTAATCATCACCCTGAAGACACACGCCACTGTCAACCAATAGACCAAATAAAGCCAAAATGCAAACAAAAACAAAAGCCGTTCCAGTACAAACATTTTCGTCAAAGGTCACAGGTATATTTCCTGGAACTGTAGATATTATCACTGCAGAAAGCTACACAGATAAAAGACGTTTATGGAGCCAAACATTCTTCGTTATTCTTGTTGTCTTCGATATAGTCCATCTAATGATCATGAAAAGTAATCCCGTGCATTCATTTCAATATTTCTTTCCATGACTTCCAGTAGTTCTTCATTATTTCACTTTGCTGTTTCTTCCTTTCTTCCGTCCATATATTATTACATTTCCTCTTCTCGTTCTCCTGGAAAACATTGAAATTTTGGATCAATCTCCTGACAGTTGCTCTATCTTGTATTAACTCCTCTGTTATCCCGATCTCAATCATATCTTTCTTTAATCCCTGGATCCACTGGTTGCCCTTCTTACTCTTGTAAATATGGTTGAAAATTCTTTTTGTAAGTCTGTTGTTATCCATTCTCATTATGAGACCAAAAAAACTAATTCTTCTCTTTCTGATTATGTCTCACATCCTTTAAACTTCTCCTTCTTTGAATAGATCTTTATTCCTCCGGTGTCTAAACACACCATTTTCTATTTTTAATGATCCCCAATTTTTTGTCAAGATTTTCCTTTCTTGGTCATTCATTGAGCTTAAATCCCTTGTTGAAGGTTTCACCTAGTTGGCATTTCTTGTATTCCGTGGTTTGGTTCTTCTTGTTCAAGTGAGTTTATAGTCGGACTGGTGTCGACTCCCCCCTGCTGTAGAGAGCAGTTGACAGTTTGATTTACCCCGCAATGAGCATTTCAGTGTTCAGCTATTGAACAGATCAAGAGTGCTCTTTCCAGTGTCCGATTTTGTAGTCTTTGCAGTGTCTGAAGAGCCAAAGAAACTGGTACACCTGCCTAATATTGTGTAGGGCCGACAAGAGCACGCAAAAGAGGAAACAGCTCCCAAGGAACAGACGACGACGGACCACGAGACCGGAAAATGTCAACAAAGAAGGGGACCCGGTCGTGAGCCGACCCCCTACAAAAACAATGCGAGAGGAAGGGAGCAACAACCAAAATAATCGCAACAGCGCCAGAAGCCGACAGACACCACGCTGCACGATGCAACAAGTAAATACCAAGCAATACCCGTACAGCGCTACCAGTACTGCTCCGGCTGCCGTAGCGAGGACCCAAGAAGAGAAGACCAGCTGTAGTCAGTAATCCACCTACTGACGCAGCTGACAACCCGAACACAATACGAACCATGGGGGGAGGAGGGTTTAATATAAGGGCGCCCAAGGGGCCCATTACTATTTCCCCCCTGAAGTATAAATAAAAAGTGATAAAAAACAACAATAGTGCTAGATCTGCATAGGCAGCAAGACACGCAAAACAAGACAGGAAAATATGTACTCGGTATACTATTAAATATGAGGACACCGAAGTTCTGAGAAACACATCTCACTTCTGGGACCGTGTATACAAAGAAGCCATGGAAATCCGGATATGGAGTAACCTCATAAAGAAAGACAACGGGTTCCAGCTAAGCCAAGCTTGGAACCCAGCACTGAAGCGGCTCCGCAAACACCAGAGCCGAGGCACTGTGCGCGACGTGGTGGCGTACAGACTGATTGTCACTGACCGATGCGCTGTAACGTACCACCCCCACCCCCACCACCACTATCGGAGCGCCGTGGAGGGGGTGGGTCGGAGTGTATAAATACCGATGCGCCCAGAACGGAACAGCATCACTCGGGACGGACGGACAAGCCGAGCGCGTACCTCTGCACCCGGACCTTCACGCGCTCCCGCTAGGATGCTTTCGTAGTGCACTACTATACCCTCGCCCGCGTGCAGTATGGTGAGGAAGCGGCGTCCTGTCTCACCGCAGCAGACACCGTCACGCACCGCTTGAGTCGCCATAAGGCGAGGGTGCTACGGCGCAACATGGGGTCACAGCACATGAGCACAGGGAGGCTCAGTCTACACCCTGCGCAGCCGCTGCCGACGTGCGGTCTCCCCAGTGCGTCACTCCTACGACATCCCCTAACGCGGGCAGCTATGTTGGAGCCCACTCACGTCGATCCCAGGGGTCAGACACCGCAAACTCATCATGGACAACTTGGTCGTCACCGAGAATTGAAGATAGGTTCGACGACCCCGACTTCGAGGAGGCGGAGACACTGATCTACATCCGTTGTACATCTGGCAAGTACAGCGAAATCCTCATGGCAAAAGGACAGTACACATCCAACTCCGATTCAAGTCGGGGAGTAAAGAGTATGCATGGGAAATACCAAGAAACAAGTTCCTGTGTATCCTCACTAACGATCAGCACGGTCACCTCGCCACGCCCATCACTGACAAGAAGAAAGACTGGTCACGGTTTGTCAGCCTTCCTGTCATCCTCAGCAAGGACTTCAGAGAGGATGACTATTTTGAAGACCTACATCGAGCGCTATATTGCGAACCACACAAACTTTCATCTTCACCCAGCCAGGAAGATGAGTCGCAAGCCTCAAGAAAATACGGTACTACCGACGGCCTTAAAGGACCGTAATCTCCAATAACACCGTCCTTGCCCAAGCACCTCGACACCACGCCTAGTGCAGACCACCAATAAGAGGCTTCGCGGCGCCTACAGGGTTGACACCGGGCAATCTGCTCGCAACATGCGTGAGCCCATCAAAGCTAGCGGCGGTTAAAGATTTCCTCGAGAGCCACAGCATTCAATTCCAGTTCGTTCAGTATGGAGGCGCAGGGCTTTCGAAAACTGATAGCATCCCAAACACTGCTTCACCAGAGGAAGCAACCAACTGAGGAACGGAGGTCACCCGAGATGAAAGCCTCCCACCACCCACAGAACCCAAGCAGTCAACGCCAACGGAAATCAATATTGTTGAGGCAGCCAATATCCAAGTCAAGAAGCAAAACGGCCGGAGCACCAATAAGAATCCCCGCAGGAAGAAATAATCACTGTCAACTGTTTATCAATGCTTCAGGTGCCAGGGATTCTGGCATTGATCGAAGGATTGCCGGAACCAAGTTCGGTGCGTTCGTAGCGGGGAAAATCACAGCGTGTTGGTGTGCACCAGACCGCGCGAAGCGACACCAACTTGCGCCATGGACCACGTGGCCAGCTACGGGGGCTGCCCACTGAGGAGGAAGCTGCAAGCGGCCGTCAACAGGAGCCGCCGCCACACCAGCACAGAAAAGATCACGACGCCACCAAGATCGACGAAGGATAAGACCACCTACGGCCACCTGACCAATCACAACCACCTGATCAGACACGATGAGCATCTACACAACAACCGTTGTCAATGCCAGCCACAAGGAAATCAAATAGGGATTGTCGTACAACTGCTCACGCAGTTGTTAACTACGCTCATCCCCACTAGGCGATAAGAATAAGCAAGGGTTTTCCTCTAAGGTCATTATGTAATGGCCAAAGCGGGGTTTTTCCCTAACGTGTATATTATGTTCCCAAAACCAACCAATATGATATAGTAGATAAAGCTACAGACAGTAGCGGGGCTACATAACGCCGTTGAGGAAGCGATTTAAAAAAAAAAAAAAAAAAAAAAAAAACCGGACCAGCAGTCGCGTCATGCATTGCGCTCCTCACGCCAACCAATGGACGCTACCTGAAGGTGATGACATGTTACACCATCGAAAATTCGGAGAGATTTTCAAAGAACACAGGAAAAAATGACAACGGCGTGGACGCCCGCTACATTGAGCATGCTTCCGTAAATACAGATCAGATCAACTGTTGCTGCACCGATAAATTTTCTCCCTCTCTCTCAAGATCCGTCACGACCCTGTTGATCAATTTCACACAGAAAAGACTCCACGGCTGAATATAACGTTTGGCGAATAGCCATAACTCTTAGTGGAACTTGGGACTACTATCGCTCGTTCAAGTAACTTGAGTTTCATTAATAATTTTCTTCCATCTAATGTAATTGAAATTCTACAGATTCCAAAGTTTTGGTTTTCAAATGAATTTTTTTAACTTTTTTTTTCTTTGTGAAACTTCAAAACAAAATTTCGTAAAATTTGCGATCTGTGAATAATTCATGTCAGAATTCAATTCATGGTAGTTATCAATTTAACAATCCTCTAACTTTAAAAGTAACAATTAAATAATAATCAAATTAGTATCTTCAAATATTACAGTAACAATTAAATAATAATCAAATTAGTATCTTCTAATATAACAGTAACATTTAAATAATAATCAAATTAGTATCTTCGAATATAACAGTAACAATTAAATAAGAATCAAATTAGTATCTTCGAATATAACAGTAAAAATTAAATAATAATGAAGTTAGTATCTTCAAATATAACAGTAAGAATTAAATAATAACAAAGTTAGTATCTTCGAATATAACAGCAACAATTAAATAATAATCAAATTAGTATCTTCGAATATAACAGTAACATTTCTCGCTGAGTATAAACGCACGAGACGAACATACATAGCAAGACCCTGGCTTTCAACTAGGTTCCAGTTTGTTTCAGAGAGACAGTAGTCGATTTCCTTTCCATTACTCTCACGTATTTCCAGTGACTGTACGCCATGAAATTACGAAATGAAGGGCTCCACGTGCGGCAACAATAGCAGCACAGAACAAAGCAGGGCTGGCTGTTAATTGTAATTAAATCACACAAAGCCGCCGCCTACCAACCACTGACGTTTCGAAAACACTGTTTCACGGAAGTCTCAGTTTTGTGTAATATTCCATATATTCCAAAATGAACTATGTACGCAGCAGGAAACAATATATCAGATACAACATACTGGGATACAATTGGTCCTTCTTAAAATATTTTACCTGGTCCCTGTACGTTGTTGCTGTTAAAGCACCAGCGGGCGCTGTAAGTCCTCAACGATAGGTGATCCAGAATGGACAACGCCAAAGCAGGTGTCATTTCTGAAAAAAAAAACTCAACGATGCGCTATTGAATACCCGTTATGCTAAAAAAAACTCCACAGCAGATATATACGACGTGTGAGGGAAAAGTAATGAGGCTGATTTTTTTTACTTACCAAAGGTTTATTTTTTCAAACAACAATACTGTCCCTTTCAAAGTAGTTCCCTTGGGTAGCTATACCCCGGCGGAGTCGTTGTTTCCACTCTTGGTAGCAGCGCTGGAAGGCTTCAACTGGTAGGGCTGTTAACTGGTCGGTCACAGTCTTTTGAATGATCTCTAGAGTTACAAAATGTCGTCCTTTTAAGGCATGTTTCAACCTCGGGAAAAGAAAAAAGTCACGAGAACTTAAATCAGGGGAATAGAGGAGTTAAGGAACAACAGGAATGTGTTTTGAGGTTAAAAATTCACTGATGGAAAAAGCCGTGTGAGACAAGGCATGAATCTTTTCCTGAGCCTTTCAAGGACACCTTTGTAAAACACTTGGTTGACAGTTTGTCCCGGAGGAACAAATTCTTTATGCACGATACCCCAGCTGTGAATAAAGCAAATCAGCATTGTTTTGATCTTTGATTTGCTCATTCGACATTTTATCGGTCGAGGAGATGACGGAGTGTGCCACTCTTCGCTTTGCCGTTTTGTTTCTGGATCGTACTGAAATATTCAGAATACATCACCTGTGCTCACGCATTTAAAGAATTCTAGGTCATTGTCAATCCTCTCAAGAAGATCAAAACACACATTTCTTCGATTGAACTTCAGTTCAATTGTGAGGTTTTTTGGCACCATTTTGACACAAACCTTTCGCATGGTCAAATCGTCTGTAAAAATTTGATGTACTTTGAAAGTGTTGAAATTTAACTGTTCTCTCATCATCCTCATTGTCATAAAGACCCCTCACACGCTCAACGTTTTCGTCAGTTTTTTTAAGTTGAAGGTCTCACGGAGCGAGGTTGATGTTCAACTTGTTTTCTGGCCTTCCAAAAACGATTTGTGCCAGCGGAAAATTTGTGCAATGTTCCCCATAGGCCTGTTTCAACTTTTCAGATGTCACATTCGCTGTTTTCCCAAGTTTAACGCAAAATTAGATTGCACAACGTTGCTCTAAATTCCGATGCTCCGTTTTCGTTACACACAACAAAAACACAACTTCACTGATGGCACTATCAACAATAATGTGTTGGCTGAACGGAGTTGAAACTCGGATTGATCATGTGGGAGGGATTAACAAACCGGTCCAGCATAGACTGGTAGACACAGCGTTGCCAGATCATTCGTAGTGTTAGCAATCTCATTATTTTTCTCACACACCTCGTATTTGCCTTTGAACAATTACTACAGCAGTTAGGAGTGTTGATCGTCTCTCTGGAAAGTAATCGTGTCTCTAAAATCCAGGCGTAACGTTGATCCTCACTAGCGAACGCGCGGTCCCTGGTTCGTATCCCGTCCTTGGATAAATTATAAGGGGACCTTTAACTGGTCTTCACCTTTCGCTTCTTTGCTCCTGTGGACTATATTATGACGCTCCGCTGTTCCAACTCCGTGCAAGGCTCTAGGTAAATGGTACAGGGTTAGAATAACTACGAAGGAAGCGGATTGCGTGACAAATTGAAACTCCATTGCAAGGTCATTGCTAAAATGCTCAGGCTACCTACTCTCCGATCATCTGGAAGGTTGATCAGCATGAACGGTGAACGAGTAAGTAGCCGTAATGACTTTAATTTTTTTAATTTGATGTGAACTGGAGAATCTTCGGGAAAAATTAGTAATGGCGATAATGCTGCGACACTGTGGAAGGTAACCTGAGGTTTATGATGCAGCAGTCAACACCGCTTTGGACAGTAGACTGCACCCTTTGTCGGCTTTTACAGAAAAAACTGTAAAGGTTTCTACCGTCAACACTAGTGCAGGGCCGGATTAAGACAGCGCGAGGCCCGTAACATTTGCTACCTCCTGCTACGTGGTTAATCGGGTACTGCACTAGTGCGCTCCGACACTTTAGGCTGTACACCAGCTACACTGTACTCTCCACCCAAATCTTCTCCACTTTTCCATAAGTCTGTTATTATTCCCCAGCTCCATTTATCTTGTATTTTCATTCTTTCGTAGTATTATCTACTTTCAATTCTCTCAACACATCCACACCACTTTACTCTCCTGCATTGCTTGTTCTTTCACTGCGTCCCTGAACTTTTCGTTTCTCTTGGTGTCCATTTTCGGTACCCATATCGTGCTTCAGGGAAATTTTCTTTTCACTCACATGTACGAGTATGTTACTAATACTGCACTGCCGCTATGTCCACGTGTCGGCGTGATACATGCGATCATAAATATAATACGGACGAAAAAAAAAATATTTGATGCTCTGTGTAACATCTCCGAATTATTTCACTTCCATTTCTTCTTGTATCCCTGTCTCAATTATATATCCACCATTTCTTCCACATCATTCCATAAAGCTTTCCTAGTATTGTCAGCTTTTAGCCTGTCATCGTAATTCCCCTAGTCAGCCTCTCGTTCTACCCGGATGTCAGCACAATTCTAGTTTTCTTTGCTTTGCCATACACCGGGTGTTCGGTGATAACAAATTGTTAAGAGTTTATACAGGAAATGGAAATGTACCGTTTCTATGCTGCAAGTAAAACGAAATATGATTAAACATTTAAATCCATCGCTTTTAAACACGTGTTTCATGTATGCGAGATGTGATGCAACGAGAAAAATAGACACAACAAAAGTGTAAATAATTATAATTAAGGACTCTAAGGTACTATTAAATAGTCAGTCAAGAAGAAATATACGAATGGGTAATATTGTCTTAGGAATTTAAACACGCTGTTATAGCATCCATTATACATCAACTCAGAATAATTTCTGTTTTAATTGTTCCTGGGAGCTACTACCGCGCTATTAATAAGTGACTAGATGAAAGTGAATGCAGACAATCTTCCGTAAGAGGTCCGATGTATAATGAATTAATCAGAATCATTTAAGTGGGGGGGGGAAGGATACAGAGAATGGAAAGCAAGGTTCGTGCGTTCCCGTCAGTTAGGTATGTCTCGTGTGTCCCAGTGCCGACACTGTAAAAAAAAAAAGGTATTTTTTATTTACAGAATATATTTTGTAATGCTTATTACAGGTAAAAAGTGTGTCTTCTGCTATCGGTTACTAGTAAATACTTTATCTAGTCAGTCTCCTCCAAAAACCTCTAGGAGTTTGTAACAGAAATTTCCGAACACACGTTCTGTATATAAAAATGGATTTATTTGACCAGTTCCTCAATTACAAGATAAAAAGTTTGTAAAATATTGCGCCAATACAATTGAATCTTTCTGCGAAGGTCGTATGGAGAAAATAAAAACAAAGAAAAACTCACTCGAATTAGAATGATGTTTTTTTGGACAAATTGACCCTGTGTATAAGTTTATCATTGGGTCTCTTCTTAATTAGCATAGAGTGTCGTAGATAGTTTTCAGTTTGATGTTCTCTTCTGCAATTCTACTCACCGCGTCACAGGTTATAACGAGGCCTTAAAGTGAGGTCAAACACGGAGGAAACTAGAGGTGGTAGGTATGAAATTTGCTGTCACGATTCGATATTCGTTAGCGGTCACATAACAACCACACATGTACAAAAAGAATTTTCAGCCACGTCCACACGAGTAAGATTGGCAATCAACGGATAGAAGGATTAAAGGAAGATATGATAATAACGGAGTATATAATACAACACAGAGCAGCTTTCACAAGATTGATACAAAGTTTCAACGGTTTACAGGAGAAGGCGAGGAGGAAAGGTAATAACATCTGGACCCAAGAAAGGGAGAAACAGCAAAGTGAAAGGATGGAGAACTAACGGAAGTGAAGAAAAGAATTATCGAGTGAATGTGCAGCATTACTTTCGGTGGTCCTTGAATGGCAAATATCGACGCGAATTCGACCGCGTTTCGCTAAA
The DNA here is from genome assembly GCA_031002005.1 of Vandiemenella viatica. Taxonomy (NCBI): domain Eukaryota; kingdom Metazoa; phylum Arthropoda; class Insecta; order Orthoptera; family Morabidae; genus Vandiemenella; species Vandiemenella viatica. The sequence goes on along the minus strand of CM061918.1, from coordinate 6,829,385 downwards.
ATGCGATATGAACGTGTGAACCCGGCGGCCGGGTCTGGTGCAGGTTGCAGCTGCGCTTGGAGGGTGTCCTTGCAGCGCCGCCTCTGCAGGTCGTAACGCTGCGTCCAGTTATGGTCGTCCGAGGCCTCAGGCGCGCAGTGGGCGCGTCTGACATTTAGAAGGTGAAGGGACGTCCATTTGACAGCGCCGTCACCACCACTAGGAACACGTAAAAAATACCTAGCACCTGAGGCAGCCAGGCGACTAATCAAGATAAAACTGGAACGAAGAAATGTCAAGCTAAAATGGATTACGGGGCACGTCGGTGTAGGAGCAAATGAAGCGGCGGACACTATAGCACGGGAACAGCTAAACGCTCCAGGTATGAAGAAAGAATGCAACAAACGGCAGATCGAGTAGGAACCTAACGAAAGCCTCTGGTACAGAGTTACAGCAGATAAACCAGACTACAAACCAAGGCACGCGCTCCTAGAAATAAACAGAAGCGAGATAGCAGTAGTAAGCAGACTGACGAGACAGGACGTACGCCATGAGGATCGGGAACCGTGATGACGTGGAAGACATACAAGTCACTTTCTACCGGGATGCTAATGCAAATAATACAACGACTTAAGCAAAGAAATAACAGCGATTTCAAGATCAAGGATATTACTGTCATACTAAAACAACGCTAAAAGAAATGCACGAGAATATAATGATGATTTTTTTCCTGTCATCACTCTCTCGACTAGTTTGATGCAATCCTGTATCCATTCCTATTTTCTGCTAACCTCTTCATCTCTACATACCCATTACAACCCACTTCCTCAATTATCTGCTTCATTTATTCTAATCTCTGTCCTCCTCTACAGTTCTTACCTTCGACTGTTCCCTCCACTAACAAATTAACCAATCCAGCATGTCTCAAAATATGACCTACCAGCCTGTCTCTTCTTTCTGTAACCATCTCCCACAAACTTCTATCCTCACCCATCATTTCCAAAACTCGTTCATTTAGTACTTTGTCTGTCCTCTTATTTTTCATCATTCTTCTGTAGCATCACATTTCAAATGCTTCAATTTTCCTTCTGTCTGGTATTCCTGAAGTCCATGTTTCGCTACCATAAAGTGCTGTGCTCCATACATAGAGTTTTTAAAAGTTCTTTCTAATTCCTAGATCAATATTTGAAACTAAAAGGTTTCTCTATTTCATGAAGGCTCTTTTTTGTAGTGCTATTCTGCTTTTAACATCATTCCTGCTTCGGCCATTAGTCGTAATTTTGCTTTCCAAGTAACAGAATTCACTTACTTCTCCTACTGTATCCGATCCTATTTTTATATTTAATATACTAGCATTGATATCATTTCTGCTAAATTTCATCAAACAATTCTCCTTCAGTATTTTGTTTATGCCATTTAGTAACTTCTCAATATCCTCAGCTTGTTCTGCTGACAAGACAATGTCATCACCAAATCGTAGCATACTGACTTTTGCTCCTTGAACCTTTATACCACAGAATTTTTTTTATTTCCTTATTGCTTCTTCTACAAACAAGTTGAATATTAACGGAGATGGACTACAACCTTGTCTCACATTCTTTTTAACTGGTGCATGTCTCTCGTGGTTCTCTACTTTTATTATAGCCACTTGATTCTTATATAATAATTTTTCTTATGTAATCATAATAATAATAATACAGAATATAAAAACCAAAGGTGTCACAATTAATAATGATGTCCAAAATAGTCGGATGGCTAAAAACAAAATAATAATAGTAAATCATCCCCACTAGAAAACAGAGTGAGGAGGTTTTTTCTTACCTTTTCGTTTTCACTAGCTGAATCGTATGATCAACTGGCCGTCAAAGGTTGCACCGTGATGCTATAATAGGGCAACAAACAAAAATTTGTCATTTGCCTGGAGTATTTTAAGGAATTCTTAAATAATTTTGCCTGATAAATTAAAAAATAAGGTCTGTTTTTCTCTATTAGGTCTCGTTTTTTTTACAGTACTCATCTTCATTGTGCAATGAGATATATGAAAGAGGATAATGCCAAAAAGACTTTCTAACAACAGTATTGATACCAGTTAAAAAGAATGCAGTAAAATGTGAAAAGTTCAGAACCATTAGCCTCTTATGCCACGCTGCTAAGAGTGCTAAATAGACGAATATCTAGCAAACTGTCCATGTCAATTACTGAAGAACAGTTTGGATTTCAAAAAGGAAGAAGTGCAAGAGATGCTATTGGTTTGCTGAGAACAATAGGAGAAAGATACATTGAAAGGGAAAGAGATTGTTACATGGTTTTCATAGACCTGGAAAAGGCTTTTGACAGAGTACAATGGGTGAAGTTAATGACGATTCTAAAAAATAAAGGTATTGATTGGAAGGAAAGAAGGCTAATAAGTAAATTATACATCGAGCAAGTAGTGAGAGTGGGGAATGATCTTACCGAAGATGGAAAGATTGGAAGAGGCGTAAGACAGGGATATTGTTTGTCACCAATATTATTTAACATATATTTGGAGGAAATTATAAAAAGTAGTTTAAGAGGTAAAGGAGGTGTATGCATGGGTGGACGTAGGATTACCTGCATAAGGTTTGCTGATGACATGGTTTTGCTGGCAGAAAGTGTCAGGATACTCACAAGAATCTTAGAGACTCTATACAAAGGGTGTGAGGAATTCGGAATGAGAATCAATAGGACCAAAACTAAATGTATGATGGCGGGAAAGAGTAGGAAAGAAATGATGATAACACTGCACGGAGAAATAATTGAACAAGTGGAGTCCTTCAAATTTCTAGGGAGTATTGTGAGTGGTGATATGAGCTGCAAGAAGGAGGTAAAAACTAGAATAGCAATGGCAAAGGAAGCTTTCAATAGAAAGAAAAATTTACTATGCGGCAGGCTGGACAAAACCCTGAGGAAAAAATTAGCTAAATGTTTTGTATGGAGCGTAGGACTGTATGGAGCAGAAACATGGACGCTACGCAAAGAAGATCTAAAGAGGTTGGAAGCTTTTGAAATGTGGGTATGGAGGAGGCTGGAGAAAATAAGTTGGGAGGACAATGTAATGAACGAGGAAGTGCTGAAACGAATAGAAGAGAAAAGGTCACTCATAAAAACAAGAAGAAACAGAAAAAGGATATGGATTTGTCATGTGTTGAGGAATGAGTGCCTACTTAAAACTGCTCTGGAGGGGACTGTAAATGGAGAGAAAAGAAGAGGTCGGTGAAGGATGAAAATGATGGATGATATAATGATAAACGGGAGACATATAGAGACTAAGAGAATGGCGGAACAGAGGGAGGCGTGGACCTGCTGTATAGCAGAGAACCCTTGATGATGAAGACTTTGTAAAACAGATTTCCAAAAGTGTACATGGGCTGATATCAGCGTGTTGTAGGATAACTAAACAAGTCTGTTTATTTAATTTGTATAAGTGACAAAGAATATGAAACGATAAATTGTGCGTGACCCATAAACAAAACACAAACATATGCTAAGATTTTGTCCGGAAATTCAAGAAACAAATTTACGTTTCTTGGCACACCGTGAATGTTGAGCAATAGGATTATCTCGTTTTAAACACTGGCAATATTCTCCACCATGACGGTCTCCAAAAGTCCTTGTTAGCGCGTTTTAATCTCCATGATGTCCTGATGGAATCGTTCCCCTTTCTCATCGCTAACATCTTTGAGATTTTTAAGTAAGGGATTAATATGACTAAAAAGAAAATTTATTTTGATGTGTATATTTGTGTTAACATCAACAAAAATTGTCACCGCGTTATAAATAAGGTCTTTGTAGTTTTCACTTTTGTGTTTCCTCAGAAAATTTTCTACTACTTCTATGAAGGCTCACCACGCTAATGATTCATTCTGGTGCATTGTTTTCGCAAAATTTGTGTCCTTTATGAACTTAGGGATGATCAGTCCGTAAAACATCTCTGCTTTAAGTTTTTCAACCGTCTTGTCTGGAAATACATTGCAAATATAACTAAAGTACTCCCCACGTCTGTCCGAATTGTTTTATCAATTCGAATTTGAGGTGCACAGGTGGGAAGATGATTCTTTCTCGCTCAGCTAAGTGTTCTTGTAATATACTGGCAGCTCTACAACGAGCCATACTTAACATAGTGATTGTCATGGTCCCTAATATACCATATGCAAAGGAAACGTGGATACTTTGTATAACCAGTTTCATGTTCTAAGGGAAAATTCATCACCTTTAAGCCCAAATAAATTGCCTATTTATGCTCATTATACAGAATTTTCTCTAAATAATTTAATTGCTTCTTATTTTTCATATTTATGAAAAAAGAACATACGGACTGTTACCAACATACACACACTTATAAGCATCATGCAACTTGACTAACACATAATATATAACAGAGAGACGTTACGTACCCGATATGTCAAAGTAAAGGTCATGTTTGGATCAGGGGACCAATTTCGAATAAAAATGGCATTTATTTCCCAAACACCAAAATCCTTATTACCTCTGCGGATAGTAATCTATATAAAAATCAAATAACTGTATTTCTCAGTATGTGACAAATAACAATACTCCCGCTAATGAAAGGAAATAGTGGTGTGGATGAACATTTTTGGAGAATGACTGTTGTCAACGGAAGAATTTGATGAACAGACAAAATGTCTCTGTGAAAGAACAACAATGAAGGCCTGCAGATTTCTAGTAAATGTATGATCTGCTGGTATAGCTTTACAAGCAATGAAAGTATTTGTATGAACGATAAGTGTGGTGGGTGAGTGGTAACGCTCTGGCCTGCAGTTCTGGAGGGCTCTGGTTCGGATCTCCATCTGACCATTTGAATGGAAGGGCTATGGCCGAATTCCTTCCCACTCTTAGCCCTCATCTTCTCTTGTTTCCAATGCATCGACGTCAACGTAGCGTAAAGCCTGAAAAAATAATTATGCATTATATTTAAAATGATAATAAACGAATATATATCAACAGGAAAACTTGTTCTTGATAATGAACAGAGAAATGTGTTGATACTGGACAGGAATAAGTAAACAAGCAATACTCCTATATATTTATTTACTAACTGGTGTAAGCCGGTGACCGTTTTGTGTGTGTGTGTGTGTGTGTGTGTGTGTGTATCTTTACGTGTCTAGATTAGTTCCAGTTTTTAGGATCAAAGATTATGACAGGTTGACCTGATCTGACAAAATACGAACTTGATCATGATTGTTCCTTAGGGTGGATATAATCTCTTGAGCTTGAAGAACTCAGAAGTATTAATAAACGTAGTTATTAAACACGGACAGGGACGATCGTGCTATCGTATAATTGTTTCAAAGGTCGTAGACTCGAACTTGCTGAAATACAAACTTGCTTTTCATTTGACCCTTAAAGCATACTCTGCAATTTTTAAAGAATTCCCGTTTGCTTTTTATTATTATTATTATTTTATTGAGACTGATAAAACTTTCATAATGTAATCTTTCGTCGTACTATCTGTACCGGCCAGAGAGCTTAATACAGATTCCAGATTATTAATCAGTTGAGCAATGCTGAAGAAATGAATTTCCATAATACTCGATTCGGTAACATGTTTGGTCTGATGTCCACTTTAAATAACCATAATAACACACGTACAGCGAACAAGGACCTTTAACGAAAGTGGTCAGTAAATACGTAAAAACCAAATAAACCGTAATTTATAAACTTTGGTCAAGCAGCAACATTAGTGAAAATTTAAATTGTACTGAAATTTAAACTAGGCCGGAACGACAATTGGCATTCGTGGATACAGCAGAAACCATGAGGAATTTATGTTTTATAGTTTTTTTTTTTTTTTTTTACGTTGGTTTGATTGGCAAAGATGTAACTGAAAAAACAGTTCAACGTTTTTTTAGCCGTGAAGTTTATAGATATTTTTTGAACTATGAAATGCGATGTAAATAAAACTTTATGAATTTATTATGGCAATTAATTTTGTAACAGTTCCTTAGCTGTGAAATTGTGGAATTTCTTCTAATGATCTCTCTGGTTGCTGTTAATTTGTGAGCGAAGGTTGGCGCGCGACTTCACCGTTCTCAAGCCAATAGCTATCCAGGTGAGTGAGTGGGATTAGGAAATTATATAGTAGACAGTTATAAAGTGAGAAATTATATTTGTTAAAAGGATATCTTTATGTTGTGACTGTTTTCAGCTGCAAACGAGGAAGAAGCGCTGAAAGAAGAGACAGGAAGTGGGAACGCAAAGGTGAGTTAAACGCTACAAACGAGAAGAAGAATTAATGAACAAACAAAAAAACGGAACACCACTCCTCACAAATGCAACGAAGACACGAAATGACTCTGCAATCTTCCCCAGTGACACAACTGGTTTTAGATATTACGACGATAAGTCGCGATATTTTTCCATTTGTGCTCTTATTTGTAGCAGTTCGTTCTCATATTACTATCACAGTGTTTTCAATCAACGTCTGTACGCCGTACCGTAAAGTGCATAGTGACAGATAGCGTCCACTTGGGTTCACTCATCTGCCCGCCCTTCCCTCTTGACAAACATTGTTCTGGTTCACGGTACCTATGTACTCGTGACAAGATTTTGATACTCAGCGCAGTGTAACTGATCTTCCAATAAAATCGCATTCGAATAAAACAGCAGATGAACGTATAACCTAGTGGCCGTGTTTTATGCTCTTTGTCGTGTTTGGTGTGTTACTGTGCAGAGTGTATGGCGGACAGTGGTCTGCAACGTCAAAATGCGAAATCGGTAGATCTGTCAGAAAATTTCGATATATTTTCAGCCAAAATCGAAATATATAAAAAAAAAATACAACTCGAATAACAACATTTTTGCTGGGCAAGATGACCTGTCGAAGAATTTCTGTCAGTTTGACACCAATTTTACTACCAGACTTGGAACTTCGAGACTTGCTACCACTTTGAAGTCAAATTGTGCAGCCAATAGATTGCAACGTACTATTGCAACTGGATGACAAATTAGTCATCAAAAGTTACAAAGAATATTATGGTTTCAACATGCATTCAAAGATGGGTTTGATTTTCATATTACCTTTTTAGCTTCGTATAGTATAAACTGTAGTCAGAAGATAGCAGTGAGGGTATTTTTTTAAGTTAAAGTATGAAATACAAGAGATTTAAAACTTCGCTACATTACTAAATTTCATTATTTTAGATTTCTTTATCTTTTTAAAATAATAGGGAAATTAAAGGATATGTTATAAATTAATACCACAATTTGAATCAAAATAACAAAAACAACAGAGTTGGTAATTTGCAATTCGTTTGTTAAGTTTTTAACAATGAGACTTTAATCTCAGTCAAATAGAAACACGAACACACAGCCCTCAAACCTAAAATTAAATGGAATTGTATTTTATGAAGCATTTGTAGTAAACTAGAGTTTTGTTGAATATGATCTGGTATGTTTGTTTTTCATTTTCCTGTAAATCAATGTATATAGACTTTGTTTTACGGAAAGAAATTATTTAAAGGCCATTTAATATGTTTAAGAACAGAATTGTGCAAGAGAATTGCTTCAATATCTGTAATTCCAAGTATTAAGGCAAGTTACGATGTCTAAAGGACAATTTTCTACAGTTTAAAATGATTTCTGTGAATAATTTTGTGTTTAAGTATCTTTAATTTCCATTTCTGACCAATTTGTATTGATTGTATATGATTATGAATTAATTCTGATTGTTTTTAATATGTTTTAATTGTTTAAGTATTGTTAATGTTTGAGAAATGTCTGGCGGAAGCTTTTGAAGTGTTCTAGAATTTTCGGTGGAGTTTATATAAAGCAAACATCCGAGACAGAGAAACAGTTAGTTTTTCGGCAAAGTCTTCACCGACTCAATTTACGACGGCAAAGAACTGTATTGTCTGTGGAAGAAGTATTGTATACAATCGCTGGATTGTGTGTATTCATGGAAACAGTATCGTTGACGTCGTTTTCTTTGAGAATAAAAACAAATGTTAAATTGAACTTTATGGTGGACTGATTATTTATCAGATTAATTAAACCACCAACAATCTTAAATGGCGACCGTGGTAGGACAAGGGATTATTAACATCTGTGAGATGCTAATTCCCTAAAAGAATTTGCAGCAGATTTGCAATAAACAAATTCAATCTTCAGAGTTATCGACTGATAGAAGAGGTAATAGAGGCTGCACACTTCGAAGAGTTACAATGATTGAAATCATCGTTGGAGAATTTCGACGAGTGAATTATTCGGAGACAACTTAAAACCGAGTACAACGAGTTGCTAAACGCAGCACTCATCGGAGATTTTCCTTCGATGTCTGGAATCGACAGTGATTTTCCGACAGCAAGAGGAATTTTTTGGCTTCAGGATACGAGTTTTCTTCGACGCTAAAATTGGATGCTTGGAATAAACGACGTATTTTCGGCAAAAGATACGCGGAACATTCTGCCAAAGGTAACTAACATATAATCGATGGAATAATTCCCCGTAAGACATAAATGAAATGAGTTGCCCACCTGAAAATGTAAAATCGGTAAGAAATCGGGAAAATTTCGTTGTATTCTCAGAAATCGTGGAAAATGGTTACTTTTCGGTAGGAGAGACTAGGACACACTCCATATGCGAGACCCCTGATTGCGTCACCCGGTGACGCGCTAAACACTTTGCGGCGCGCCTCTCACGTAATGAGGGCAGTCTCCTGTTTAATTGGCCGCCGTTTGCGTTGTGCGGCACTGGGCTGCTCAAACAAGAAGGAAATGAGCGCACTTGTCGAGCGAGCGAGTGGGCAGCTTGAGAGCCGCCTAATCATCTCCGCTGTTACAACTAAACTAAACAAGTGCACCGCGCACTTTCACCGCTCTGCTACACCGCAGGCGCTGCCCAGCAAGTAGACGGAGGGACTGGGGTTTTCGAGCAGCTAGTTTTGGTGACTGCGCCCGTTGGATTGGGCTCCGAACGCGCTGGAGTGACGGGTCTTTCCGGCTCGAGACACTGGGCGACACGTAATGGCGCATGCACCACGCCTCAGCCGCATCTAACGCGGCTGTTTGTGCTAATGACTGCTGCGGCGTCCCTGTTGATAGCACAAGCCACTGGTCTACAGGGCAGCATCGTGTGTTGCTGAAACTCAGTGCAATTACTCTTCAGCGTCTTTTTCTTATTTCCACGCATGAAAAGAGGCATGAAAGGACACCGACTTGACAACACTGAAGAAGTCAAGAAAAAAACGAGGGAGGGTCTGTTAGCCATTTCTGAGGATGACGACAGAAAATGTTTCGAACAGTGGAAGGACCGGTGGGATAAATGTATTAGTTGTAATGGAGATTATTTTTAAGGGGATAAGGTGGTTTTGTAAAAAAAATTGAAAACATTTAGCTTTTAAGAAATAATTCCTTTTTTTTTTTGCATAACCCCTCGTAGGCCCCTTTACCCCGTAGTATACGGGAATAGGCTAAGGCAACCTCTTGGGCTAAAAACTGTATTTCTAACATGGATGTGTACACATCCAGAGCAAATTAAAGTCAAATAAGGGTTTAGCGCAGCGGTTCCCAACCTTTATTGGTACACGACCCATTTTAAGTAAAAAAAATTTTCGCGGCCCACCTAAAATTAGAGTCTATCTAATATAAGAATGGGAACTGTTGTATGACCTCGATACACTATCGACTATCCTATCCTACCAAAAGGCAAATTTTCATACAGAGGATATACTATCAACAAAAACAAGAATTCATAATACACAAAACAACAAACATATTATAGACCGGAAGGCTGCTGCACGGACCACTACCTCATCAAGTTGACTGCTGAAATCCCACGATCACCTTTTGATGGAAACCACCTGCAGACCCGATTTTAGTTGTTGATTGGTAGGTTTATCATTGGGTTTTACTGCACCCAAATGTATGAAAATATGGAAGACTGGAAGTAAGAAAACACAATGGTAAACTTACATGCCAACCACTAAAATGGGATTTTTAGGTGTTTTCTACTGAGGTATGACTTGGTACATCAGTGGAATTTTAATTTTCAAATCGAATTTTAACTAATCCTGGAATTGTAGCCGTCAACTCGATGAGGTGATGTTTTGTGCAGCCGCCTCTCGCTTTATTGCAAAAATAATGAACAGTACTTTTAATTATTATAAAAACACAACTTTACAACCAGTGAGATTTCTGGCATTGGTGTTTACTGATGAGGGCATCGATATCAGGTTTAACACTGGTTAATTTTAACCTTGAGTAACTCTCTACACATAGTTTCTCAATTTTAGAAAAAGCTTGTTCACACAAGTATGTCGTGTTGAACGACATCGCTAACTTCACAGCTAATTTAGAGATTTCTGAATACTCTGCTCGTACATTCATCCAGAAGGAAATTAAGGATTTCATGATTATTGCACTTGTAAAATATCGTGTTATATGAAATAGAGATATATTTTCGCGTCAGAAACCTCGATTGTTCCGCGACCCACTAAAACACACGCCGCGACCCATCAGTGGGTCGCGACCCATAGGTTGGGAACCGCTGTTTTGTAATCCTTGTTGTCCGCAACGAAATTACATGCATTGCATTGCAAACAAAGCAAAACAAAAAACCATTATTTTGTGGCTACTTTTTCCTCGTAATAGCGTTACCATATTGTAGCATTTAAAGCACTTCCCTGGAGCTCAGTTGCTGCAACCGTATCGGGAACCCCTGCTTTTTGTGTAGGTGTTTAGTTAGAACTCGCCACTAACTGACTTCTTCTATTTGCTACGAAAACTTTTTCATCTAGTTATCAAACACACTTTTGGCAAAAAATTTCTATTATTACAATAAATAGATTTCATTGAAAACAAATTACAAACGTATAAATATTTTCCAACGCACACAAAAACTATAAGTATTTAGACTGTAATCCAAAAGATAACAATTTTCAATCGACTATTTGGAAAGTGATCGAGGAATGGAATTACCAAACTCTAAGAAGTAGAATTGAAGTTGAGCTGCATGAACTTCAATCTCAGACTCACATGTCTGCTGTGTGTATTCTGTCACAAACAGTGACACAACAGGTCAACATTTTAAAGGTAGCTGAGAAAACAGGATTTCAAACACGGTGCATATGAAAAAAGTCTTAAAACACAATACATAGGAAAAATCAGTGAAGTAAATACATTTAAGTATCTTGGATAAAAAATACAGTCCAGTAGTATAGGCAAAGCAATATATCGAAATATAGATTTAGCCCACCAATCAGCAAAATAATTCTACAGCAAAAGATAAGTAGCGATAAAACCAAAATTTCGGCATTACAAAACAGTTATACCACCAGAATATCTCTATGAGGAAACAATGTGCGTTGAGGTTTCTTGCTTATCGGTTTTCACTCTGTCGACATCGTGGTCATTAGAGGCGGAAAGGGTCTGGGGGCAAGAAAAGGAAAGGAATTCGGCCTTGCACTTCAAGAAAGCATTGAAAACATCTGGATGGTCGGATAGGAAGGGATTCGAACCTACGTCCTGTCGAATGCGAGGCCAGAGCTTCTCCGAGTACACCGCCAGAATGCGGACTACTATTGTTCTAGGAATTTCTTGGCCTCAATAACGTTTACAAAATAATATTACAGTTTTGTCACACTGAATATATATCCACACATCAATCAATATTATTATTCTGACTAGAAGTACAGAAAGCCCTTGTTTATTTACTCTTTTAAATATAAATTGCTTTCCTTTTAAAAAAATGTAAATATTTTATTAGTCTGAAAATGTTAACACCAGTTTTTTAACATTTCTCATTTTTTTAAGCATATAAATATTTTGACCTCTTAACTATTGCCCCTAATTATAGGGCTTAGATTTTTATTTGACTTTTGCTACTAATTTTTTTACTAGAATATATACACCCTGATCCTCCTTGGCTAATAAATTGGCGACATTAGTTGGTAAGCTTCTGCATGGCTGCTGTAGATTTTCAAACAGCCTGGAATACTGCTATTAACGCATTTTTCAATAAAATGTGGTTTGTATCTTTCTAGATAATTTAGTCGTGTTTACTTAAGCGGATGGTATTAAATGTTTTGTATAAATACGTTCGGGAAAGTTGTCATTTTTTTTAAAAAATTTTGGTCGCTTTGTAAGAGTTACCCGTTTTCTTGAAACAAACCTTTTTTGAAGGGACTTTTTCTATCGGCATGTCGCTTGCAGTTTAAAGTGGAATCCGAACCACGGGATCGTTCCGGCGTAGTTCACACTACGCAGCAACCTGTGCCAGAGGTAACGGTCGAGTTAAGGGCTTTCTGACATCCCAGCCTAGACAGGGACTCGAAGGGGGGACCTTTCGACAACCACCAGACCGTTCTGGTGTACACGTGATTTTATTGCCAATTTTGTTAGTGTATCCGCCAATTCGTTTCCTATGAGGACAGTGTGAATTTAAATCTAGATCAAAAACCTTTTGTCTTTCAACAATTTCGTAGCTTTCGTGATCGGAGATCATCTGCATCCATATTTACATTCACACTCCCGTAATGTTGCCACCGCATCCTCATGAATCCCCTTTGGTGACACCTGTTTTTAGATAACAGTTTAACTAGTTTTTTTTCTCGTCTATTTAGTTAAACTTACCCCTGTACCTGTAACTTGATATGGGTCCATTACTTCATACTGTAATTCTGGAGAATATTCTGGTCATCATCACTACATCCTTCAAGCCACAGGACTCTCATCCTTTTGTCCCTCGCCATGTCCTGCTATCGGCTGCCAGGTACAAGTCACGCTAGATCTGCCGTGCTTCCTCCGGTATGATGAGTTCATTCTATTGCAGAAGGTCTGCGTTTGCTGATCAACACTGGCCAGTTTACGCGATTCGCATGCAGCTCCGACCAGACATACCCGGAGCTTGCTGCCAGTTTGGCTATCCGCGCAGGTGTCAGCTCTGTCCATTAGTTCTTACACGGCACCACGTGTTGTAAGGCAGCTGCCGAGGTAGCAGAAGGAACACACCTCCTAAATGCACTGAAAACGTCTCTGAATATATGACGCAGCAACCTGTGGCAGAGGTGAAGGGACTGAAGAGTTAGATTCAGGTTCTACCTTTCAGGTGACGCTATCGTGGCAACCCTCGCACGCCTTTCTGGTCTAGTTGCAGTCTCGTAGTGTTGCAATTTTCGTCTACGTTTTCCTGTTAGCGTTGCTCAAACTTGCCGGCGCCAGCAATCGCGGAGCAGGCCTATCGACCGAGTATCGACCACGCGCGATCTGCACGGCGTCCCACGCCTCTGTGGTGAAAGGACTCGCGGGGAATAAAACAAATGCATTAATCACAGCGCAAAGCACTTCCTGAGGCGTGTCTGCTTACGTCACGGGGCGCGTAATCACACCCCGGCCTCGCCTTGCGTCGGGAACTGCTTCCGAGCGTGGTGGTGTAACGGATAGCGTTCTGGCCTCGCATTCGGGAGGACGGCGGTTCGAATCCCCGTCCGGGCATCCAGATTTGGGTTTTCCATGGTTTCCCCAAATCACTCCAGGTGAATGCCGGGATGCTTCCTTCAAAAAGTCCATGGCCTAATTCCTTCCCATTCCTTGCCCCCATCCTTTCCCGTCTCTAAAGACCACGTTGTTAAAAAGGGACGTTAAACTGATAAAAAAAAAGGGAACTGCTTGAGAAATAACATCGATCACAGGAACGGCGTCTTCACAACTCTCGGTGGACATCAAGGAGCATATGCGAATACGGGTAACACGCGCGTTAGTGAAGCTAGACGATAAAGTGATTGATTCCAGAAGATTGTATTGTTGATCGTCGATTAAACTGGCAAATTTACTGCATATTGAACGGTCTACGAGTGGGTATTACTGCGCAGTACAATTGTTAACCTTCTCAACTGTGACAAGGGGGTGTTTAAATAAGAAAAATTAACACTAACTTTACACCGATGAACGAAATGCTATGAAACATATAAGACGCACTCTCTGCCTAAAGGGACCAAATGATCGCGTCGCCATTTTATTTGCGAGCAGAGTTCGAGTTGTACGGTTGTTGCAGGTGATCCAGTGCTGGTCACCGAAGGAACAATTATTATTTTCAGAGTCCGTTGAAATTAAACAACAGTTTCGCAAACGATTATAAGCAAGGTTAATCGAGTAAGCCTATTAAACGTGTTGTTAAATGACACGAAAACGTATATGGAAAAACCGAAAACTATTAGCCGTAAGAACAATGAACGAAGTTTTTTCGGCGTTCTACATTAGTACATAGTTCCAACCTTAATAACAACTGTGATCGCCCAGCGATCGAAATTCGACCGTAATTCATTAAGTTGTTTAGTTTCTTTCATGAAAGAGTAATAATCTAGTAATTCTCTGCATTACCTATAAAATCAAAATGATACACTCCACGCGTGACTGTATGCTAAATTTTAGCTTCTAATCTAACCATAGCAAATGATGAAATGTATTTATCGATGGTTCATTTAGGCTGGAAAACTGCTTTAGCTTTATGAAACATGCGCCTTTAAATGTATCTATCAAAATAATTTCGTCATTTTGTGTGTTCGCTATTTAAATTTGGTCTATTATCATTTTGAATTCCACGCAAATAAGTATTCCTTATTTCATGTCTCTCTCTCTAATGAAATTACTGAAATTAAAAAAATCAAAAGACACTTCACCAAAGTTTAACATTTTAAATAATCAAATGATCATATAGTATCTGGTAAAATCGCTACATTCCTTTTAAAAGTATTCCTTTCATAACTTCAAATATTAATCTCTACTTTATCCGAGTCTTTCGTTTTACCAAAGACCACAGAGTGTCTCAATGCGGAGAATTCACGTAAGAACGATGGCTCCGATCCTATTTCACGCGCACACACACGTTCGCAAATTAATTTTTTATTTTAATAATCTATTTGTAACATGTATTAACTATGCTTATTATATTTTTGGGTGGGGTGGGACATTCTCCATCAGTGATAAACTGATACTGACCTGTTGAAATTTGGATTAACTGTTTCCTTATAGTGTCCTCTTCACGTTTAGCACTCTCCTTTTCCGGAAAAGTCGCCACGAATTAAATTAAAAATGCCGAAATATGGGATGCTCCGGAACCGCGACATGTTAGCAGCACTGTAAAAATGAAACAAAAATTATCAGTACAGGGATGATATCAACCTAAATAGGTTCATTTTGTGATAGTGCTCATGGTTAAGTTGAAATTTGGCCTGGACCAAGAGTAAAAAGTTTACGGGAAATTCGTTCTGCGCAGCCCATGTCGCAAACCAGAGACAAACTGCGCATTTGTTTATAACAGAAGCAGTGGATTATCTCTGACTGCTTATATCGATTCCAAAGTTTGTAAAATATATATTAGATATAATTTTAGCTTTCTGTATTTCTTTAAGTTCCTCCGTTCGCCCAATATTCTGGCTGCTAGCTGCGCTATCTACCAGCCCTTCGAAATGTTGCTTCTATATAAGTTCAGAGATTAATTTCGACTTTTTTGTTTGACCAAAGAAGGCAAAGTAAGGCTGGTAGCTGCGCCATCAACCAGCCATCTGGGCGAACTACGTAGGCGAGCAAGCGTATTATTTTACTTAATCTAATTTATTTATAACGCATATTACATATATATTTTAGCTTCCTTCACTTCTTCTCCACATAATCTTTACCTATTCCAAATCTCACACTTCTCCGCGCGCAATATTGTTAAAAATGTAACATAAGTTTTCGCTTAGCGTATTAATATATAGATTATAATGAGCCACTTGTTCACCTAACCTTCTAACCACACTCCACGACACCGAGGTTTCGAAGGGATTTGGCCATTTTCCTAATAATACCAAAAGTGAGGAACATTGTTAGTTCCCCCAAAACTGGCCTCTCCCCTTCGCCCACCTGCAGTTCATAGCATTCCCCACCTCTGCGAGGCAGTACGGTACATTGCCCAGCGCCTGACACGTTAAAAAAAAA
Source organism: Vandiemenella viatica (assembly GCA_031002005.1). Classification (NCBI taxonomy): domain Eukaryota; kingdom Metazoa; phylum Arthropoda; class Insecta; order Orthoptera; family Morabidae; genus Vandiemenella; species Vandiemenella viatica. The sequence continues at coordinate 6,813,453 of CM061918.1, read as the reverse complement.
CCTGCAGAGGTGGATTAGACCTCGAGTTTTGAAAGGATTCATGGGCAGTGCCTCACGGAAGCAGAAGAAATTCACCAGCGTGCAATCTCTCAGAGCAGACTGGATACTCCGTGACGTCAACGTTTTACGGCTAAAAACAATGGCGACAGCCACTCAATGCCAAGCGACCTGGGCAGCAACTAGCGTCAGGTCTACCGACGACCTGATCATTGCTGCTGAAGATGGCGACGGAATATTTATGCACCGAAACATTGTATGCAAACACAGCGACTGCTCGCCTAGTCGCTCGGAAACAATGTATTAACTTTGAGGTCAATTAGTCAGAAAAATCTCCTTCTTGTAGTCTAGTGCTGAAGGCACTCACCAAAATCTCAAGGTGCCTGGTTTAATCCCAGTGTGGCCAGAAAATTTCACGGGTTTTTCTTGGATCATTAAGGGCGTTGCATCACTTTCGGAACCTACGCGATACTGGTAATCACCTGTCGAAATATGGTTCAGTTGCTTCACAATGCATGTAATTCGTGCATAGTTTTCTATTCATCCTATGTCCTGGTAATATTTACCTCCGGAATACGAGTAAACTATGACTCAAAAGAAATATTATTAGCAACAAAACAAATTAAAATTTTTTGCTTTTCGGATCCGTCATATTTACCTTGATTTAAGTACCTGCTTCGTTCAGTCAACAATGTCCTCCTGTCACCGACGTTTCGGTCTCGAGATAGGATCTTCTTCATAGTAGGTTTCGCAACAGACTCATCTGATACTGTCAGTCTGTTGCATAAGCAGCAGACGGATGGTTGTGTCATGTGGAGACGGGACTGAGCGTCAAACGTTCCAAATAAAGTGAACTGTTTGGGTAAGGCTGCATTGGTTGCACACTTGGTATGTTCCAAAGTGACATCTCGTCATCAGTACCCGAGCTTTAACATGTCCGTCGTCACAGCGCTGGTCCTGAGATCCGGTTGGGCTTTTAGTTACTTGGGAAGGTCGCACAGGTGGTCGCTCCACTGATACTGCTGAGGAGAGGAAAACACCGCAGGCGGCTCGCCCGTTGCCGGCCTTGGCATTTGACTCTGACTCTGACTCTTGACTCTGACCTAGGCACCGTCGTGGCCTTACAGCAGGAACGGGCAACGGGAGGGAAATCGTTAATCGCCTTCGGAAGGCTTGATATCGGAAAACCGACAGCTAGAAAAACCAACCCACAACGTCTACACGTAGCGTTGCCACTTCTCGCGAATTATTTAAGTCAGGCAGCAACTACAATCAGCGACAACATCATTTATGAGTACAGGCCTCTTCAAAGTCTTCTATCTTTCGTGTATTCCTTTCTTTTTTTATAGCTGTAATCCTCGTCTACATCGTGGTTATTAGAGCCGGGGACAAGGAAGGAAGGAATTTGAATGGCCTTTATGAACTTTTTTATTATGGCTTTAGACCTCGAGGTCATTAGAGGCATCAAACGATGGGGGACATGGAACAGGAAGGAATTCGGCCAAGGCCTTTTGTAGGAAGCAACCCAGCATTCGCCTGGAGTGATTTGGGGAAACCATGGAAAACCCAAATCTGGATGCCTGGACGGGGATTCGAACCCGCGTCCTCCCGAATGCGAGGCCAGAGCGTTACCGCTCACCCACCACGCTCATCCGAGCTTTTGTCAGCTCCCTATAGTCCATTTCAATCCGCAATGTTGCCCAGTTTATCGTTAGTTTCATGGCCGATCTATCCCTCCATCTGTTCTGAGGTCATTTTCTTTCCAGTTTACAGTTTTTGTTCATACTCTTTGCTGACTCATTTTTCTGTTGTGCCTATGTGTCATGACTTGTGGTAGTTCATCACGTGTTAGATTGACAACCAGTCTTCCCTGTTTATTGCAATCCCACCTCTCTGTGTTTTTATTTTCTTACACTGGTTTATCAATACGGGTATAACTTTTTTTCATTACCGATGTTTAGGAACCGCAGGTCAATACTTACACACAATGACCCCCATAAATTATCGCATCGCTTTATCCTTCAGATGTTTTCTCCTCTGGAACACAACAAGAGTTCCTGTGCCTTTGTACAGCTTCCACCAATTTCATTCATATTTCACTTGCTAATAACTCGTTCAGAGAGAACACAGAGCTACTAAGAAACTTCATTTTCGAGCAGATTGTTATTTTTTATATTACCACAGGCTAAAATTTGGCTGCCTTATCTGTTTGCCTCATTTCGCTAAGTCGTTGGATTTGAGAGTGGTACTAAGCATTGTTTTCTGAAATGATCCTGCAGAGTAGCAGAGTCCCAAATACGATCACAGGGTATTAGATACCCACTCGTCAGTGCCTTAACGAAGCCAATATTGTAACATCACACATTTAAATTATCTTAATTTATTCCGTCAATATGTGTCACCGTACACGTACCAGAGACCAGCAGGGACTGTCCTTGGGTTCATTACGTAACAGTAATAGGACTAATTCATTTCTCCTATTGGCTCGACACATACTAGCAATCCATTCGTGGCTACATTTACAGTGGCAAATCAACAGTAAAATCTTTCAGATTTGTCAGCAGGCATATTCCATTCACAAGATTGCAACAAAAAATGCCTTTCATCAAATGCAGTCACTCATTGGCTGAACGTGACATAGCGGACCCTGCCCTCTGATGAACAATCCAGCATTCAGAACGTATCAACAACAAGATTGGCAGATATGGCACTTGTTTTTGGGAAGAAACTTAGGGGTTATCTGTTTTCGTCACAGGAAAACCTTACGCAAAACGTAACAAAAACACTCATACACAAAGAAAGATGAATGTGTCCGATCACACCAAAATCAGATTATTTCGAATAAAGCTTGATGTTAAATCGAATGTTTTGAAATAGGTGTTTGCTAACTGACACAGCTTTTTTACTTTCACATAAAATTCTGAGAACTATCTCGGAGACGTTTCGTCCGATATTACCGCCTATTGGGTGCCGTGTCGTTCAGCAGCCACCACGAAGCGATGTTGCGGATCCTGGCGAAGGACGATAAGTAAAAAAAAATAATAACGGTCGGTGAGAGTAACAGTGATTCCGTGTATGGAGCGAGGTCGTGTATGTGTAAGACGAACACTGCTTCTCGCGGGAGTGTCACTGCACGCAATCTAGGCGCGTCCCTGACTTGTACATCCGTCTGTGATTAAGGTTCGGTCATTTCACAATGCAGTCTTCACTTTTCATAAATAATTTTACAGATATCTCTTAACACAGAAACGGGTGGTTGTAACGGGGACAAAAATTGATATTTGCGCTGTTATTTTATAGATGTATACTCTCTCACTTAGAACAGAACAATTGTTGGGATGCCAAAAATCAGTAAAGGGAAGTAATCCTTGACTATTCTCTAATGTACCTTGTGGCTCGTCCACTTAGATGTTATTAGAAGCGGGTGGTGATATTGGTGAAGAATTTTTTTTTTTACTAATGGCTTTATGCCTCGTCGACGTCGAGGTAATTAGAGGCGGGATGGGACTGGGATCAATTAACGGGAAGGAATTCTGTAATGGTCTTTTGAAGGAAGCATCCCGGCATTCGTCTGGAGTGATATGTTGAAAGCATGCAAAACCTAAATCTGGATATCCGGACGGGGATTCGAACCACCGTCCTTCCGAATGCAAGGCCAGAGCGTTAACCACTCACCCACCACGCTTGGTTTGGTGAAGGAACTGGAAGGAATTCGGCCTCGGCCTTTGTAAGGAACCAACCCCGAATTCGCCTGGAGTGATTTATGGAAACCATGGAAAATCTAAAACTGCATGGCTGTACGAGGATTCGAACCCACGTCTACCAGGCCCGAGCGTTTCCGGTCATCCTCTACACTAGCAGAGTGTCACTTACAACTTCCACAGAGTACAGAAAGAAGCAACGATAATGGATAAAAGAATAGAAAAATTGTAGGAAAGAAGATTACAAGGAAAATATATGTAAAAGAGAAAAATCAATAAATGCTACTTACTCTCCCCAACACAGAATTTACCAAAAAATAAATAAAATATTAAAACATTTCAATAAAATATTCAGCAAGAAATAATTGTAAGGCAAGCGCAATTACAAATCAATCGTAAAAATTAGTTGATAGAAATTGCAGTAGATATTTTGACGGAATATTTACAATCCAAGTCATCGAATTATTTATTTATTTATTTATTTATTTTTTTATTTATTTTTTTTTGTAGAAAAAAATTGCTTACAGAAGTATCAAATTACTTTAAATTACTCTTGTAATCAATTTGCGAAGAGCATACAGTATGATTTCCCTGTTAGTTTAAGCACTCTGCATTTCACTGCGGATTTTAGTACAATTTTTTAACAGATTACATTTTTAATAGTTTTTGGTAATTATAAAAAATGTCAATATGTAAATTAAGAAGTGTCAGACCCAATGCCCGAATCCTTGTGGTAACATTCGTTATTCGGCTTTGCACTAAACAATTATTTTCAGATCGGTTAATTTTCCAATTTTAAAAAAATCATTGTATAAATGTCAGTACGAACCAAAGAAGTTAATAATCACAATTTTGTAGGTTACAGGGTTCCTTGTTCCGTGGGAGTATGCTGGGACGGCGTGTACGGCTGCATGTATAGTGAACAGAGGCTGCAATCAGTCGCCGCGGAATCGAGCGCTCGCATAGTTTCGAGAGCTCGCACAGTGGAGAGCGCCGTCCGAATGCAGTCGCTGGATGCTGTGTGCAGCGCCGTAATTGGTCCAATAATCGAGTCAGTCCAGCTCGCTCTCCAGGGCTGAGAAGAAGGTCCCGTTCAAACTTAGTCGCCGCTGCTGGCTAGGAAGTGCGTATCAGCAAACACTGTAATGCTCCTCCATGGTCGCGCAATCTTTTAATTCCAGTCAGATTCTCTACACTCGCTTCCTTATGGCTTCTCCGATTCGGGGCATAGCTGCCTCCAGTTCTTGTAATTACAAACTATTTTGTAAACAGCATACAGCTGAGTAACTACAACACCCCATTTCGAAAATATATGTAGTAAATTTTACTGCGACATCTATACAGGTTGTCAAAACAAGTGTAATGCGTTCCTATACAATTCATCTGATTAAGATGAAACTTTCGTGCGTAGTTTTACTACAATTCGATCAAACGGGACAAAATATAGGAACTTCATATCTAGCCACCTAGAAATCCTGGATACTCTGCTAGCTATATTTCTCGCATCTATTAATCGGTACAAATTAATTTCATTAATTGTTTTTCTGTTTAAACTAGGTATACCGTAAAATTCTTCATGATTGAGATTGTAATTGGCGAATTATTCCGCTTGGTACGCCATATTAAAGTCTCCCTTTCTTTCTATCCTCACACGTTCACCTATCAGACACGTTCGTATGTGATTTTATCTCCCTTTCTAGGGCTCCGTACTCAATTCGCAATAGCCCTCTAGCACTGGATCCGGCTATGCTGGAGACTTCTAATTTTCACATGTTATTTGTTTCGTCCGCCCAAACCCATCGTGTGAGATTTATGACTCGTTAAATAAGGTATCTGTATACTCAACTAAATCACTGAACTTCTGGGCGGTATTTCAATTTATAAAATTTTTCGATTTTCCACACTTTGTATTTATAAATTTTTGAGCACTTTTAATACTCATCACGTATTCTGATTTTTCACGAGAGATTCTCAATTCTACCCTTTCAGGCCTTATCTTTATATATAAAGATGAATGTATGTTTGTTTGTTTGTTTGTCTGTTTGTTTGTTTGTTTGTTTGTTTGTATGTTGGTTTGTTGGATTGTTTGTTCTTCATACAAATCCACAGTTTTTATCCGTTCTCGATGAAACTTTGCACACTTATCCTTTGAAACAAGGAGAAAAATACTGTCTACATTTGGTTGAAAAATTATGTGTATAAATAACACATTTGTCTCATAACTTCGAAATACGGTGGTAGACAGACACTTTGGATGTGGACGACTGCGTACCGAGACTCCGCGTAGTGGCCCGTTAGCTGAGTGGCTAAAGCGCTGGCTCACGAACGTCGTGGTCTCCGGTTCGAATCTCCGTCGGGGATAAGATTTTTAAAAATTGTTTTTCATCGTAAGAGTCAGGCCTGGGCCGTAGGTTATTCGGATTGAATGTTAAACCGTAGATATTAGAAAGTTAGGGGTGCAATGCGAGGCAAATCGTAGGTATTCTTGCAATGTTGTAGGTGTATACTCTTTTACGTTATAATGATCCCTCAGGTTTTGTTCGCAGTCAGTGTGTAAGTGTGAACCACAGTAATATCTTTATATTTATAGATGAATGTATGTTTGTTTGTTGGTTTGTTTGTTCTTCATACAAATCCACAGTTTTCATCCGATCTCCATGAAACTTTGCACACTTATCCTTTGAAACAAGAAGAAAAATACTGTCTACATTTGGTTGAAAAATTATCTGTATAAATAACACATTTGTCTCATAACTTCGAAATACGGCGGTAGACAGAGACGTTGGATGTGGACGACTCCGTACCGAGTCTTCCCGTAGCGGTCTGGCAGGTGAGTGGCTAAAGCGCTGGCGTACGAACGTCGTGGTCTCCGGTTCAAATCTCCGTCGGGTATAAGATTTTTAAAAAATTGTTTTTCATCGTAAGAGTCAGGCCTGTTCCGTTGGTTATTCGGATTGAATGTTAAACCGTAGATATTAGAAAGTTAGGGGTGCAATGCGAGGCAAATCGTAGGTATTCTTGCAATGTTGTAGGTGTATATTCTTTTACGTTATAATGATCCCTCAGGTTTTGTTCGCAGTCAGTGTGTAAGTGTGAACCACAGTAATATCTTTATATATAAAGATGAATGTATGTTTCTTTGTTTGTTTGTTTGTTTGTTGGTTTGTTTGTTGGTTTGTTTGTTCTTCGTACAAATCCACAGTTTTCATCCGATCTCGATGAAACTTTGCACACTTATCCTTTGAAACAAGGAGAAAAATACTGTCTACATTTGGTTGAAAAATTATCTGTATAAATAACACATTTGTCTCATAACTTCGAAATACGGCGGTAGACAGAGACGTTGGATGTGGACGACTCCGTACCGACTTTCCCCGTAGCGGCCTGGCAGCTGAGTGGCTAAAGCTCTGGCTTACGAACTTCGTGGTCTCCGGTTCAAATCTCCGTCGGGGATAAGATTTTTAAAAATTGTTTTTCATCGGAAGAGTCAGGCCTGGGCCGTACGTTATTCGGATTGAATGTTAAACCGTAGATATTAGAAAGTTAAGGGTGCAATGCGAGGCAAATCGTAGGTATTTTTGCAATGTTGTAGGTGTATACTTTTTTACGTTATAATGATCCCTCAGGTTTTGTTCGCAGTCAGTGTGTGTGAACCACAGTTATATTATTATTATAATTAGAGATGTAAGTCTCTGTCTTTTTGTTACGTTATGACGACCAAATGGCTATATCGTTGTGATGGAATTTTATAAGGAAATCTGTATGAAGGGCACAGGATATTTTTTCCAGTATGATTAACAGTTGTAGTCACGAAATTTTGAGACCTTATCGAATGGTGACAGAAATATGTTGGAATTGATTCTCATAACTTGGAAATACGGCGATCGACAGACACGTTGGATATGGACGTCATCAGAGCGTGTTTCCGTGTAGAGAGCTGGAAGCTCAGTGGCTAAAGAGCTTGCTTACGAACGTCGTGGTCTCCGGTTGAAATCTCCGTGGAGGCTAAGATTTTAAAAAATTGTTTTTCATCGTAAGAGTCAAGCCTGGGTCGTAGGTTATTCGTGTTGAATGTTAAACTGTAGACATTAGAAAGTTAGGGGCGCAATGCGTGGCAAATCGTAGGTATTTTTGCAATGTTGTAGGTGTATACTTTTTTACGTTATAATGATCCCTCAGGTTTTGTTCGCAGTCAGTGTGTGTGTAACACAGTAATATTATTATTATAATTAGAGATGTAAGTCTCTGTCTTTTTGTTACGTTATGACGACCAAATGGCTATATCGTTGTGATGGAATTTTATAAGGAAATCTGTATGAAGGGCACAGGATATTTTTTCCAGTATGATTAACAGTTGTAGTTACGAAATTTTGAGATCTTATCGAATAGTGACAGATGTTGGAAATTAATTCTCTTCAAGAGGCAGGTTCGACGGTAGAATGATACAGTGAAAGCTTTCCTGTCATATTATGCCGACTCGATATTGTTTGGGACTAATCCTTCGTTACCAACAACTTACTATATTTAATTCTGGCAAAAAAATCTTAATTCACGCGTACGAAGTCGCGGGTACGAGGCTAGTATTTAATAAAGCTGATTACTCCACGTACGGTTCCGGAGCGAATCTGACTGAACACCGTTGTATTCAAACAATTTTCTGACGTCACGTAATGTGACCTGTCTCCTAGTGGAAGCACGTGAATCATCGACCAGAAACAGGTTTCCAACCGGACGTACCTACTCTGTGTCGATTAATAGATTCTCGTAACTCGCTTTCGAGCTGACCAACTCGATTGCTCCACCGCAGTACTAACCAATCAGCACGTCGTGTTACAGCCACTCCCCGCCTCGTGCATTTTTCCACAAGTCGCTACACCAGCGCCTGTTTTCTCTCAGCCTTAATTCTGCTTTCATATTATTTCCCTAATAATGTCATAATGCTGTAAAAATTGGTCACAGCGTATTTTCGCCATAAAGCTTGGATTATTGCGTAGGCTACGTGTTTGACAGTTGTTACGCAATGCATCGCCCTACGTCAGGGGCGGTGACGACTCGCGAAGGAACCTGACATTTTCGAGGACGGCTGTCCAGCAATCCAGATTTCGGTTTTCCATTGCGATCACTCCAGGCGTATGGTGGGATGGTTCCTATAAAAGGTCCGAATTACTTCCCGTTCCATGACAACACCTCTCAACCCTCCCATCATCTCCACAACACGTGGAGCCAAAAAAATAAAAAAAAATAAAAAGAATCTCGAGGAGGAATTAGATTCCTAAAGTCGATATTATCGATATTGTAGATGGTGCTGGGGAAAGAAAATACCATCGCTTAAATTTTGAATGTCAGTTGTAGGTTGAATTACTGGAATATTGAACTTTTATTTGTTATATCAGCTCGTTAAATATCTTCTTTTTCATCAAAAAACACTTTAAAACAATTTCTAAGGAAAACAATCCAACTTTCATCTGACATTCCAACTTTTTGATTTTGTTTCCCTTGTAGTTATAATACAAGTTTGGCAATTTTAAATATTTCTGCATTATAACATTTTTCAGAGTTATTGAAATCGAAGAAGTTATAACCAAACCTTCTCAATGAGAATATTGAATCGAAGGTCAAATAGCTCCTAATTCCGATAATACGATGAAAAGTAAACCCACACAACGTTTTAGTTTGCACCAACTGATATTTTCTTTTTGAAAGTTAGAATTTTAAAACGATATTTATCAAAGCGATGTGGTTGGTTCATCTTTTGATATTAGCATTGTGAACGTTATTTAGATTTCTCATTTTGAAAACTGTTTTGTTAATACTAATTACTAGTTTCTACAAAATTTGCGAGAATAACCACCAATTTCAGATTTTCAACAACAACAAAAAAAATAACTTAACTCATTATTGCCACTCATGTGTAATTCACATTTTTCTTACCATACTTTCATGTTTTTGATCTCAGATTTAGAAATTTTATGCTTTATTTTGAAAATAAAATGTTATTTCATCTCTCAAAATTTAAGAATCCGAGTTGACGGAATTGTCATTTTTGATATTTGTTGCGTAGAAATCTTATATATATATATATATATAAATTAACAGAATTGTCAAGTCTCGCGGTAAAGTTATGATGCTATATCATATACTAAAAAGATTTTTCTTTACTTAAAAAATCAAACTTTAAAGTTGTGTGCAGTATGGAGCATAGGAAAACAAATACTGCGGAGACTGATGCCTGATTACTGTCGCGGTGAGGGAGACAATATTTGTAACTTAATTCGCGCAGATTGAAGCATTTGTTTAACCTCTTCGTGTTCCATTCCCGTATCCGACCGTAGGAGGTTACGCAGAGGGGGAGGGGAGATTTTGGCAACGTTTCGAGTAGTTGAAACTGGGATGATGTCCCGTTTCTGTTTTGTAAGTGTGTGTGATTGTGACGGTGTACTTGTTCAGAGTACAGCTGTGTTCGCATTGTGGATGAGAGATGAAATGAGAGAAGTGGTGAAACGCGATGCTGGCCCATTCAGGCCTACTCTTCCAAAAGACGCATGTGGCGCCGCCTGGCTTAACGTTCCCATCCGACCAACAGATCGCCATCAACATTCTGGCCATCCTGATCTGGGTTTTCATTGGTTTCCCCAAATCACTCCAGGCGAATGCTGGGATGCTTCCTTCTAAAAGGCCATGGCCGAAATCCTTCCCGTTCCTTGTCCCCAGTCCCATCCCGCCTCTAATGACCTTAACCGTCAACAAGGCGACAAGCCACAAGTAAGAAAAAAAAAGGGTTGGTTTAATACACCCTCCACCACCCACTTTTAGTGAACCACGGAGTAATAAGGGTAATAATAATAATCAACACCATCATATGCTCTCACTTCACACGCACTGAGGAGAGGTTGGTAATTTAACCCACAACCTGGTGACTAGGAATTTTGCACCACCACCTCTGCTACCCTGCCGGCCAAGTCCACCACCAGGACTGGAACCAGCTAACCCCGTGTCAGCGCCGGACACCATCACGGCGCCACAACCAACTCAGACAACGGGGAGGACAAGTCCACCACCAGGACTGGAAGCAGCTAACCCCGTGTCAGCGGCGGACACCATCACGGCGCCAAAACCAACTCAGACAACGGGGAGGACAAGTCCACCACCAGGACTGGAACCAGCTAACCCCGTGTCAGCGCCGGACACCATCACGGCACCGCAACCAACTCAAACAACGAGGAGGGCAAGTCCACCACCAGGAATGGAACCAGCTAACCCCGTGTCAGCGCCGGAAACAATCACGGCGCCGCAACCAACTCAGACAACGGGGAGGGCAAGTCCACCACCAGGACTGGAACCAGCTAACCCCGTGTAAGCGCCGGACACAATCACGGCGCCGCAACCAACTCAGACAACGGGGAGGACATGTCCACCACCAGGACTGGAACCAGCTAACCCCGTGTCAGCGCCGGACACCATCACGGCGCCACAACCAACTCAGACAACGGGGAGGACAAGTCCACCACCAGGACTGGAACCAGCTAACCCCGTGTCAGCGCCGGACACAATCACGGCACCGCAACCAACTCAGACAACGGAGAGGGCAAGTCCACCACCAGGACTGGAACCAGCTAACCCCGTGTCAGCGCCGGACACAATCACCGTGCCGCAACCAACTCAGACAACGGGGAGGACAAGTCCACCACCAGGACTGGAACCAGCTAACCCCGTGTCAGCGCCGGACACAATCACGGCACCGCAACCAACTCAGACAACGGGGAGGACAAGTCCACCACCAGGACTGGAACCAGCTAACCCCGTGTCAGCGCCGGACACCATCACGGCGCCACAACCAACTCAGACAACGGGGAGGACAAGTCCACCACCAGGACTGGAACCAGCTAACCCCGTGTCAGCGCCGGACACCATCACGGCGCCACAACCAACGCAGACAACGGGGAGGACAAGTCCACCACCAGGACTGGAACCAGCTAACCCCGTGTCAGCGCCGAACACCATCACGGCGCCACAACCAACGCAGACAACGGGGAGGACAAGTCCACCACCAGGACTGGAACCAGCTAACCCCGTGTCAGCGCCGGACACCATCACGGCGCCACAACCAACGCAGACAACGGGGAGGACAAGTCCACCACCAGGACTGGAACCAGCTAACCCCGTGTCAGCGCCGGACACCATCACGGCGCCACAACCAACGCAGACAACGGGGAGGACAAGTCCACCACCAGGACTGGAACCAGCTAACCCCGTGTCAGCGCCGGACACCATCACGGCGCCGCAACCAACTCAGACAACGGGGAGGACAAGTCCACCACCAGGACTGGAACCAGCTAACCCCGTGTCAGTGCCGGACACCATCACGGCGCCCCAACCAACTCAGACAACGGGGAGGAGAAGTCCACCACCAGGACTGGAACCAGCTAACCCCGTGTCAGCGCCGGACACCATCACGGCGCCGCAACCAACTCAGACAACGGGGAGGACAAGACCACCACCAGGACTGGAACCAGCTAACCCCGTGTCAGCGCCGGACACCATCACGGCGCCCCAACCAACTCAGACAACGGGGAGGACAAGTCAACCACCAGGACTGGAACCAGCTAACCCCGTGTCAGCGCCGGACACCATCACGGCGCCGCAGACCAACTCAGACAACGGGGAGGACAAGTCCACCACCAGGACTTTAACCAGTGAAAGCGCCGAACACCATCACGGCACCGCAACCAACTCAGACAACGGGGAGTGGTGACAAGTCCACCACCAGGACTGAAACCAGCTAACCCCGTGTCAGCGCCGGACACCATCACGGCCGCCACAACCAACTCAGACAACGGGGAGGAACAAGTCCACCACCAGGACTGGAACCAGCTAACCCCGTGTCAGCGCCGGACACCTCACGGCGCCACAACCAACGCAGACAACGGGGAGGACAAGTCCACCACCAGTACTGGAACCAGCTAACCCCGTGTCAGCGCCGGACA